>KN819325.1:1511744-1594464 GCA_000827475.1 Paxillus involutus ATCC 200175
ACTGTCGAGAGGAAATCGTCGGATTAGGCGGGTGCCTTGCGACCAGAATTACCTTGTAAGGCTATTTTATTGAAATCGCCTGCTTGCACACACAGAAGGCGCGAAATCGAGGTCGTCGCCAGGAAACGCGACGCGAAATCAGGGTAAAATAGCCTGAAGAGGTAATGAATGTGATCAGTCAAAGCAGACAATGCGGGTGCGGTTGTTTAGGTATGTTTGGGACCACAACACGTCTTTGCTCTTGTTTGGCAAGACCTTGTCAAATAAACAGGTCCAAGCAAATGCAATGGTTGCAAATTTTCGTTGTTGCCCTTCAAGTTGTTACCCCGACCAACACAACTGATGATCTGATTCTCGATGGTGAGTCTTCCTTCGTTAATCTTATTCTCTATTTCTTGCGGTGGTGATGACTCTTTTTTATTCACACTGTATGAACGCACTTGTCACTGACTTGTGTTTCGTGAGTTTTTTCTACAACGGTAGCTGAGCCGCATCTTTTTTCACTTTGCACCTATCAACCCATGAAACTTCTTAACTCACCTCATTTTTCCAGTCTGATGGATCGCTTCTCATGCTATGTGTCCTTGGAGGTTAGGCGCGCTTCCCCTGCTAACGTCCCAGCGTAAATCGCTCGGCCGACATCGAGGACATGTAATTCAGTAACTACACCTTCGTAAAATTTATACCTAGACATTTTCCATCAGGATCTTTGATGCTATGTTGATGGTGCAGAACTAATTGGTAATGTTTTGCGACACTGGATAATTGATACATCGCAATAACTCGTAAGAAATTGATGCCAACCAGGCGTGCGCATGTATGGTGTTGAAAGTGCCTCGACTCTCGGGATCGGCGTATGGTGACAGACACATGCAGTATTACTTGTCAGGAATCGGTCATTGCCACGTCACCATCTAGTTCGAAAGCATTCTTAGGAACCTGACCTTGGACTTGCGTAAGAGCGCCCTTAAGGATGTAAAGATATGGTGTCGATTTGATGGGCGGTGGTGTTGATTGATATCCGACCAATAAGTTGCACCGAGGGCATGAGAATCTGTACTGCCATTCATGTCCCCCTGACCTGCACAAGATAGTCTAAACCACAAGACTTCCGGTGATGGCAGGCGTGACCTCGTACCTTTCGACAAGCACAGGATCGATTTGGTTGGCATTCAATTTGAACACTACGGCCTTTCCGGCAGGGCTGTCCTGAGAACGAATAATGGTAGCCCCATCTGTTTGCCGCTTGGGCAGTACCGAAAGGCTTTTTTCAATCACGAGCTGCCAAGATAACAGCGTGAGTGAGACAGCGCCCAAGGCTGGGACGTGAGGAAACGTACAATGAACTCTCCGCAAATGCAATCTGTCATGGAAACATGGGAATAAACTAATACCGACCTTGGGAAGACCAAAGGGACTCACAGTACACCCTGAGAGCGGCTGTTGCTGATGCCGTCGGCTGGGCTATGATGGTTGAGTAAGGTTGAAGAATTATCGGAAGCAAACCGAAGACGAACCTACTCACCATCCGTGGACGACGAGACCGCTGAGCGCGAGACAACCTTGGGCATAGCGCGGTAATGAAGGACGTAAAAGTTGGACCTGGTTGACGGCGTTAGCTTGGTCGAGGTGAAGACAGCCTGAGGATCGTTGCAGACAAGGTCCCCGGGCCAAAGGCGGTGACAGCACTGGCGTGGTCAATTATGTCACGTGATCGATCAAGAATTAATACCTAATTGTTCCTGCACTTCATTATGTTCGGCATCACGTCCAGTGCCCCACCTTGCTTTCAGCAAACAATCTTGTCACTTCATGGCAGAGAAAGATGCGACAGCTAGGCTTCGAAGAGCGGTCAAAGGTGCGTCTTTTTGTGCTCAGCGTCGCCTTTCTTCATCTCTTGTGCAGAGAACAATCTGTTTCTCGTCAAGAGGCTCATTCAAAAGACTGACTTGCGCAATCCTGACTCTGCTCTCAAGCGTTATACATCCCTCGCATGGGCTGCCACCCTTGGCCACGAAGAAACTTTTGAGTTCCTTCTAACTGCCGGTCACGACGACGAAGAACTCAGCAGAGTATGTATCCCTTACGCCGCTCCTGCACAAAGGCTCGGCTCACGTGCCAGAATACTAGGACCTAGAAAATCATACGATTCTCATGTTATTGGCCGATTTCAAACCGCCGCCACCTAACCCGTATGCCCCAGGTCCATCCCAAGTCGATCAGATGGGCGCTGCACTGCGGATGGCCCGGCTATACTACGACCGCTATCCATGGGTCCTCGATTGGTCCAACTCGCAGGGAAAGACTGCATTACACATGGCAGCTTTAAAGGGAAACGAGGAACTTGTTCGCGTGCGTGGGGGTTCTCAAACCCGGCCCTCGTTCTCATTTTATCTCCCACTCTATCAGATGCTGTGTGACTTGGGTGCCGATTTCGACCTAGCCGACAATAAAGGCAATACCCCCCTCCACTAGTGAGTTACTTTCTGCACCAAATAGGATGATGCCAACTGTTACCTCGTCAGTGCAAGTTCATGGGGTCATATACCAGTATGGGATAAAGTTGACTTTGCTCCCAAGTGTCACTCATTGAATTATTCAGATCGTGCAACTGCTGATTGAACGAGGGTGCCAATTCGCCGCCCGCAACAATGACGGTTTTACTGCTTCGGATTATGCCTACTCGTAAGTGAGCTTGATTTGTTGCACGCGAGCCTTTAACCGTGAAGCGCAGGTTCAACACCCGAGACACACTACAAGATTCTGCACGATCGCAATTTGAGAGTAATAAAAAGTCCCGACGTCTCGTATTTGCTCAGGCTGCTGCTAGAGGGAGCGAATGGGGAGGGGCACCTGTGATAGAAGACCGACCTCCGCCTGTGCCTGCAAAGTCCAAAGATTTTGGCATTGTTGCTGCTGCTGCCGCCGCCGCCGCCGCACGCATGCGAAGCGGTTCTGGCGGCAGTCGTACCACAGCAACTTCCGATAGTGGTGATGTCGACAGTGCTGGACTGGCACCTAACATGGGTGCAAGTCTGTCATCTCTATCTTCCTCAGCGTCACAACATCCCAGGCCTCCTCAATTTCTGCATTCGCCACCACAGCGACCAGACAACATTTCTTCCGCCAGTAGCAATGGCACCTTCTCACTTCCTTCTCCGGGACCCTCACAGACACTATTTCTTAATCCTCCACCTCCACCGACGTCATCATTATCTCCTATTGTAACTCGGATGCGAGAACGGGATGCCGATGAAATGGAAAAATACATGAGGCGGAACCGAAGTGGAAGCGGAGGAACGTCTTCAACGGACAACAAGTCGCAATCCGGGCTGAACTTCAGCTCGGCAGGGCCTTCTTCCAACGGTGACGATATCACTGCACTTTCTTTAGCAATCGCTGGATCAACGACTCCCCGAAGGCGGTTGCGGCCGTCTTTCTCTGCTGCACAATTGCGAACATCACCCTCCATCGTCCCAGTTACCACACAGTCATCACTGGCCGATGCTTCTCGAAATAGATCGGGGACGAACCCTGGTAGCTTGCGTCCTGTCCAAATCCCCCTTTCGCCCACACCTATCCTCACAAGGGCGTCATCCTCTGACCACCCTCGATATGACGAAGTCGCTGAAGAACCAGAGGTGTATGTTGGTCCATCGACGCAGTACGCTCACTTCCCCGAACCACCTAGAAAGCAGAGTAACCGGGGCGCCTCGTCCTCTGCTGCGGCTGCTATTACCCGCCGTCTACCTTTCAATCTACTATCGAGACCCACGCCTCCTCTTCCCGAGCCCCCGCATGGCCACAGCAGTCATCGGAGAGGTTCTTCGACTACGTCCATACGAGGCTGACCGTCCCTACTTTTGTTCACCACAAGCATGATAGTGCGCTTGTATACTCTTCTGTACTTTTCGGTTTCGAAGATTTGTCTGTCGGATTAGCTTCCATGGACTTCAAGTTGGTCGTACATCCTCTGCATAGTGTCATTTACCATTGTAGCACAGCCTATCCCCATTCCTCTATTATATTGCATTCCATCAGATCCAGAATACTTCGGCTAGAAGAATTGAAAGTGTCGAAACACTAATCGCCAACTTGGTGGTTACGGAGAAGGCCGATTATTGTTAGAGGTCACCAGTCACGCAAGCCAAGCTAACTTCGCCGCTTTGGCCCTGGCTACAAAAGGTGTTCACCGTGTTTGGCCTTGCAGAGCCAACACGTATACAGCTCTCTCTCGTTGTCAAGTCGTTTATGTTTCCAAACCACCTCCAGCATCTACACATCTAGGGCGCCTCACCACTTGCCACGATGTCCACTCCATACCACGTCGATTCAGACCCAGATCCAACTTCGCAAATTGCGTGGCCTGCTGCGCGCCATAGACAACGCACGACGTCTGACAGGCAGCTCGAACAGGACTCTGAGCCAGGTAGTGAGACAGCAGTCTCATATCAGAGCACTGAAGGAACCGGAAAGCGGACGATGGTTGCATCCGAACACGCAGGACACCGCTTGACTACATGGAACCTCATCACCCTCAGTATATCTATGGCTGGAGCCCAAATTGCCTGGACTGTGGAGCTCGGGTAAGTGTCAATACCCGTTTGCGCCGTGGTGGTAAGATGGATGTTTGACGTTTCTGCCTAGATATGGTACCCCATTCCTTCTGTCCCTAGGGATATCAGAACAGGTTACGAGCCTGGTTTGGCTTGCTGGGCCTATTAGCGGACTCGTTGCTCAACCACTCATCGGTGAGTTCGCTTCTGTGTGGATTCGCGAGGCTGATCACTGATTGCTTTGACAGGCGCGATCTCTGACTCGTCACATTCCAAGTACAGACGGAGATATTGGGTTGCTCTTTCAACGGTCGCTCTCGTATTCTCAACCACGGCACTGGCATATTGTCAGAGCGTTGCGGCTTTCTTTGTGGACCTGTTTGGCGGAGGTGTTGGAGACTGGGATCCTGTACGCCAGAAGCAAGTGAGCATTATCTGCACTACCACCACGTGCTTTTGTTCAATGTTATGTTTCCAGGTTTCGAACGTCGCTATTGGCATCGCAGTGTTCGCGTTCTATATTCTCGACTTTGCTCTCAATGCCCTACAAGCATCTCTACGTAATCTACTTCTGGACATCACGCCCCCCGAACAGCTCAATGCTGGAAATGCATGGCATAGTCGTATGAGCCAGGCAGGCAACATCGTAGGATATGGCTTTGGTCCGTGCAACTTCCGTCATGTCTATGATGTTCTTCGTTCAGCTGACGGCCTGGTAGGATTTTTGCCACTTGCGAAGCTGCCCTTCCTGAGTTTCTTGGGAGGCGACCAGTTCCGCAAGTTCTGCATCCTCAGCATGACCATTCTTGTCATTACCGTCTGGATCACATGTTTCTGCCACGAAGAGAAGGAGACTGTGGACAGGAGGAAAGACAAGTACGTCAATCAAAGGTTGCCGCTTTAGCCAAGCTAATCTCGTTTGTGTGTAAGGCATAATAAACTAAACGATGTGCTAGAGAACATCTATCTCGCTATCACTACTCTTCCCGAGCCTATCAGGAGGGTCTGCTTCGTACAGCTCTTTGCATTCATGGGCTGGTGCGTTGCTCATTCAGTTTGCATCAATGGACATTGTAATCTCAATGGCCTGTACACAGGTTTCCCTTCCTCTTTTACTCCACCACCTATGTTGGACAAATCATGGCTTACCAGATGGGCCAAGAGCCAGACCTCGAGATCGCCACCCGGACTGGCGAATTCGCAATGCTTATCTATAGCATCGGTGCGTTCCATCTTTGGTCCCTCTTCGTCCATTTTGACTCAACATGTGCATCTTTAGTGGCCGTGGTTGCTGGTGTCGTCCTCCCGGAACTCGCCCGCCGCGACCCCCGTCTTCTCCCCGAAGAAGGCGATGATGAAGAGACGCATGTTCAACGCCTCCGCCTAGTCCTTCATCGTTGGCGCGAAGAGTCCGTCGCCACTGGGAAACCCCTCCGACTGCCTCGGCAATCATTGCTCTTGAGGGACATCTGGACAGGTGCCATGCTGCTTTTCACAGTACTCATGCTCTCTTCGTTTTGGATATCGACGGTTGGCGCGGCGATTACCATGATCAGTTTTGTGGGAATATGTTGGAGTGTAGCTTGTTGGGTGCCCTTTGCGATAATCATGGAGGTGGGAGTGTTTTGCTAACTTTTCATTACGGTTAATAACTCCACAATCTTAGTTCCTCAGAGAGATGAGAGAGTCATCTGCGGCGACCCCGTGTCATGCGCCTGACCAGGGCTCCGATGACGAACGTGGCCGCCTCCTGGAGCACCAATACGCAGAGGTAGTGGCAGTGGCAGACGGGAATACGGTCGGTGGGCCATCAAGCGAGGCACAGACAAAACCTGTTGCAGGTGGAACGATACTGGGAATCCACAACCTTGCGATAGTGATGCCACAGTTTATCGTACGTCCTTTTCACACGTCGCTGATATTTTTATCATCGCTAACGCTGACCTCACGCCATGCCACAGATCGCTCTCGTCGCGAGCGCCATCTTCCGTTTCGTCGACGAATCAGCGCCTAGCAGCACGCTTCCATCGCCTATTCCCGGCGATGCTCTACTCACTTCTGATGGCTTGGGTGACCATACGACGTACTACGGGAAGAATGGAGTAGCGTGGGTGTTGAGGTTTGGTGCGCTTTGTACGCTTTTCGGGGCTGCGTTTGCGAGGATGGTGCCCCCTACAAAGGCGGAGAAGGATATGAGGGCAGCGTTGAGGACGTTGAAGGCGTTGAAAGAAGAAGAGGAGCCTTGAGACTGGTTGACGCCAATGAGTAGAGGTTGAGAAGCATACTATCGTAGGTCGGGTGGTTAGTTTGAAAACATCCTCGTTCTCATTCTCCTTAATTTCTAGTTTGATCGTCGAGAACAGTAATTTAATGGGGACGTGTTTATGTACACGCGATGTACATGGATACCGAGAACACTGCTATAGTTTTCCGTCTTTTATCTTTCATGTGAGCGCGATTTGGGAGTGACTGAGGGTGGCTCTTAACCGATTCATGGGTATCCAAAAAGATGCCCGCCAGGTATTCTTCCCTTCCCTTTCCCTTCTTCCCTTCTTCCCCTTCGTCTGCCTTTCCGCTCTAAGCCGCTTAGTCTCCAGGGCCATCCCGAACTAGACAGCCATCAAAGTGACTGCCCAATCCCACTTCTCACCCTCTCTCGAAGCAACATACCGAGAAGGTACAATCGTCAGCGCTGGCATATCGGTACTGAAGAGGGCTCTGAGAAGGGGGAGGACTGCATTGTGGGTGTGTGGTGAAGAGGGTGCGACGGCCGTGTGAAAGCGAGGGAAGAGTTAGCAACCGCTAGCAGGGAAGAAGTGGAGGACAAAGCACCACGTACATCTCTCGCTCTCGCCAAAACCAGGGCTCACGAACACCTTCGCAGTCAATGTGCGCGTCAAGAAAGGCGCAAATTCTGGGAGCTCCTTTATTTTGTTTGCTGTTTGTGTGAAGAGCGCATCTTGTGGTACGACGAGACCCCGTACGAAAAACACCGCACAGGCCTCGGTTGATGGCATGAAATGCGAGATTTCGTAGTAGACATGCACTCGGGTGTCAGGGAATTCAGGAAGTTGAGCGCTCACGATTCCTGTTAAATTGTAGCATAAGAACATAAGAACGTGCTTCGGGAGCCCATCAAAGGGATACACTACCGTTAACGAATTCAGGCGGCTTATCTATCACGGTTTCCTCTTCTGTGTCCTCGAAAGATGACTCCCCACCGTGGTCGATAAATCGGCCGCTGTGTACGAGTACCTGTTTCTCGATGCGAGCGCCGCGTGGAAGGGAAGAGAGGACTGCATACAGCGTTGGTGTGGTCTGCTACATTGATGGAACCAAGGATCAGTACCTCGAAGGTTTTCTTTGACAATGATGAAGAAAAGGAGAGGGACATAGGAAAGAAAGCAAAACTGAACAGGACGAACGTACCCCATCGACCAATCCCACACCCATCTGGACGTGGGTCACGTCTTCCGTGTGTACGAGGTAATATATCGCGAGTTGGATCCACCCACCACCACCTCTTCCCACATCCATGTCAGATATCGCATCAAGGTCATGATCGTCGCTGCCCTCTAGTGAATCGCCACAAACGCGATCACTGCGACCAAAGCCACCATCACTCCCGTCACCCAGTCCAGAATTAGGCGACGCTCGGATGACACGCGCGGTGTGTTGGAGGGCCAGGGCTGTTTCGAGTGGGAGCGGAGATGCTGGTTGCAAAGAGGGAGTGGAGAGGGTTCCCAGAACTGCTGATGGGAGAGTGAGCGAGGCTGGCAGCAGTCCGATTTGGCCTGATACAAATGTGTACGGTGGTATCTGTGTGTCAGGAGTTTTGAGTATGCACGGTGGAGGGTGGTCAAGGAGGAAGAAAGGAGTTGACGGAAAGTCCCAGGAAGGGAGTGAAGTGGAAGAACGAAAGGAACAATCTACATACGCTGATAGCCTGCGAATATGGACCTATATTCGCAGGAGCCCAGTAGCTCAAGCTTTGAACGTGAAGTGCCTTTCTTGCTCCCATTTCTCCCCTCATCTTTCCCGTGCTCTTCTTGGCGCTTTCACTTGTTTCCCCAACCCACGCCAAGCAGTCCATCCCAACGCCCACCCCACCAACGCCCACACAAGCCCTCGCGGGCGGTGACGCACCGAAAAAGGAGGCGTAAGCAGTGTTGGCGGTTGAAAATATGGGAGCGTCGAGGGAAGGGAGGAGGAGTGTTATGGTTGCCGATGTTGGGAGGAGGTTGGAGTTTTGGGGTGAGTTGCGGGCCAGCAGGTCTGGTTGGAAAGTGTGCAGAACAGTTTCAGGGTGAAAACGACAATTCTGTGCTAGGAAGTCGACAAAGACGAGAAGTACCTTGAAGTAACTCGAAACATTTTGTTACTTCCTCGCCGGCACCCGATGTTGGTGGATGAGAGGAAGGGAGACGGACGTTCCCAACTGCGACCCATGAACCAATGGTGCGCACGTATGGACCGAGATCGGATGGTGCAGGAGGGGGCTGAGGGTCAGTACCGACGGGGCAGGCGGGCGCTATGCTAAGGAAGAACTGTTCCAAGCGCAAACGCACACGTTCGAATGGATCCTCTAGTAGCGGAGGGACAGGGACACCATCCGCCCAGGTGCCCTCCTCCCTTTCAACCAGCACTGCTTGTTTGATCCTTAGATAGGCGACAGGTGCAACTTCGCTTGGGTCCAGAACTACTGCCTCTACCTCCCTGATGTCTACCCGCCGTTTGAACAACGGACCATTGATTGTGAACGTCTCGTACTCCCCTCCTTCCCCACATGGATGCGCGCCGAACTTTTTATGAAGTGATATAAGTTTGGTTTGCATGGACGAGAGGGATTTTCCAAGATCGGACGGGGTGAGACCTGCCCCGGCGATCTTGATCAGGATGGCGTTCAGGCGTGAGGATACCATTTCCGACAGGAGGGAGGATTGGTTACGTTGCCAGAGATAGGCAAGGGGCGTTAATGAGAGGCGACGGCAGCTGCATGAAGCGATTTAGTCAGAGGGCGAAACGCAGACGTTGGAGAGCTGACACATGTTCTACGCGTACGCGTTGGTAGTTTGAAAGTATGGCGCCAACGGAGACGGCTTGTATGTCTGGGTGGTGGTCCTAGTCACTTCCACCCGTCGTCAGGTGCGGAGATACGACAAGAATTGAATTCACACCAAGACATCCTTTAACAAGGCGTGCAGATCTTCTGTCTCGTCTCCAGTGATGCCACCGCCGCCAGCAGACTTGACGCCATACTCTGCGCCCTGTTCTACAGCCTGGCCTTGTATGACGCGTCGGTAGAGGGGCACATCGAGCGCCTGACCGATGAGAGCGATGGCATCCTGACCGACGGTCTGGTACATATAAGAGTCGATCTCATCTGCTGTAGTGTCAGTGACATGTGGAGAGCATGTCTGAGGACCATCAAACCCTTTCCAGAGTGAGGAGAGAGAGTTGCTGCAGCGACGAGATGATGATTGTTGTGTTGGCAGTGTGATAGGTTGAAGCAGCTGTCCTTCCCACCACTTAACAATGCGACGTACTTCATCGCCGCGATCACTGTCGACGAGCAGTCTTGAGGAATTTACTATGATTATGAATTTATGATATTATTCATATCGTCTATATTTAACCCCTCATGAAGGGGTGAAAATCAGTTCTAGGGTATGCCTGGCACTGCCTTCCATCGTTAACATTGACCAAGACGTTGTCGACATATTGTCGACGAGTCTTGACGATATTATTCACGATGCTCTCCGCTCACTACACCGGAACACCCCCACTGCATCCCCACACACAGCATACACCACACCATACACACCCTCTCCCCGTCCTTCCCTCTCATCTATCACAACAATCTCAGTATGCCCACCAACAACACGCAATTTCCTCCCTTCTCCCAACACCCCCTTCCTCTCCCCCAACTATTGGTCTGCACCCCGTAGAAAGCACCTTATCCCTCCTCGAGTCTCTCGTCGCCTTTTATCACCAGGAACGTATGTGGGTATACCGTACTCGCGCTCAGCTCGAGATGGACTTGATCCAGCGCGTCTCCGAATCTCAGTCCGACAGTTCCACCACTTTTGAAACAGAGGAAGGAGACGGCTCCCCTACTTCTCCCCCTGGCCGAATTCAATCCAGATCTCCGTCCGTCTCAGATGCTGGAACGACTGCAGACGGCTCCCCTCCCTCCCCACCGACCAAATGGCTCAAGCGCAAAAAAGCATTCAACCTCAGACTCGAAGGGATCTCCTCAACACGCGGAATGCTCCCCCCTGTCGCACGAGGGCGGATCGTAAAGCACCCATACCCACATACCCAACATCGCGCACGACAAAGCTCCAACCTCAATCCCGCTTCTGCCGCAGCTTCTTCCCACCAGAGTACTATACCTGGAACAGGGTCTGCGGCCACACTTCATCCCCATCTATCTGTACCGAGGAGTACGACGAACACGACTATGTCGTTTTATCCGCCCACGGCGACCAATGCAACAACGACGCTGACATCTCCGTATCTCTCTCACCCGTCTTTCCAGTTCCCCACAACAAACAACCAGCCTCTCGCATCGGGCACACCCCCCGGATATGCCCCCGCCTCCAATCACCAAACCCCGGCCACTTTCCACCAAACTCAACCACTACCAACGCACACATCTCCGCTCGTTCTCGGTGCTGGTGGGCGCGAACCATCCGTCCAGATATTAGAAATGTTCGAGCGGATGATGCAGTCCCGCATGGAGAGCTGTGAACGTGTGACAAGGATGGTCAGGGGGGCGAACAATATCGGCAGTGGGGGAAATACAGGGGTAGGGGCAGGTGCAGGTGCAGGCATTGTAGGAGGAGCGGTGGGTGGGTTTAGTGGACCAGTCGGATTGAATATTGGGAGCCAGGGGGTGGGGGCATATACACAAGTTCGAGCTCAGGCTCAGATGAGACCGACACAACAAGGCTTTCCGATGGGGGTGGACATGGGATGACTCGGGTATGGGTATAGGTGTTCGAATTAAGAGAGAGGTAGGGGACAAGATGGAGAGAAGTAAGTTATTTCAAACTACGTTCTATGTGGTTGCTTTTGCTACTGGGTCGCTGATGCTTTAATGCATCCTCATCATGTTCGTCCTTTTCATCATCTGGGTCTTCTTTCCCATCATGTCATGCTTTGCGCCTCACCTGGTTTTACTGATCGGTTGGTTATGGTACATTTTAATCTGGGCCATCATTGTGTAGTACATTTCTTGGGATTGGATTATATTTATAGGGTGGAACAAATATTGCAAACACGTCAGGATACCGATGCATGAACTACTAATACTATCCCAAAATTCTACCTTTTACATTGACTAGTGCATGGGGCGCATATGCTGAGAAAAAGAGTGGAGGGCAGAGACGGAAAAGCATGAGAGCGACAAATTCCAGCCAGCTCCCTTCCCTAGCACTGATTAGTTATTAGAGTAAGAATCAAAGACTGCACATACCGTGTGTTTTCCGCACCCCGTGTCGACGACTGGCGACGTGATGGCAAGTAGATCGCCAGTCGCGGAAGGGGAGTCGAGCCTGGCGTCCGGATCGTGTAGGTTCTAGCTGTGAATTAGAGTTAGGAAGGTGGTTATCAGATGAAAGGGGAGAAAAGTGCAAGGCAGCGTCAGAGTGGGGAGTCCGTGTCTCTACACTTGAAACCCGCCTCACACCTTGCCATACCATGATGAATTGGTGGCAAGTGGTGAGATGGGAGACAAGGTGAGCTCTAGGTTGCAAGAGTATGTACAACCTCGGGATTAGCATGTGTCGTCAGGACAAGCAGAGTGAGACTGCTGGAAATGGTTTGGGAATGGAGAGTTTGTGACAAGACCTGGCTTTACCTGGCTGTATTTATGGTGATATTGTGGGAGCGGTGCAGGTGAGATTGATCGATAGAAGTCAGACGGTGATGGATTTATAGATGAGGGGACCTTGTACTTAGCAGAAAAGTGGGACTCCATTACCGTGAAAGTCCGTGCCCCATGACAGAGAAGCCTTGCTGATTCGAGGGTGTGACAACGGTGGCCTTGTCTACAGCGACACTATCGATGATCAGAAGAAAGTGGGTTTGGCCACGAGTGATGCCCTATCGTAGACGATCACGTTGATCAGGATGGATCTTTCAGTGAGAAGGGGTCGCGGGGCCTGTCTGTTGACTTGTTGACAGTCTCCTGGTGCCGACATGAGGCTGCAGGCTAACCTATTTGCATAAATCACAACTATCAAGAGTATACCGCGTTTCCGTGTTTCCATGGGTGCTCAAGTGCTCACCTGTGTGGTGAGTCACGCGGCTTTGATTAATGCTGAGCTGGGAACGAGGCGCAGTGGCTGTACCATTTCAAAACTCGACATTGTTTCTGCTTTGTCGTCGTGCTGGCGTGCTGGCTGAGTAGCGTCGTCCTCGTTGTCATTCACGACCAAGTACTCAACTACCCAGTACATATTTCATGTCTATCCGCTATGCTCCCATCCCAAACCCACGCACAGATCCGGACACCAACCCAGAACTAGACGCTGCTTTCGACGACTCTGATAACGAAGATGACCTCGACGAATATTCCCCCCTCACAGGCAATCCTAACCAGCCGTCATCTCCCACCCGCCCTTCTTCTTCTTCTTCGCACGACCACAACCTTGATAACGGTGTCAATCCTAACACTCCTTTCACATATGACTTCAATACCCCCGTCGCAGATTGGGACCAGCCTCCTCCAGGCTCACCACCCGCTCCCACGTCTCTCGCGTTCCCAAACGCTATAGGAAACTCGAATGGTATCATACCCGTCTTTGCTCCTGACACCACCCCCCGCGCACCTACCAGTTGGTGGAGAAGGTCTGTGAGCGCCGTGTTGCCCAGCCATTATGTATCACGGTTTGGACTCGATATCAACGGTAGGGGGACCAGTGAGAGCACACGTATAATTGGCGGAGGAACCGGTAACGATGGGGTGTTTACCAACGTTAGCGCGAAGCCTTCCACTACCGGAACTCGCGTGCAAGAAGGTGTGCACGGCCAACTTACCATCAATTTATTCAGCGTCCTGATCCTTTCCCTATCATAGGCGACAGCGTCTACATTGTCCCTGAAGAATCTCTTACAGCCGCTCCTCCCTCCTACGCCTCCGCCCAAGCAGACGCAGCACCCCCATACCACACCTCGACCGTTCTCCTCCCCCCAATGGGCTTCTATGATGCCAACTCGCTCTCCTCCCCAGCAACTCAGGGCTCTGTTATCGTAGACTCACTTCCCACTGGTACACTATTTGCGTTCCTATGGAACGTACTCATCAGCACCACCTTCCAGTTTATAGGATTCGTATTGACATGGGTTATGCATACTACACATGCCGCAAGGTTCGGGAGCCGCGCAGGGCTGGGGGTTACGCTCATTCAATGGGGCTTTTCGCTTCGCGCTAGACTCGACGACGTCATTCCAGGCGGGGGTACTTGGGGAGATGGGGGCAGGCTCTCATTCGGGAGCACCAAGGAAGCCGATGACTATTATGACAACCTCGGGCTGCTCAACAACAGCACCGATCTAGCCACCCCGACGCAGCCCCTACCAGACACAGACCGTAACCAGTGGGACGACTCGCTCCTTACAGGCCCCCTCGCCACGGAATGGCTCTCTTTTTTCTTGATGACGGCTGGGTGGTTCTTACTCCTGACGTCTTCACTGGGCTTCTGGCGCGTCAAGCGATGGGAGCGATCGATTTTGGCCTCCCACGCTTCTCGTTCTTCGAATACTTCGAACACGCATAGACGAACCCAGTCAGAGATCGCGGACGAAGAAGACAACGAGAATAGACGTCAATCGTTCTTCGAACGCCTTGGCATATTTCGGTACCCACCTCCGATTCGACACCAGCCTTCGGCACTTGATGGGGGCGTGGGTGTCGACTCTGATGTATCGCTCGCTCCTGTTGAGAATGGTCCGGGACAAGGAGAGACAGAAGAGCCACAGGGCACTCTACCATGGTATTCAAACCCGGAGCGTGCGAGGAGGGTGAGAGAGGCGATCCTACGGGAGCAGAGGCTTTGTGAAGATTTGAGGTCCGCGGGGCTGCTCTAAGCGCTCCGTCATACTCCCTGGACTGTTGCTATCGTTATAGAAGTTCGTGGGACAGACAATCGGAGACAATGACCCTTAGCAAGGAGGAATGGGTACTTATATTTCTTGTATTATGTTTACGTGCTAATCCTGTTTTCGTTCTACATTGGAATGGTGGATTTCTACTGACTGGTGGTGTTATCTTAGTTGTGGTAGCCACATGCTATAGACGTGATCTTCTGAAGCATCGATGTGCCCGACATGTCAGTATGACTTGATGAACCGTTCTCCTCGATGGTCCTCTCAGCATTCACGCCAAAGGAATCGCCCATTTATTGATCGTGACACATATAGCACACTTTACTTCTTTTCTATGTTCCACACCACCCATAAATGCATCACCGCCCACCCAACAGTTGCAACCTCATACCCTCTTCTTCAAGAACACCTCCACGTTAAACTCCAACGCCGAGCACGGATAGGTAATCTCGAAATTGGCAAGCACGGTAGGATGCAGAACACCCAGAGTACCTATGGCGATGTCTCTCGATGCGTGGGACGTAAAGGTTTCTTTGACTTTGTCGAGGGTGGACGTGACAGCTGGAAGAGGAGGGCGGTAATAGATGGTTGCAGCACGTCCTGGGAAGTACGCTGGATCTGCAAGGAAAGACACATTAACACTTATATATTCCCGTCCCAGAAAACATTCGACTCACCATCCCCTTCGACAATGTAATACCCCTTTTCCTTTTCCTTCTCCGCTTTTCCGATCCTAGGCACCTCCAGCATTTTCATGGCCCTGTCCAACAACCCATGCACAACCTCGAACCCTGCAGTCTTACTGCACCAAACGGCAGCTGCGTGTCTCTCGTTCCTAGCTTGTCGCTCCTTGGTAGGGTCTTTGAACACGACGTCGGATAGCTCAAAGAGCCGAATGGGCAGTGGGTGGGAGCGGTTTTCTCGGATGGTTTTGAGTAGACCTGGGAGGAGGGACGTCCGGACGACTTGGAATTCGAGGGTTTTGGGATTGGCAATTTTGACGGCGAGATGTCCTGAGTCGGGACGATTCATGAAGGCAAAGTTTTCTTCGTGCGAGCACTGCAGGTCGGTGTATCAGTATTTCGTTTTCATTTTTGTGGGAGTGAGACACGAGAAGAAAAATCACCAAGATAAGAGGTAGCCCCTCTACCCACCCTGCCATCGCCCACTCTTTCCTAACAACATCCACCAGTCTCGAAATCGCCAGCGGCTGGGCAACGGTGCTTGTTTGCGGGAAGATGTCTGGAAGATTATTAAACCCGTACGCAATGGCTACATCTTCCACTATGTCGACTTCATGGAAGATATCGGGGCGAGTGCATGGAATGGTGACAGATATTTCGTCAGAGGTAGGAGATACGTTTGCGGTGAGACACATGCGAGTAATAAGTTGAGCGATAGAGGTGGGGGGGAGCGAGAGCGACGTGCAAGAGTTGATGTAGGAGGCACGGGTCGTGATGGTCCGCGGTGCGATGTCAGGCGAGATACGCGTTGATCCATCTGGGAAGACGATCTTGCATGGCTCGATCCTGAAACAGACGCGTAAACACATTTACTATGTGAAGTTACATGACATAACCCGAATACGCCAAGATCACTGTTGAAAGAGCAATAACACGTACGTGAAAGGCTCTTCGCAATACTCCGAAAACATCGTCGCGACCATATTGACGACAATCTGAAGCTTCGTGTCGTCCGTGGCAGTAACATCTATGAAGACATTACGTGTGTTGAGGGAAATTTTACTATGCTCGGAGTTGATGATGGGTGGGAAGGAGAGAACACGATCTTGTTTGTCGTATATGATGGGGTAGACGGGTGCATCACGGATGATAGGGAGGTATTTTGCAAGATGTTTGTCGCCCTGTAGAGCATTGTCAATTTTAGTCAAAGCCGCTTTTGCTTCTGTTCTCTATGACCTACGTACCTCGTAAATAGCCACGAGTTCTTTGGCAGTGTACGCCTCTTTCTTGGTTAGCGGGACAAATTTGATCGACTCCGGATCTCTGGCTTCGTACCGGAAGGGGCTCTCGATTGTGTCGAGGTCATGTGTGCCGATGGAGACGAGCCATCGTCGTCGCCCAATGTTTTGATGGAGCTTGTCTTGGAGATCGATAAAAGAGGCGTAGGAGCGAGGGGTGAACTTAAGATTGCGAAGGACGCCGCAGGCAAAGAGCGGACGGACGCGTTGAGTCTAGAAACGATTTGGGTTGGGTTGGCATTTTAATCTTTGATTTGGAGTAGGACGTGGTGCAACATGTCGCGAGTCGCATGGAAGCATGGGGAATACGTACCTCGGGGTGGATATGGACAGTAACGAGGCTGTCTTCACCGCCTGGGGGATAGACAAACTTATATTGTGGGGCTTCTGCTTTTCCGAGGAAGACTCCGAGCGCGCGGGATATGCCTTCTACACAGAGGAGATCATATCTTTGTCCACAACAGATCAAGCTGAGCTCACGGTAGGTAGAAAGCTAGATGACAGACCTATTGGCGGGTACTTCAATTTTGAGTTGCTAGAAGTATGGTGAAATTGAGAAGGTGTCAGAAATAAAATGGTGCACGTACTGGTCGTTCTGTAGGCAATCCTTTCTTAGTCGCCTCTTCCACCTCTTCCGTTGTCTGTGATGGCCCGCCCGTTCAGTCTAGGCGATCGATGTATGTGAGGGTTACGGGAACACGTACATCCTCGTCTAGTTCAAGTCCATAATCGAAACATAGTCTGTCAAACTCTTCCGTGGCTGAAAACACGTACAATCAGTCGTTCATCGCCTGTACGGCAAAGTAGACGGAACTGACTATAATGCTTTCCGAGTCTCTCGAAAAGATCGGCCTTGTCTACAGAGACGGTGGGCATCGTGAATTGTAGAAACTACCCGCGAGTTATTGTTGTACTGCGTGCTGGCGCAGTGACTGTTGGCCTGAAGCAACCTCGATCTCCTCAACTTGAAGGCTGTAGATCTTGTGTCTTGCAATTATCATATCGAGTCAAACAACGAGGTCCCCCAGATACCCACATTTCAGAAATTATGTGGGGTCTCCGCTGGCACCTCTTGTATGCTCATTCAGGGACACGCTGCCATTCAGTCCCTTTTGCCATCAACGTCTGATACGACGAGCACGACCACACACGTATCGTGTCTGAAGGTGAGCAAATGTCTATGCTATGTACATTGCAAACACTGGCCTGACCATCAATAGGCCACGAGATGCAATTCCGTCTGCGGTCACTCCTCCGACTTACCCTCCCATTCCTCTTCACCTCCTCCACATTTGCTCAATCGTCTACCCAGGATGAGTCTGAACCACTTCGTATCCAACACCGTGTCGTGCACCCTGATCTGCCCATAACACCCTGGTCCGAGCTTGGCACCGTTGCTCTCCCACCCTCAGGCTTACACTTGATTTCACCCGTCGGGACGCCTGCGATGCTCATCCCTTCTGACTCACTCCTTGATGACCTCGTCGAATTTGCGGAGAAGATAGATCCTACCATGGAAGGAGCAATGTATCAGGTTGCACTCGAGCGCCCGGGTGCCCCAGACGGCGTATGGCCAGTCTCTGTTGTAAAAGCGGTATGTTCTCCAAGCATTCAATGTCTGCTGGGTTATAGAACCCAGTTGGGAATTCAACCAGTGTCATGTACCCGGATCGACATCATCGAGTCTCAACATCCATTTCTCCGCCTCTGGCCTTCCATTCGCTCTCGACTACTTCGTTTCGCCAGCACCTCATGATGGCTCGTGTCCTTCACCTTCCGGAATGGGTAAATCATACCCTGCACACAATACCACAGTGAAACTCACATCACCTCGTCAACCACCGCTGTACATTCCTTGTCTGTATGCATCTCGGCTTTATGCTGACGTGATGATAGGCCTGTCCTACGCACTCCCCCACCACTTACACCACAAGGCGAACCAATAGCGCCGGCACCTGAGAAGAGCTTTGTGCAAAAGTATTGGATATACATGGCCATTGTCGTCGGTGCACTGTGTAAATTTTATTTCATCTCAACACCAAGAATTTTCTGTTGACGTCCTTTCTTGCAGTGATTGCAGGGCCTGCAGATGAGCCTGCAGGGAGTGGTGGAGGCGCAAAGGGTGGAAAATAAATGGTGCATGCGGGTGCATGAAAGGTGTCTCCTTGTGCACCAAGGTATTAGAAGGGGCTTCAAGTAGCGAAAGTTGTCCGATCAAACTCTCGAGTTCCCAATGGATCTGGGCATGCAGCTGCTTTCATTCCTCATTGCCTCTGGAAAAATGTCGTGGTCACACTACGCTCGGCTGTGGATGTAACCGTCCCCGAGACTGAGATACCTTTCATGCCGTTGCAGGGTGCAACACCCAAAAGTCTAGTTCCGCAAGCTGCGTACTAGTATTAAACTTGAAGGTGCCGATCATGGCGCCGCCCCCTTTACGTTCGCTTGCGGCTGGCACTGAGTGAATGGCCTTTCCTCGGAGTCGAAAGGATGAATTGTTTACTGCTCGCTGCTGGCACCTCCACGAACCGTCGGTTCGGCATCCCCACGACCATGACCGGAAGCTGAAGCTTGAGGATTGTCTCTCAAGGCTGTCACATCATTATAGTTGGGCCATCTGAATTCGGTTCTTTATCTTCGCTCGTTCTCTCAGGTTATTGCTCGAGCTCAAACGCAGCACTGTCTCACATCTCCGTCTGCATAGCCTACACACAAGCTCATACCATAGATGCCAGTCTTCATTCGTCCAGTAACTAAAGACGACGAAGCCGCACTCTCCAAGGTCTGCCTGGAGACATCCGAGGCTGGCAAGTCTGGGAGGGATTTCCACAACTACCCTTCACTCCCTGGCGAGGTCTACGCCCTCCCTTACGTTAACATTTCCGGATGCGTCTGGGGCTTTGTCCTCGTTGACAAGCCATCTGAATCCTCTCCGCCCTCTGAAGAGTCCGTCGTGGGATACACCTTGGGTGCACTAGACACCCGCGCCTTCGAAGAAGCGGCCGCTCAAACCTGGTGGCCGCCTCTCGTGGCCAAATACACCGAACCCCGCGCCTCGCCTGAGCCCACAGAGACTGACAGGAGATATATCAAGACTCTAAACAACTTCCCCCCTGCATCGGAGGCCCAAATTGCTTTTTCTCCGGCGCATCTACACATTGATATTTTGGAGTCTCATCAGAGGAAAGGGTGGGGTAGGAGGTTGATTGGGACGGCGATCAGGCATTTGAAGGGAAAGGGGTTGAAAGGTGTTTGGCTTGGGATGGATCCGAGGAATAAAAGTGCGGCAACGTTTTACGAGAGACTTGGGTTTCATGCGTTCGAGGGTGCGGCGGAGGCCGTGGTGGGAATCACGGTCGAGGAGTGGGAGAAGAAGTGGGGGATGGGTTTGGACAATTGAAGCGGTCTCACGCACGATTCAGACGCAAGGAGGTTTGCCACTACAAATTCTAGATTTCTATACGTCGTTCACTCTGACTCCGACGCCCAAGTCGCAGTGTGCCATGAATCCACGTCTGCTTCGTCTCAGACTCCGAGACGAAGCAGACGTGGATTCATGGCACAGTCACGGAGATGGCAAAGGAGAGTGCTGGGCCAACTGACTAGCCAGGCGATGGGTATCGTTTTGTGCCGTTGCCCAAACTGTATGTAGTCAGTAAGACGTTGGTTCAAATAATAAAATGCCCGACGTACGAGTGCCGACAATCGCTGACATATCTCGAGGCGATTCCCGCTGTCCCGTGCTGACTTGTTCTTGGTCTAATTGCTGCTCCCGAGCGATGTGCTGTTCGTAGATCACCTTTGCCTTACCACTGACCATCGAGGTGTCTTCTTTGTTCGCGTATCCCGGATGTTCTGCGAAGTGGTTCCACCACCACCTGGTTGAGCGTTTCTTGGCCATTGGAATTTGGGAGGAACTCAAGTTTCGATGAATTTTCGTGGTGCGTGTGGTCGGTGTTTTGTTCGTGGAAGCATTGTTTACTTTTAAACACTCGTGGAGGGCATGAGGCATGGGCGTTGGACAGATAAGATTATGCGTGCGTATCTACTACAAGGAAGGACGCTCGAAGTCATGTTCAAGTGAACGTCGGTGAAGTTCGACGACTTTCCCACGATTTTCGGTCAGTAACTGTGACTTGGGTTCACTGACTGGTAAAACACTGTCTCAGAGACTACCGTCGCGGTAATTGCTGGCTGCTAATTGGAACGTTGACCCCGACTCGGACATTCTTTCAATCCACACCAACTTGCGATATCTCGGTCACGTTCAAAATGAACGAATGTCCATTTCAGTCTTGTCTCAGCGTGAGGCAAGCCTCGTCGTTTGTTTTCAAACGCGGTATACTAGTAGAACGGTTGGCTAGTAGCTCACCTCCCAGGAATCTTTCATCGTCACTGCACCAGCACGTGGTCATTTCTTATCCTCGCTTTTGTCGCCTTTGGCGTCTTCATTCACGATGGCTGGAAATCCATCCCGTCCGCACAACAACAACCAGGCAGGTCCTGGCTTTCGTCCTCCTTTAAATTATCGCCCTTCTTTCATTTCGCCGCCCCCGAGCTACGCTCCACCTGCTCAGCAATCTCGCGGACGCTTCATTGAGAACATCCGAGGGCCGCCTTCCAATTTCGAAGAGCCATCATTCCCTGAACCTGCACATCAAGACCTCTTCAGGTCCGAAAACCTTCCATCGGGATTTCTTTCTGGCGACCCAAACGAGCATGGTCCGCGGCCCCAGGTCCCTCCTGCCGTGACGCTCGATGACGTTCGTCGGACCTCTGACGAATCAGGTACTACACTCTTGGATGAAGGTGAACCGCCGTTCGCGAAGAACTTTGGGAAAAAGCATGGAGGTGGAAACGATGACAAAAAGTACACGCTCTCGTCTTATAAACACCCCCACGATATCCCTCCCCCACAAACCGCGTACAATGCCGAGTCTTATAGTCGTCCCAAGCATAAGCACAACGTCAGCTTCGCACATGGCCCTAGGCGCGGACACGACGATGACTTCGACGAGGAGGCACAGGCGCCGGTGGGGTGGGGCGGCGAGGACGATCCCGCGGACGTCGATCTTCGTGGAGAACCTGATTACTGTGAAATGAATGACAGAGAAGGCAGGCGAAAAGGGATTTTATCGAATCTCATGGAGCTCTATGGAGCTACACCAGGCGTGAACGGGTTGCCGTACTCTCGGCGCCAGGCTTATGGGACGGAAGGGGACGAGAGCTCGACTGGAGGCCCTCAGCCTGTTGGACGGAATAACTCGAATGTGTCGAAGAATTCCGATGATGATTCGGATATCCTTGACCCTGATGATCCTCGTATGACAGGCATCACTAAGCGTTGTCTCGACGACTATGATGACGAAAGGCGAAATGCTCTCAGGGAGATGGACTATCGTCAGCGCAGGAAAGAGCGGCAGAAAATCCGCATCGAGTTCAATGTAACTTGTGAGTTCTGCTCTCTGGTCTTATCACTGCTTAGGAAGTAACACTCCTGCAGCCATTCTGAACCGTCATATTTTCTTGCGCAAACTTGCTCGAGCCCTAATGACGTTTGGTGCACCTTCGCATCGTATAGAGTCGCAGCTGGTCGCAGCAGCCCGTATCCTCGAGGTTGACGCCGAATTCATCCACTTGCCTGGTGTTATTATTTGTTCTTTCGGAGACAACGACACCATGACATCTGAGACTCACTTCGTCAAGTGCAGTGGTGGCCTTGCGCTCGGAAACCTTCACAAGGTCCATATCATTTATCGTTCCGTGGTGCACGATGAAGTGAGTGCTAGAAAGGCGACGCAACAGCTCGATGACCTGCTTAACTCAAAACCTCTGTACCCCGTGTGGTTCCGGTGTCTTATCAGCCTTTTCTTGTCGGTTCTCATTTGTCCCTTGGCTTTTGGCGGATCATTCTTGGATATGTGGATTGCTGGTGGGGGTGCGTGCGTCCTGTGCTTCCTCCAGCTCAGGGTCGCAACAAAGTCGGCCATGTATGCCAATGTCTTCGAGTAGGTTAGCCCTCATTCCTGCTTAAGTCCACTGACAAATACATCTAGAATTACCACTGCCATGCTTATGTCCTTCACAGCTCGAGGGCTAAGCAGCATTCGGAGTCAGGTCTTCTGTTATGAAGCTATGTCATCTGCTGGTATCATCGGAATTCTTCCGGGATATCTCATTTGTGAGTGAACATATCTGTTTTGCGCTACCTCCAACTAACCCATAGGACAGTGACAAGTTCCCTCGAGCTGGCGTCCAAGAACATTGTTTGTGGAAGCGTGAAGATGGTGTATGCTCTCATATACACGCTCTTCTTGGGTTTTGGTCTTCAGATCGGATCGGATCTGTACCTTCTCTTTGATCCAACTGCCCGCCACCATCTTTCCACCCTCACAGCCAAGCTTTCGACCACTACCACTTTGATTGGCACCTTTGCATCAGACAATGCAACGGATGGTACCCCTCCAGCAATCGGCACATTCTCCTTCACCAACTCCACCAACCTCTACATGAAAGACATTGTCGATGGATGCTACCGCCCGACGTCGTTCCCCTGGTTCCTCCAGCCGTTTCCCTGGTGGACCCAATTCCTCATCGTCCCCATTTTCTCCATCTTGTCGTCCCTCGGGAACTTGCAGCCATGGAAGTCGAAGCAACTTCCTGTGATGGTCATCATTTCATGCGCTTCTTACGCGTCCAACAAGATTGCAAACCATTATATCTTCAATCGTTCGGATGTCGTTTCTGCGATCGGAGCGTTTACTGTTGGGCTACTCGGGAACATTTATTCACGGAAGATGGGTGGTACGGCTTTCACATCTATGGTTACTGGTGTTTTGTTCTTGGTGCCGGTGAGTTTTCTTTTCCTGCCTTATACGAACAGTGTCGTGACTTGTCGTTCTCCACTTGTAGTCTGGTCTGTCACAAGCCGGAGGTATATCAGCAGATGGTTCGGGAGTTGACGTTGGGAGTGCCATGATTGCAGTCACGATCGGTATCACCGTCGGTCTGTTCATGAGTCAGGCCCTCGTGTACATGTTCGGCTCGCGCAAGAATGCTGCCGTTTTCTCCTTCTGATCTGGTATCGGAAGCTCTGCCGCAGCGCGTTGGTCAAGCAGACGGTTGTATTTCTCAGTCTCCACATACATACAAAAGAACAACCTTCGAACCGCTGGCGGGTGCTGGTCATAGTACTGGTCGGTTTTGTTAGATAGAGTGTACACATCTATGACGAAGTGAAATGAAGATCACGTTTAGATTTACCTCCCGGCTGTCAGCAACCATGTAATCTGCCCTCTCTCAAAGTGGCCAGAAGCGGTGCCACGATTTTTACATTCATGCTATTAGTTATCCCCTCTACAACATCGCGACAAGTCTGGTATCATAACTCTAGAACATGACGGCTGGTGCATTCTCCACATTCTCGATAGGTGTCTTGTGCCCGACAAGAGTTCTAATATTGTTGATACCGTAACTTTTAAATTGGTTTGAGCAACTATCCATTCGCAAGGAAACTTAAACAGGCACTCACCGAATCATTGTTGGTCTTTCGAGACCGATTCCCCATCCATGTACACGGACATCTTTGGGGAATCCCATGGGCTCGAGCATCTCAGGACGGAACATGCCACTGTTCCCGATTTCGACCCACTTTTGAAGCATGGGGTGGAAGGCGAAGATCTCAAGTGAGGGCTACGTGATGGATAGATCATCATCACAAGTTAGTCTCGCGAACGAGGTTACCAAGACGAACCTCTGTGTAGGGATTGTATGCGGGTTTGAAGCGAACCCCACTCATACCCATTTTTTTGAAAAAGACTCTCATGAATCCTGATAAGTTGTTAACGACCTTCAAGACAGACGGACGATAGACCACTAAGTAACTTACCGATAAGATCAGCCAGCGTCAGGTTTCTATCCGCTACGACACCCTCCACTTGGTGAAACTCCGCTAAATGAGTCGCATCCATCGTTTCATTTCTGAATACTCTGTCGATACTAAAGAGTTTCGCAGGTCGGAAACCATCGTCTCCTACTGAAAGTGTACCTCCAGTGCTCGACTTCAAGATACCATCTTCGTCATCTATTTCTTCGCCTCTGCATTTAGCAGCGAGCTTGTAAAGCATGGCTGCCGATGAAGCGGTGGTATGTGTTCGGAGGAGAAGTTTGTGAGACTCTTCGTCTGACCAGGGTGTCCTGTACCCGATCGAGTCATACCCGCCTTTTTCGTGTACTTCAGCAACGCGCTTGTAGTAAGCCTCCGGAGGACGCAGTGACACTGACGGATCTGTGAGAGTGATGAGGTTCACATTCTGGGGGACAAATGCGACACTCACCTGAAAGGTAGAAGGTATCTTGCAACTCTCTTGCGGGATGAAGTTGCGGTACGAAGAGAGCATCAAAGCACCAGAAACCTGACTCGACGAAAGAGCTGGTTGGCATTTCTTCGAACCTAGCGGTCTTTTCAGCCGGGTTAAAATAAGTTGGAGGAGGTATATCGTACCCCATTTCTAAGAAGATACAACGTATCTCCTCCCGAACTTTTAGAAGTGGATGGAGCGCACCACCAGACGTTGGGATACCGTCCGCTTCGAAGTTGTATTTCTTGAAGGCTGCGGTCTTCCACGACCCACTAAGATCGATCAGCCACGCCCTGTGTCGACACGAAAAGTACGTACGAAGTCAGCATATCGACAGTGAGATCTGTTTCCGGTTTTGCAATTGACGTGCTGAAGTTCGGTCCCTTGTGAATGGTGAACCATTGTCCTTTCCTGCTCGTATGGAGAAATATAGAACATAATTTGACGAGATGAAACCTCGTTACCTTTGTACGATAAGCTTACGCTTTCGTAGCTCGGCTAGGCCCTTCTCACCAGCCCGGAGGGCCCCAGTGGAATCCACCTCGCGTAATTCGAGCTGCGTGGAATCTTTTATTGCAGCAACCTATCCCGCGCATAAGATGAATGAGTTTGATTTAAAGCTCTATAGACACCAGACGACTCACAGCTTTAACGAACCCGCTGCCCTCTTTCGCTATCCATTTGTTCTTGAAAGCACGCCCTCGACCAACCTCGGCAGCCTCATCGCCCACTTGCCTCTTCAAGTCAGGTACTCCGAGTGGTTCACCCTCCCCTTTAGCCGGCAAAGCAGCCCACACACGGGCTTCATGCGACCCCTCTAGGACGATCTTTGTGCCCTCGGGTGTAAGGACATGCGAGGACGTCTCATGGGTATCGTAAGTGATCATCTATCCAGATAAATCAGACCCTCTGATCAAAATAATCGCCCGAGTTTAATGGCCATACCTCGCGACTGAGGAGGGAGTTCAAAGCCCCAAGAATCGTGATCTGGTCTTCATGACTAGCAGCTGGATCTGATCGTCCTGGTATGACCAGTGTTCTTGTATCTCCGATCGTCCCACTTCTATCCAACGTGTCAAGAATAAGTTGCTGGAGAGCCTCTGCCATGGCTTCGTATGAACGGCTTAGCAACGCAGATGAAGTTGTCTTTCAAGGTGCTTTCGGATGACCTCTAACTCAAGTTTCTCGAACGAGTCAATCTCATCGGAATCACGTGATACCTAGCTACGCAACTGTAGCGTAGTGTGTGTTTTTTGGTGCATACCACCATGAGCGACGCACAACCATCGAGCAGCTCATGGCAAGCAGTCTGGCAGCAAGCCTGGGATTCAGCACAACCCAAGTTATCCTCCATACGAGATTCATTAGGCGCCATCACTTCTCCAACTCCTCGCATCGTTCGCGTCGGTCAACTCGACTCTGAATTGCTTGATCAGGAGCTGGTGCATCTCTTGTGTGAGCCTTTACAAAAGGCCTTGAGTATTGCGAATGTATGTCTGCTTCTCTGTTGGCGTCAACATCTGACAAGCAGGAAAGACAGCTCTGAAAGCTCGATTCGATCCAGAATTGGCTCTGCTCATCCAGTTGACGCTTTACAAGTTTTCAATATGGAACCTTGGAGCCAGCTATGGAGCCCGACTGCAGGGTTTGCGATACAGCGTTTCAAAGAGCTCCAGTGGCTCGCTCTCTCGTATGTTTGAATTGATCGTGGGAGAGCGTTGAGTGTCGATATCCTGATTAACAGCTGCTGGATTACCTCGACGTACCCTTTTTATACATGGGGCGATCACAATTCTTGTGCCTTATTTACACAGTCGATTGCGTGCGCATGCGCTGTCGAAAGCTTGGCCGGATGCCCCTTCAAATGACAAACGACGGATAGCCTGGCGAACGCTCACGCGCCTCGAGGCAACCCACTCCATTCTCAGCTTGCTGAATTTCACCCTCTTCTTATGGAACGGTCGGTAAGTCCCGCTCGTCTACCTACTGTCACCAAATTCTGAAATGGTTGCTTCAGGTATCGCAGCTTGACTGACCGGCTTCTGAAAATGTCCCTGGTACCGACCACTAGCCAGGTGAAACGTGAAGTCAGTTATGAGTTCATGAATCGCCAGATGGTCTGGCACGCTTTTACCGTACGTTAGTCCTTTATGATTCGAACCTCGATTTACCCTTGATATCCAGGAATTCCTTCTATTTCTCTTGCCCCTTATAAATGCAAGATCCATTCAACGTCGTATCACCCGTCTCATGTCGCGGTTGGCGTTGCCTGCTATACTGCCCGATTCTTCTCACCGCACCTCTGACAGCCCCTCGCGGAAACGCGGGAAGTACGAGGCACTCCACGCGGATCAATGCGCAATTTGTGCGGAAAATGCATCCTACACCCTCAACCTCGGCTATTCTTCAGACGCACCCTCTTTTCTAACGCCCGCGAACGAAGAAACTTCTCAACCAGCCGCAAACGACGAGGTACCAGCCTTCCCCATATACACGCCATACATCACATCCTGTGGTCATGTATACTGTTATCATTGCATTACCGAGCTTATGATGCGCACAGCTGATGAGGGACTTGAGTCCGGGTGGGAGTGTTTGCGATGCGCGGAAAACGTTAGGAGTGCAGGCAGATTGGAAGGGGAAGAATCATCTGGAGGACATTCGGATACAATGAGCGACTACGAGTTCAGTAGCGACTATGATGCGACAGAAATGTCAGGTAGTGCGAGTAGCTACCTAGGTTCTCTGTCCGAATAAATACCGTGCGGTGTACGCTATCCATGTGAATTCTGCGGTTTCAAACAGTAGTTGCTACATTGTTGGTAGATAGGCTACACGTCGGTACAACAATTCAACTGGTACTGGACCCGCCAGCCTTGAGCATATCGACCAGGTTCCGCGTGGTCGATGGTTTAATAACTGCATATCGGGATTCTTGCAACCGTTTTCCAGCTTTGATACTGTCCGTCACCCATTCTGGCGTGACAACATGAACTGAATTTCTTGACTTGGTGGTCAAAATTTTGTGGGTCTTCGACCCGCTGAGCTGCTGAGATGTCAATATATGCGTTGCAGCACTAGGCACCGATCTGATTGGAATATGAGGTTAATGAAATGAAGTTCAACTCAAATAAACTAGGTCGACCTACAAAGTGGTTCCGCCCGCTAGGGCAACAATTCTTTTCATCTCGATGTCTGTCGTACCGCTGAGGTAACCGCCGATATATACCCGGACATTGCTTAAGACACTCAGGGTGGGTTCTTCCTTTCGTTGAAGGGCGAGTTTTCTGCTTCGGTCTTCAAAGTATGTGTCTCTGTTATTTCCTGCAGGGGTTCTTTCTCCTCGCTGATGGCCAGTGGCAGCGGAGACGACGGTGTCTAAGGGCAATAAGTAGGCCGATCATTGATTATTTAATAGTACAGTACCTGAACGCTCATAGATGTTTGAGTGGGTTATCGGATTTGATTCATCCGAAAGGGTCTTTAGCAGGTGCTTGGTTATCGCGGAAGAGGATGGTTTCTTCCCGTCTACGTAAAGAGGTGCCGATAGCCTGTATAGTGTTAATATTGGCGAGTATGACTCGTATAGACATTACCTTGCTAAGCGCTGCCTGTCTTCGTCCACCTTGTTGCGCGGAGGATAAGGAGCAAAGGTGGGCCGGGGAGGCTTTGATTTGACCTCTTCTACACGTGAGGTACTAGCAATCGGCTTTCTGACGGTCAAGTACTTTTCCATAGTTATTGCATCTGTAGAGTCTCTCCTGGCGGGCTAGGTGACTTGTGGTTGACTTCAAGTTGTGGCACATATGTTTGAAACGCGTCGGATCATTCAGGGGGTTTCTCTGCACGTGACCGTGATGGACACGTCTCGGAGCGGAAGTCGGAAATTTGAGACAACCTGGGACGCGTTTTTCGGGTGAAAGAACTGAGTCACTTATCGACTTACCTTAATAGTCGCACTAATCCATCTCAGCTCATGTCCGTTTCCCTTTTTGCTTCCTTTCCCTCACGTCCATCATTTGTACATTATCTTAATCGTGCCCTTCACACGAGGAAAATGTCCGTCCGGTCTTACGAGGACGCCATAAACAGTCTCAACACCCTCCAGAGCAATGCTGCCGTCCTCGCAGCTGTAAGAGCTGCAGGACCAGTTCTCAATCCAAATGCAATAAAGGAGATGGACGAGTTTGTCACAAGGATAGGAATTACAGTATGATCAGCATGTCCGCTGGGTTCCCCATCTCATATCATTTCGCGTCAGCCCGAGGATCTCAATGCGCTCAATGTCATTCATATCACTGGCACCAAGGGGAAGGGATCTACCAGTGCCTTCACGGACTCGATACTCCGACACGCAAGTCCCGGTATGAAAGTTGGTAGGTTGCCAGTCATCCCACTATATTTCATCTTCTCAGGCTATCCAGGTCTATATACATCACCACACCTCGTTGCCGTCCGCGAACGAATCAGAGTCGACGGACATCCATTGTCCGAGGAAGAATTTACAAAATACTTCTTCGAAGTCTGGGACAAGCTGGAAGCCAATCCGGTATATTCGTGCTCTATCCGAGAAGACTTGAGGGCTCAATGACTTACGGCCGTACAGCCAATCACCCCCGGATTCCCACCTATGCCGAATTACTTTCGATACCTGACTCTCGTGGCATTTCATGCATTCAAGTCTCTAAGAGTTGATGCGGCGATTCTTGAAGTGGGCATCGGTGGAACAGGTGATAGCACAAACGTAGTGCCAAAGCCTGTTGTGACCGGGATCACCGCTCTCGGAATGGACCATGTAGCGGTTTTGGGAGGTTCCATTGAAGCCATCGCACGACAAAAGGGAGGCATATACAAGAAAGATGTTCCCGCTTTATCTGTAGAGCAACTCAATCAACGCACCGACCTGGAGAGTATACTCAGGGAAATTGCTTCGACTGTGAAGGTAGGGTGCATTCGCCTCTTTCATACGGCTATTCAAGTGTCTGTAGGCCTCTGAATTTAGGGTTGTGAAGGAGCTACCAGATCTGAAGGATGCAAAATTGGGCGCGCCAATATCAAATTCTCTCCTGTTACTTCTGCTGACGTGTGCTTTGCAGGTCTTGCGGGTAAACACCAGCTATCGAATGCCAGTCTCGCAGTAGAACTCGCACGCGTCTTTCTTCTTCGGAAGGGGGATTCCTTATCTGCTCAGCCGCTTCCGGAAATCTTTCTCGCTGGTCTCGAGAACACCAAGTGGCCGGGCCGTTGCCAGACCGTGTGTGACCGCAATTACCCATCTACGACCTGGTATCTCGATGGCGCACATACTACTGAGAGCCTTACATGCTGCGTAGAGTGGTTTGTCAGCCCTGGCGTCGGACTTCCTGAGCAAGTGTTTTTTTCCAATGGTCCTGTGGGCAGAAGTAAACGCGGTTTCATGAATTAGGTCTCAGGGGGTCCGCCCGCTCCGTGTGCTCATTTTCAACTGCACAAACGGACGTTCAGGGGAAGAGTTCCTAGGGACTATACTCAACCAGACGAAGATTCTGCTCTCTGCTTTTGCCAGCCCTGAGGCGGCCAGCACATTCTTCGACCAAGTTATTTTCTGCAGCAACGTTACATATACGGACGGGCACTTCAAGGGTGGTGAGTGCGGTAGACAACCTCGAGTTCCCCACCTCTTCATTCAAATTTTTGTAGATCTGACATCAGTAGCCATTGCGACTGCTGAGCACACTGGCCCCACAACACAGGACCAGCTCAAGACAGCCTGGTTACGACTTGTAGAAGGATTTTCCCCTGAAGCGGTCCACTCCTTACCTTCTATTGAACACGCCATCCGAAAAGTCAGAGAGTTTTCATCTACCGGAAACATTTCCGTTCTCGTGACTGGCAGTCTGCATCTCATTGGGGGCATCATTGAGGTGGCGGGACTGTCTTCCGATGCTCTTGGAGATCTGTGAATACCTTCTCTCGCTTACAATTCCACCGTGTGACACCCTCAACTACGATGACTACGTCATAGATTTAACACCATCTAGACTTACCGATATGTTTATACCTAACGTGTAAAGTACCCGCCTTCAACAGGTTTTCAATATCAGTTAGGCAACCTTTTTACAGATAAGTCTATGAGATGCCGCCGTTACATTCTTCGTGCCTCGACTCCGACATTGCGGAAAGTGGCTGGTAGACGAGGGTCGCTGCCTATAAGGACAGGTTGTATAGGCAAGGTATACTTCATATCCAGGTCTTCCAAGATCGTTTTGAGATGGCGCATGAACGCAGTCCTACGCGCCCAACGTCCTCCCCAGTCTTGCCAGTTTGAGCGATCTGACAGCAAGTCATTCCAGGTGAGTGTACAACGTCATAACGTGCGCCGGCTTATGCTTACGTTCCATAGCTATGGTGAGACCAATGGCATTCTGGTATTCCATCTTGTCTATGTTGACGCCGCAGCCCGACCATTCACGGTTGTTCGCTGTGACGTATGCTTGTATACGTTGTTTGAGCTGCTCTACAATTTCCAGGGAGGTGTTGTAAGAAACTGTAATCGTTGTACTCTCCCACCTGCATCATGGGGTCAGTCCGGTACCAATGCGTCAATCAGACAAGACGAACATGGAACTACTGCGACGCATGTTATGAACGAGCTTCGTGCTGGACAGCAGCGAGTTGGGAACAACGATCTCTTGACCGTCGACCCTTCTAAATGTGGTGGAAAATAGACCAAAGTCTTTGACGACGAGGTACTGCTCATCGATCATGACCAGGTCTCCAACGTCGAACACGTGCGTGGAGAATATGAAGATAAGCTAGTACTTGGGTTACAAAAGCTCACTTGCAAAAACGCTGCGAGGTAACATACCGATTCGAACAAAGTCTGGGCAGAGTGCCCGAAGATGAACGAGAACCCAAGAATGATGGTCGCCAGTGGAACCAATGAAGCCAGAGTATTGTTTCGGTTGAAGATAAGCAAACAAGCGAATGCGATGCCGAGGAGTGCGACGCCAACGAGAACGGCGTCGAGCTTTGCGACTGCTGAGCTAACATCCTGGTCGAATAATCAACGACCGAAGTACATGGGGTCACTAGCACGGTCCTCCCAACCTTTAGACTTGCAGTCAGCGCCTTGCGTTCCCGGTAGATTCTCTGCACTGCTTCTCTCATCTCCCTTTTGCTGATATCTCCGTTACCGTCTTTATCGAAGAGAGCAAATGCTTCGTGCTAACGAAGCGTTAGTAACAACACTCGAGAGGACCAAGAACACAGACAGCTTCCGAAGTTGACCGAAAATACGGATAAAAGTCTGCAAGTAACAAACGTGTTTTAGATTACAAGCACCACGAAAAGTCAACAAACCGCACCTTCCACGATCAGGTAAGATCGCCCAGGACTTGTGGCGTTCAAACTTTCGAACAGCTTCCTCGCCAACCTCCTCGCCGAGTGCAGGCCGCCAAGTTCTCCCTCTTTATGGAACTTGGAATTCTTCAATGCGACTTGGCCAATAGCCCCGCTAACGTGATCAACGATGATCGAAGCCATGAATCTGCGCCTGCGACGCCTTGTCTCTGCACGACTTAGACCGTGGCGCTTCTTCTCTGGGTCGTGGTGGTGAGTGGCAGTAGCCTGAGGCTTTTCCTGGAGCGGAGATACATCGGGAGCGTCCTTTTGCTGTGTTCGGGAACTCGTAGGTCCTCCAGCCTCGGCCGGTGCCCCTGTCGAGCTGAAGGCACTTCTGTGTTCCTTCCTTCCGTAGGGGGCTCTTCTGGGTGTGGATGCGGGGTGGGCATTTGACAGTCGATCCAGTGCCTTTAGTCCAAGACGATTCTCAGCCAGCCGGTCAGCAAGAGCGCGCTGGTGGAAGTTGATGGCAACGAATCTCAGGAAGAGCTTCTCCACGAACAGGATCACAGCAGCAGTGAAGAGAGCCTGTACAAATTGGAGCTTCTTCTACAGGATGTTTCAAACTAAAAGGAATAAGCTATACCTGCATGACACGGTTGATGATGATCCAATACGATCCTGGTGGCTTGTAGAATTCCCGAATCGCGGACAGGGCTATCCATGCCCAAGATACGTCAAGTAACAACTTCAGCCACCCAGATACTGCCAACGTGAGCTGAACAGAGACAGCATGGTTAGGAAAGGGCGGACGACTCGACAGATGGGTGAATACCTCTACTTGCGTTTTCAAACGCTCCACTTGGCCACCAAGGAATAAGATAACCGTGACGATAGTTTTCGGAAGGAGATCAACAATTAGATAGGTCGCGCATGATGTTGCCCAGGTGATAGAGAACCACAAGGACCACACAAATACTTGAGGCCGTACGGTCGTGTTACTCTGAAACCTGAGCTCCACGACCAACAGGGGAGTGATGAAAAATGCCGTGCCAATAATCCCGACCAAGAGAGTTCGGACGGGTCGAGCCAGTTTCATGAAAGCAAGCCAGAGGGCCCTGCCTCTCCGAGCTTTCTTGCTTTCATGAGTCCCTTCTTCAGTGGCTGAAAGTTCGTCATCCCAGTCAAATTCGTCAGAAGAGTTTGTCGAGGTCGTGTCTGATTCAACCTGCTCCGCATGTGCCCCGTTCAACAGTCCAGAATCGCTCTCCTTGTCGTCTCGTCCATGTCCAAGAGTGGAATCCTCCTCCTTTGGCTTTGAGACATCGGATAAGTGGACATCGTATGTTTCAGGCGACTGTCGCTGGGGCATCGTAGATGGTGCATGGGAAGAGACCAGTCACCAGGGAGATGAAAAAAGGTGATGAATGGCGGGTGAGAACCTTAGCTCCACGTCTTGCTCGGCATTCGTGCAATTGCTGGCGTTGAGGGTACACCTTACATAAGGTTCACTGCCCTGAAAGCCAGACTCTACCAACGGTGTTAGCCACACGAGCAGAATTAAGCATGCGTTCCGTGCATGATTCTACTACCATTGTACTACAGTGCTGGCTCGTGACTCGGATATGCTACAATCTTTGAGCCTTGTATGAACCTTGAAGGAATTTCCCATAAGAGGAGTCTTCGGGTCGTGCCACCTGGTTTGGCTGCTTGGCACCAAGACCGCACGGTAAAGGACGATGCGATTAAATGAGACGTGGTCTCACAACCCTATCACTGTCCTCCTGGAGAGGTGAGAGTGACCGCTTACGCTACACCGCCTTTGTGTAAGCACACTGGCCGAATCTATGTGGACATGGTCACGTACAAGGAAAACTTCATCATTTCTTGAGTTGAACTCTTGCGCAAGTTTGGATGCATCAAATTGCTGTGTCTGGGGAAAAGGAGAGCCCTCCGTGTATCCCTCTACCATCCGTCCTGCCGTCCCTTCTCTCCCGCGCAGGGCACCGGCTCCGAACGCCTGATTCACCCCAACTTGAACCACGTCTGAGCGCCAGAGATTTGGAGGATCAGTATTTCGGCTTGCCAATAGACTTCGTCTGAATGGTTGGGTCGACTGTACCTCCGCACCGTTCTTGCTCGGTGGACCGGCTCCAACCTGCGGTGCGTTGACTTCGATTCGAGCAGATGGTCCAAGGATGTCTCTGGCTCTGTCCAGGATGCCCTCGCGAGTTTCTGGCAAAGACCTGACAGTGGGCACGACTTGTTGGCGTCTGGCCTTCCTGACCGGTTCGCTTGGGACGACCGAATCCATCAAAGTGACAGTTGCGCTCTCGTTGTCGTTGCGAGCAGAGTCGCTCGGTATGCCATCGTCCTTGGAACAAGAACCTTGGCCAGTTTCCCTCTTGATTAGAATCTGAACTGTATCTTTCGTTAAAAAGTTCTTCTTGGCACATTGTTCGATATGCAGCCTCTTCTGCTTGGCAGTTTTCCTGCTCGTCCACTGTAACCCGCATCCGATGCATTTTAAAAGTTTCGTGAGTTGTGAGTCTGCAACATCGTCAGAAACACGTCTGTGAACAGCTTTCTTCGGTTTGGAGAAGTCAATGGGTCGAGATGGTCCGGGATCGCCAACATTACGTGGGGGTTTGGCGGGTTGACATGAGATGGCAGGTTTAGAGCAGTCCTTGGACATGGAAGGTTGATATGCGAACCGAGAAATCTGCATAAGGCTGAGTTGGTCCTCTTTTTCAGAATCGCTGGTCAAGTTGAAGGATTCGATGGTGACAATGGGCGGGGGTGAAGGACATGTTGAACGTGTAAGGTTTATGTTAGGGGAGGTAATCTGGTTGATTTCCGGTTCTTCGGCGATTGGTTCATTAGCACACGTCTGCACACCTTCTACACGTATTATCTTCAGGGAAAATGTTTGTTGCAAACCGCTTGCTACACACCATGGCCCCTTACACGCTCCACATTGGTGACATGGAGTAGTTGTTGGATATTCTTGGCACTAGCAGGTGAATCAGGTTCTAGAGAAGGCTCTTTATTTGGTTGTGGGCTTCCTGTCAATATTAATGCGATGAGCCCCCATACAATACATTGCTTCAGGTCCCGCGCATTGAAAGCACCGAGCATATTTTGACATACCGGCGACGAACGGGAGAGAGTCATGAAGGCGGATCTCTCGTTGGTGACAGTCGTGTGATGGTGGTGATTCCTGAGCCGTTCTTTCGTTTTTCAAGTTTGACTTTCGCTGTTGCCTGCGTTGTTCTCGCTCTGGCTCAGAGTCTTCAACGACGTCGTATTCTTCGGCGGTTCCTCTGGATCTGACCATGGCGAGAATAACGCCAATAAACCTTTGGAGTGAACTTGTGTGACAGGGGAACTTCAACTTGTAGTTAGGACGCGTTATTTGGTTGTGTTTGTAATTCATTAAATAAGTCTCTCCCGTCACGACGCGTTCAATCGAGAGCTGGCACCAAGCTCTGTCGAAACAACATTAGATCCCCTTGATCATGAATCCGCCGTCAAAGCCAGCGACGCCTGTGGTCAATCAGGACGAGCTGTTGCAGATCGTCACCTTTGCATCTTCCCAGATCCCAGCTCAAGTCCAAGCATCCACGGAACGTCTCAAGGTACTACTGGACACTCACGCTGGCACCTACAACGGTCTCCACAAAATTGCCGCAGATTATTCGCAGCCACTACACGTGAGGCAACAGAGCATTATACAGTTCAAGAACGCTGCTCTTGCCCACTGGAGATCAAAGAAGTGCGTGCGTGCCACTCCGGATCTTACCCCTCTCTGAACCGTTTCTGCAGGCTGTTGAGCGAGGACGACCGCAAGGAGATTCGCATTAGATGTTTGAGCTTCTTAGGCGAAGTAGACGATACAGTCCGTCGACCCACAGCTCCCGTCGAGTCTTACTGATACTTCAAAATACAGATAGCTGAGTGTAACGAAGTGAATATCGCGAAGATCGCTCGATTGGAATATCCGCACAACTGGTGCGTCTTGCGTCAATATCGGAATTAGGAAGTATATCGATTTCGTAGGCCAACTCTCTTCACCGAGATCATGCCTGTTGTCGAGAATGGTTTAGTGTCTCTTGTAAACTCCCCGAACGCGACCATGGCCTCGACTCTGAGCCTAAGACGTGGCTTGAAAGTTTTGAACACAATCTTCAAGGAGTTCTCCAACATCAAAATTCTCACAGGGATCAAAACAATGTTGGAGGTAAGACCTTAAATGCATAGAATAACATGCCAGCCCTCACCGATTCCGTCAGGTTACAGACAAACTACGAGCCATCTTGCTGGAATACTATTCCCAGGTTTCGCCAATAATACTAGGCATCAAGGACCTGAGCCGAGAATGCACCGTCGCTTCTCTGATAGTGGCACACCTCACTTATAAGTGCCTCGTCAAGATGGCATTATGGGCCTGGCCTCGGATCGTCAGGGATACCCAAGGAGAATTTACAGATCTGAAAGCATGGGTAGGTATTGCATAGCAAATGGTATATACACCCAGGGACCTTCTAACTGCTAATTTATAGTTCCTTCAACTCTTTGAGAGTTCTACTGCCCAGCTTCAAGCACTTTCCGAACTACGTATCAGCCTCGTCCTTGCTCTGCGACCATCGCCTACCCGCGATCCAGTAATGCCCGCATCCATTGATCGATTAACGCGTCATGTCCGTGTTTTCGGGAAGTTCTTCAGAAGACTACAGCAGCTCGACCCTGGAAAGTTTGTTGAGCTTCCATCGTGCAATCAGATGGTTCTGTATTACTGGTCGAAGGTCGTACAAGCCATCAACGGCTCACCAGACATGATTCAAGGCATGCTTTCCTTGTCCTACGGTGTTCCAGAGGTTTGACAGACATTCCTTGATTACTAGATTCACCTACTGCCGTCTACCCAGTCCGTTTCCTTGTACAAGCCATGGTCCTGTTCAAAGAAAACCTTGCCAGATGGACCCCCTTCCGGAAAGGCGGTCCAACCACTGAGACCAGTATAGACGATTTCTGGGACGACCCATTCACCACTGATACACCCTCCGCAGCATTATCACAACAGTTCGTTGAAGACGCCGTCCGATTGCTGGTGTCCCGTTTCATTCCTCTCAATCCATCGGATCTCGAGGGTTGGGTAGCTGATCCTGAGGAATGGGTCAATGAAGAGGACAAAGAGAGCGAGCAGTGGGAATATGAGCTTCGCGTGAGTTTTATGATCCTGCACTGTGTCTGATGTTAACATATTGTAGCCTTGTGGCGAGCGTGTTCTAATGACGCTTGCGGCGCAGTATCGCGACTACGTTGTACCTTTGATGGAAACTACGTTCAAAGCGATGATCGGTAAGAGCTGTAGCTTGTTTGGTGAAGCACTAGCTCACCTGACACAGAACAATCAACCGTGGACCTGGCAAGTGTGGTCCAAAAGGAAGCACTTTATTGTGCCATAGGAAGATGCGCCACGAGGCTCCGCGACGTTATACCGTTTACCGAGTGGATGCGTCACAAACTCGTCGCAGAGGCAAGAGAGACGAATCCAAAGTAAGTCTCAAATAATCGATTTCGCAGCGTCTGACTCCAGTTCAGCTTCCCGATTATCAAGCGTCGTATTGCGTGGTTGATCGGAAAATGGATCGGTGACATGTGCTCACCCGCGACAGATCCCACCATTTGGGAGATCCTCGTCCACCTTCTGCAGGACAGGGGACCCGGATCAGATGGCGTCGTAAGACTCACCGCTGCCAATGCATTGCGTGAGTGCATAGATGTGAGTGCGCTATAAATAACCGAGGAACGTCTGAGCTGATCGCATTCAAGACCGTTCACTTCGACATTACCGTCTTCGCCCCATTCCTGCCTGTGGTCATCACAGAGCTGATGAAACTTATGAGCGAAGCTGATACGATGGAAACGAAATTACGTCTCGCAAAGACCTTGGGTGTAGTCATCGCACGCGCTGATGAACAGATTATCCGACATGCTCAGATGATAGTCGAAGGGATTCCCGCTTTATGTGCGCACATTTTGGTTGTTGAGGGTTCGAACGTTGACTGAGATGTCTGCAGGGACTGCGGCTGGCGAAGAGTGGCTGTTCAAAGCACAGCTGCTTGTGGTCGTGACAAGTTTGATCACGGTGTGTCTGCCACTCGACAACGCAGCACTATTTGCTGAGGTCTTTGCAGTCCTTGAAAGAACATTCCTCTTCCCTCCTTCCACTTGTAGTTCCTCTGGTTCAGGAAAGTTTGTCCCCGGGGGTAAGCCATTATGCCTCATTCATTGCCAGTCACTGAAAGTCGAATGAAGGTCGCAGTTCATTTGGACGAAGACGGTGTAAATCTCTGGCTTGCTGCACTTCGAAATTCCACGACCCTCCAGAGCACTTCCGTTCCAACTCTTCTCCAACTATTCCCCTTGGCGATCTCGCTACTTGCAAGTAATCTGGACCTGTTAGGGAAGGTCATCTTCATTATCGAATCCTATCTCTTTGTCGATGCGTCCGTTATATTGCAGGTATGCCAATAATAAACGGCGTTGTTCCCTTGTTAACGATTTGATCCGCAGAACTTTTCGTTAGACCTGATGGGTGCCGTCATGAGCGCCATGCTCGGTCAAGCACTCCAAACAAACCAAAAAGGCATCTTAAATTGCATAAACTTCATGACGCAGCTCGCACCCTCGTCGCTGTGGGGTGAAGCCATGCATAGGGCTGGGTTTTTTAGCCATATTGTGAAGATTCTCCGCGAGGAGGAGGTGAGGGCATCGCCACCTATACAGTGTCCTGAATCGCTCACACACACGACAGAGTTCATCCATGATTTTGACGGAGTGTGTCTTCGTCCTTGCTCGCATTGCGTTAGCAGACCGCGAAATGTTCCTTCGTCTCGTGTCTGCTGCCAGCCAGGTCGGAAATGTTCAACAAGAAAAGGTCTGGGAAGCTATCCTAGATCAGTTTTGGAGACAAGTGCGCAACCCCCCTCCTTGCCTGCTAATTGCATCATGCGTCTTATTCCCCTACCTTTCAGTTCGACCACCTGTCAGAACCGCGGCACCGCAAGCTCGTTGCTCTGGGAATCGCATCCCTTGTGTCAACGGGTCGCCATGAAGTCCTCGAGCGTGTGCCGAACGAGATTTTCAATCTTTGGACAGACGTTCTCTACGAAGTGAGGGAAAGCCGCAAACATACAGAAGACGGTGAAGACGGGTCAGTACCTCGACGTGTCTGGACTTGCATTCAAACTGAACTATTCCCGCAGAGGTTTGAACCTCTATTGGGACAACGACAACGTCCCTCAATCGTATTATGCCAAATCTGAAGACACCTTGGAGTACGAGCGTCGGAAATCTGTACGGGTTCTGATGCACTGGACATGCTATGGTGTTGACGGTTTCTAGGTCTACGAGCGCGACCCGGTGCGGACCCTACAACTCACAACATCTCTCGCAAGTGCCCTTCAAGAGGCGGAGAGCGCCTGCGGAGGCGCTCACATCTTTAAGGCCAATTACCTTGACAAAACAGATCCTACAGTACTGAAACAACTTCAAACCGAGCTCGCTGGATAATGTTAGGGTAGAGTCGCGTGGAGAGAGGGATCCAACATCTTAAGTCATTACACTTCACTCGCATGGTTTTCTCGGTAACGCAATTAGAATTGCTATCATGTTCTCATCTTACACACAACCGTCGTTGAAATTTCAATCAGGGATAATTACAGATGAAAAATGACAAGCAGGTACAAAACATGACAACATCAAATTCTGAGGTTCAACGCAATGTGGGTAGCGTTTTGCTTCTCCATCGCAGTCGGCACCCGTATCGGAATGTTTGATCGTGCGCTTCCCACGTAGCTCGTAGAACTCTGGATGCTGAATAAACCACTGGGCGTTTGTACGTCAGACGATTCCGGCGGCTTGGTTTGGCAAGAGCAACCTGAGATACAGTACTCGCTGGTAGAAGGAGCGTGCCGAGGATCTTGAGATTCAACCACAGTGATGTGAAAGTGCTTGGCTGTGAAGGGTAAAGCGTAGACAATCAAGGTCGGAGATGGGAAGGGGCATGGACTGGAGTCGATATCGCGGGACCATATGTCTGGATCGTACGAGAGTTGTGTCAAAAGCGCTAACAAAACGATACCTACTGCGTAGACGAAGACTTGCAGGGAATTCTTCAGTCGCCTCCGATGGATGGACGACCAAGGGACTTACCGAGAGCAGCATTGGTCCATACCAATACCAGTAAAGCTTGGTAAACCGTGCTGAAGCGAGAATGTCGAGCCCCGTCGGATTCGAAAGTGAAGAGGCCGAGCACTGTTGGCGAGATTAATAAAACGTACAAGGTCGGTAGCCCCACTTGCATATTTGGAATGGGAAGAGCGCAAAAACCCAAGTCGCTTCGACGCCGACCATCTGAGATGAAGAAAACTTCTTCTTGAGTATCCTTTGAGTACACATCAGCCGAGGAAGCATCCCGCAGTGCCGAATGAATGACCCACGACCATATAGCACCAGCGAAAGCGAAAGATGGAATGGCTATGAGCGCACCAAAGTTGTTCGATTTGCTGTACCCGTGAGCCCAAAGTACGAGCGCAAGGGAGATACATGTGAGAGAGAACAGTGCAACCATGCCTAGAAACGAGTCAGAAGTCTTGAGAACAGATAAGAGTAAGGTCAGAGGGGGCTGCTCACCCATCCACACCCTACGAGCGGTCCTAAAGCTGAGTGCCATGTCCAAGGGAGAGGAGCAGAGGGGATGCTTCCCTGCAATTCCTTCGCGCGCTCGAGTCGTCTACTACTAATAGCCACATGTGCTGACCTGCAGCATAGTAGCTGGCGGCTGACTAGTTGTAGTCACGGTGTTGTCAGCCTTCGCTGTGTTCTGCGGTGATTGCTAAAGCTACTGTCCATTCAGACACATGTACTGTCGTGCCAGTGGTAGGGGGAGAGCACGACGAGTCCCTGCCAATATGATCCACAGTAGCCGCGTGAGACTTTGAAGTTATCTTGCACCGCCACTTCCGTCCAAATGTGGCAACAGTGACTTGAAGAAATTGACCCTGACTCCGTCACCGTCTGACCAGCCTCTAGTACGACGCCTGGCGTAGGTGCATTTCGGAGAGTAGACTTCGGACTGTGACTAGTACCACTGGTTGATCAGATGGCATCACCTAGTGGTTAGTGCGTCTCGTTCTGTATAGACCTTGTTGTTGATCGTCCTCCAGGATTCCCCAACAATGGCACGGAGGAGCACGAGAACGAGAAATTCTCTTGTGAGTAAAGCTTCCAGAAATGCCAGATAATGATCCTTGACTATCCCCTCAAGACTATGCTCGTGCGAGAGATTTTGTTGAACTCCACGATCAAGTTCAGGTGTGTCACCTGCATGAATCTTTTTTGTACCTAACGAGTTTACCAGACGAGCGTCAACCTCCTCGATTCCTTAGAGTCATTCCTATCTACTTTCCAGAGAGATTTATCATCAGTGTCTGGTCAGATATCCGAGCTTCAGGAGCGTAGCAAAGACATCGACAACAGAGTCAAGAACCGTCGGGTACGGTATCCTTTACTCGCTTGTGGTGCCTTGTCATTGACTTTTCACTCAGAGAATTGAGAAACCTCTGTCAACTCTCATCTCTGACCTGACTATCCCACCTGCACTTGCTACGACTATACTTGACACCGAGGTTGGAGAACTATGGATTCCCGCTATTGCTGATTTTGAGAAGAGACTTGACACCCTACGTGCACGGTCACGCGTCAAGGCGGCCAGGGACTTAGGGGATGTGGTTGAGGGTCTCCGCATAGTCGTGCGTTACTCTCCTTCATAATCTCCCAAACACACTCACACAGATCCATAAGGCAGCGGCGAAGCTTCGCGCATTCTTCCTCGCATTGTTAAAGCCAATAAAGAACAGCGTGACCACCAACATGCAAGTTTTACAGTCTTCAGTCTTCCTCAAATACTATGCTCTGTTTGGCTTCTTGAAACGCCAAGCAGAACCAGTGGCAAAGGAAATACAAGAATCGTACATCGTTACAGCTCGTACCTACTATGAAACTTCTTTTCGACGCTATATACGGAGTTTGGGCTGGCTAAGGGTGTGTTTTTGTTATCATTGGCCATACAGCTCATGATTGAATGTCTTCAGGCCAGGGTCTCGGAGAAATTTGAAACCATCTCTACGATGTCCGGGCAGACTAACGATATTCGCATAGACCATGAACGCCTAACCTACGCGAAGATAGAAGGACCCAGCGTCGTGCTCGCGTACCAAGCAGACGACAAAGCCCATGTAAGCCCATTGACCCCTAGACTTCCTTTTGCAAGCTGAGCACCACCGCAAGAAAGAGCCACTTGAAGCAATCCTGAGGTCACTCTTTCTGGTCCTAATGGACAATGCGACAACAGAATACTCATTCGTTGCATCGTTCTTCTCCGTCGAGCCGTTAGAACCGCCGACATCTGCAAGAGAACCAGGTAGCGGGCGCATCTCTGCTGCGCTCTTGTCTCCTGACCGTGGTGTGGTCGACGATACGAAGTCTATATCAGGTTCTGAAGCCAGGACACATGTCCCGAATCTGGGACCTACAGGACTCGCCCGTCTGGCTTCGATGGAAAAGGCCGAACGCACGGAACTTAATAACATCTGGAAAAAGATATTTGACCCCGTTTTCGAGTACACCAAGGTGAGCCGTGTCTTTCGGAAATTAAGAAATGGATTGAGATCTTGTTGCAGACATTTTTAGGATCTGTTATCGAACCTCCACCGCCAGCCATACCTCTCCTGACCATGGCCCGACTGACCGAGGCTGTCACCAGTGAGGTCCAGAAGCGCCAATGCCCGCCCCTAGAAACCTTCTTTTTCACCATGCGCTTGCAACTTTGGCCTGTATTTCAAAAGGTCATGTCAGAACATTGCGAGGTGCTGAAAAAACTAGCAGAACGGCCAAATGGCTACTTCAGCAAGGCACCAGTGACGACTGATACCACGGTGCTGAACGTAGGTAGCATCGATGTTGACACGTCGCGGAACTTACATTTCCCTCTTGTAGATCTGCAAACGCTATATCGTCATGTTTGAATCCTTTGTCTTGCTGACGGAGCAAGCAGAGGAGACTATGATATTCAGCAAGTAAGTTGTCAAAGCGACGACCAGGTGATCTCTTTGATTGATCGTTTCGACCGCCCATAGTCTCTTTCGACTACAACAGGAACTGAGCAAGCTCATTCTACGTCACACGGAGCCAATTACGGACCCAGTCGCAAAGGCTACCAAGCATTCCTCCATTTACGAAGTCCTTCTACAAGGTTTGATTGTGAGTGCAGGAACACTTGGTTTACCTGATGGCACAAACGTTCTGACATTCCTCTTCAGAAAGGTACACATCTTACTTCCCATCCCAAAGTCCAGGCGGAACTCAGCTATTGGACCAAAAAGGAAGAGGAGGCTCGGAGAAATATTATATCCGGAGGTCAAAGGAAACAAACTACGAGGCAATAAATCATAGCTATTGTCTTTATAATTGATAATGATGTCCAATGTTGCGGGAGTTTGACCATAAGTTACTAAGTAAAGAATACTCCCGGCTATGGAAGTATATGAGGGCAGAAGATGGACAGAACTGATGGAATTTGACAAGGGCCGGATCATGACAGTCAGGACTCAGGATACCGCTGGATGTGCGCTTTAAACGGTCAACTGATTAGCAATTCATGAAAGTAAGGCCATGGGAATTTACCTGTGATCGGATTTCTGCAGAGACGGGAAGGAGGCTCGTAGTAAATTGGTACCATTGGGCTTTCCTATGCCTAATCTGTTCAAGACGTCCCGCACTTCGCCCGAACCAGTGGTCACTACCCGCTTCTTGGGCCTAGATTTCGTTCTCGTTAACGCAAGACGGGGAGAATAGAGGTCGAAGGTGGTAGAATGATCGAGGGTTGACACTGAAGGGGGACGGACGAGGGCAGAATTCGAGGCTCCCGCCCGACCTTCTAGAGCTTCCCGGAGATCGGTCACGCCAACCCCGCGTACAGATCTGGTCAGGCTCTGAAGGGACAGGTTTTCGATTGCCATTAGCGCTGGTGACAGTTTGAGTAGTGGGGTTCCATTTTCAGTCATCGGCCGGTTGGAGTTAGGTCGTTCGAGAGCTAACGTAGGGCCAATTAATTTGTCAGACATGTGAGAGCAATGTTTAAACTTACAATCCCTAAGGGCAGCCTCCGCGGACCATTGAACAGTGAGCCGCCGCAATAAACCTTGTCGGTCCAGCCCGGTTGCCTCCTGTACATTTTTGGAGGACACGATTAACGAGAGAGCCTTCTCAGCGTTTACATGTGACCATGGAACTACATTTCCTTCTTCCCTTACTGGAGGAAACATAACCTGTTCTTCTGCTGGGCGTAAAACACCGGGGGTAAATGGAGCGATTTGAGGCAGAGTTGCGGAACCGTTTAACGATGTTAAAGCCTGTTACGTATTAGTTGCGGAAGATGGAAAGCTTGTTGCGTGCGTACACTCTCTGCAAGGCTCGTCAACTCAGCAGAATCCCATACTCGGCCTACCACAAGCCAGATGCGCGCCAGGACTTCTTTCAAAGCTCTTGCTCTTTGTTGAGTGGCAAAATCCGCCCCATCCTCAACCTGGGAAGCCGCATCAAGTGCAAGCAACATGGGAATCCCAGTCAAAAGCCCTCGAACGGGGACCTCTTCATGTATCGCAGTGAGGACATGGAGAATGAGTGTATGATCTGATAACGAAGCAAGACAAGCAGATGAAACCTTCGCAGAAACACAATCTAGCAGTTTCTGAGCGTTCGAAGCTTTTCGTGACCGTGCGACGGGACCTGTTGAACGACGAGAAGATGCCCAGGATGGCTCAGTATTTTCCATGCTTTGGCAGGGAGCTACTTCGGCGGTTGTCGCAATGGACGTCATCCCCAAAGATGCGAGTTCGGCGTTCAATGAATAGGCCGGAGATGGGGATGAAGCTGTGGTGGTCCCGAATGACAACGAAGTGGCGAGCATAAATAGATAAGCGTGGGTGGCGTGCAAGAATCGCGTGCCAGAATCGCCGAAGAGTAAGAGACTGATACTGTTTGCCTGGATGGATGGACTGCCTTCCGCCATTGCCCGTGAACGTCGTATACCGTCCGAATCAGTAGTGTCTCCGCGTTTTGGAATTTCTCGGCGCAAGTATGTAACCAACGTGTGCGCGTAATCACTTCTTACTGCATAGTCACTGTCGCAGAGAAGACTAAGTGTCTCGTACCATATCTCTCCAGATACTCTCCTTCGCTGGGACATCTGGATGGGAGGGTTGGGTGATAAAGTACCATTTCCCATCAAGGATGGAGGTGCAGGCCGCGACGATGTGTTACTTTTGGCACGTTCATCCTTGCGCGCTGTATCGGCGGCCAGCATGAGACCCAAAAGACCCGCCAGCAAACATCGAATGGCCTGAGACCGCCGCCTGTCACTTGCACCTTTCTCTTGGAAGGCTGGGCCCTGTACCTCCACAGTGACAAGACGGCTTATGAGCTCGCTGGCAAGATCCTGTATTTGGTCAGAGTAATAGATGTGAGTGCCCAGGGAACCAATACTGGCCACCAGTAGGGGAAGCAGGTTATCATCAGGGTTAACTGACACCCGACGGAGGATCAGAGTTATGAGATTGGACACGATGTCTGAGGTCGAGAGGTTTACTAAAGGGATTGGCGAGGTGAAGATAGTTGTGAGCATGGTTGTCAACGTCCCCTGTTGATTAGTAGAGACCGGCGCATCTTGTGTTTCGAGGAGTTGCTCGACTAGTCGCGATGGAACAACGTATCGATATTGGTATTGTGTCCATTCGCACGCTTTCCGAGCAAACCAGCGACATTGGTCTGTCTTGCCCCGGAATCGGGGCTCATCCATGGTCTCGAACGCCGTCTGTAACAGAACACCGACTTGTGCTGCATTCGAGTGCTGTAAAAGAAGGGATAATGCACGAAGGGATGCAGTCACGACGTCCGCTGATGAAGGTCCAGTTTCTCCATCGACGTGAGCATGAATAGATGCCGCCCTCCGTTCGTTAGGCGGACGAGTACGGAATTCTGCCAAATAGACTGAATTCGCAGTTTCCTTCATGGATTGGGTGCTAAAAGTCCGCAGTTGTTACAGTATATCTCCCTATCAAAAGAAGCGACGCACCATTCCTCAAGCATCTTTAAATCGGATTGGAAGATGTGAAATAAGAGTGCGCGAATAATCCGTGATGCCTGGGGCTTGAATTGGTTGGGGGAAACGTACAAAGCCTCCGAATTCACTACGCCAGCGACGGCAGCTAATCCGACCAGCCGTGTCCTGAACCTGAGGTTAGACCAGAGACGAGCAAGGTAGCAAATGCCGACCTATTTCCGAGCGCGCGATCAACGGATATAACCTCGGCGGTGCACTGCTTAGTAAAGTAACCCAGTACAACCAGGTGGTTCTGGGCTAACTCGGCGTCCACGCCAATAGCATGGCCATCGGTGTAAGTACACCACGCAGTGAACTACTAACTGTCAGGTCTCTCATGTGATACCATGAAAAAAGATGACGCACCACACTTGCCGCACGAGCGCAAATCTCTAGGTCAGAGGCGACAAGATCTAGTGTAACCTTGAGGCACGAGACCAGAGAGGAGGATAGGAGGGAGATGTCACGCCGACATTCTGTGGCTAACGCGAGCAAGATAGCAAGAGTAATGAGAAGGGAGCTGTCTTGTACTGAGTACTAGTGACGAATAGGACTCCTAATGAATACTCACGCCCGGGCACGTGGATTTCCTTTGAGTGTCTTGGTACACTCCGATTTTGCATGTTTCTCTAACTCGGCGCCAACTTTATGAATCTTGCCTGGGTGGTTGGTGGCGTAATACGTGAGACGAGATAATTCTTGAGTATTAGGACGGTAATCTGGTCCTGCAGAAGGGAGAGCAGATGAAGGAGGGTAGCAGGCGGCAACAAGCAACACGTGATGGGGGGTGAACAGGTGCATAGGCTGGTTATAAGGTGCGCAAATACAGGAGTAAAAAGAACTGTCGATGAATCAATGATTAGTAGGTATTAGTGTCGGACAAGGAGCTCAGACGCGAGCTAGACTTGACATAGTCGTCGAAACAAAATGTGAAGCGTGTGGGGTTACCATACGAGGCACCGTGTCACGCCGCCATGTACATCGTGGGAAGATGCTACTCAGTAGTTATAGACTGTCACTAAATACCAACATAATGAGCTCTACACACATACTAGTACGCAGTCTCCCACTGGTAGTCCAGACCAGGTCCACAGACAGGTTGACGGGGTTATAAATGAATAGCACGTACGACTCTGGCCCGGCGACGCAGGAGTAGTTCTGATCATAAGCTTCCTGCCAGAGCCACCCTCTAAACCAGATACTCCACATTGAAAATGTAAGCCTATAGCTTACCTAGGTTCCTACAACTAGCATATATACCGCTTGCGATACTGAATGTAAACCATTCAGTATTACTGCCTTTTGGTGTAACGGTCTAAGCGGACAGCGGTCTCGACCCTCTTACAGAAAACTGGGGCTGGCCACCGTGCAGGACGTCAATGCATTGGTAGGGCGTGCTGAGGGAGATTGCGTCGCCGACATGGCAATCCAGAGGAGTACCATATGCCTCATTGCATTGAAAGCCCGGTTGGGGATAAGCAATTGACTCATCAGTGGCGACGACTTTCAGGGCTCTGGATATGCCTCCAAGTCCCAATAATGATGGCGAGTGAGCATGATGGGAGTCTCCTAGTCAGATGAGGCGTGTGTATAGTGATCTTAAACAAACCATTATTCTGCGGTCGTAAGTTATTTGTTTGAAAGATCTCAGCACAAGCGAATAAGTACAACAGTACCAAAGAAAACTCCAAAGGCAGTCATAGACGATTGTAACCCTTCACGAGGGGTGCTGTCGGTGCCTGGATGACCAGAACGATGGGACGTACAAAACCAAATGGGACTTCGTGCCATCGCCCTCGCTCTCAGGTATGTGATACTTTGTTTCATCACCTGTCGCGTCTTTGAAGGTCCGAGAATGGTTAATGCACCATTTCGGACACGGTTGGCATATCTGCAACATTGCAATGTCAGCTGGATGATATTGATCACACCTCGAGGAAGACTAGCCTTCCCATGACGGCATCAAAGTAGGGGGTGTCCGTCGCGTAATTGTACTGTACGGCAGTCTTGAGAACTGCACTCAGCGAAAGTTCACGATACACTCCTTTCTATCAGTTCGTTCGTGTCAATAGGGTGATCTTCGGAGCAGACCATGAGCACCCGCCTTGTCCTTGTCCCAGAAGCTGGTCAGGGTTGCTCCACGTTTTATGAAAGACGCCTGGAAGGAAGGAAGCAGTCGCTGACGGACTTCAAAGATTACCAACCCAATGGATTGAGGTGAGAATACCAGGTTGAAGCGAGGAGGTGAGGTTATCATTAGCCCACGGGTCCGTCGGACCATGTAGATGCCAGCGAGACAGCGGGACCCGAAGTTGATGACTGTAGAATTTATGTGACGACGACTCCAACATGGATATTCTGTGACGAATTGAGGCCGCTAACTTGAATCACCGACCCCGGCAGCCTTGACAAATCCACGCTTGTGGGAATCGCAAGGAGAACGAAGTGAGGTTGCTTTCCAACTGTTTGAGAACCTATAGCTATGATCGGATAATATAAGTTGTAAGAACAAGGCAGCAGTGAGCAGGGAAATGGGTACAGGTATAAAATTGCCAAACATTCCGACTGATTGGTGCCTGGGACTCTGGGAGGGCGGTCGACATGGCGGGTATGACGGGGTCGTACCCCAGGGGTAAAAAAAGCAGACCAGGTATAGATGAACAAACTATGCTACATGAGGAAGGCGTTCTGGAGAGAGGAGCTAGTTATTGATGGCGTTGCAGTTCCATCCGGCCGGAGGCTATAATGCAAGTCGTTCTGGGCTGGATTCGGTACGTGGTGTCCCATCTCGTGCCACCCATCTGCATCATCCTCACTCTCCTCCCAAAGGACATGGAACTGGCTCCAGCTGAACCCAACTGGATCCACAACAATGTCTTTGAGCATGCCAAGCACCTCAGCATGGGATGTTTGCATCATCCTCATCCACCGCTTGCTGATCATCCAGCTGGCGACACCTTTGGGGGGTAAGAGGATCCCTTCTTGCGGGGGGCCAGCAAAGCGCTCTTTGCGACCGACACCTCGTCGGGGCCGCTGTGCGTTGTCGATCTTATCTTCTTCATCCAGTGTGTCGAAAAAGCGCTGCAAACGGAGGCTACGCCACGGAAAGCCCCGTATTCGCAGGAATGTTCGCGATCCGCTGGCAGAATCTTCTTCAACTTCCGATTCCTCCGAAGACATGCACTCTACTTGTAGAGCGCCATCAAAGGTGATATGTTCAAATTCCTCTATTTTATTTCGTGCCGCCGAGCGGTTGCTGAGTTTCTTTGGAAGAGCTTGTAAGCATGAGTAGTTGTGATATAGTCACTGGGACATACTATCTTGCGTCTACTTAACCTCCGGGCGCGCTGGGCCTTGATGTCCTCGCGTTGTTTGTGACTTTTTGCAACTGAAGCATCCCTTTGAGCTTTGAACTTTTGCCGAAGGGTCACAAATGCCTGGTCGAAAACCGAGTCCAAAGTTTTCTTCCCAAAGTCCTTGTCTGAGACATGTTTATACAGCTGTCGGTTCGCTTTGAGATCCTTTAGCACTCGCTCCTTCATGCGCCCGTTATGCACAGACTGCTTAGGAGTCTTATCCCATACAAATCGTATGGAATCGTCGGGACCTAGGGGAGTGCCTTCTACGTGACTGTCCGGCAGGTCTTTGTCGCTCTCAAGCATCATAACGCGCAAGAGGTGGTTACGCATAGCGTGCTTGACAAAGTATTCACAATGAGGACAGGAGAACGGTTATAGGATCCAACATGGGAGTCACCTGAATCGTGAGACAACGGGTGTCATGGTGGTTCTTCCTACGAATACGGTGCTGAGGGGGTGGAGATTTGTCGTCACTGCTGAGTTCCCCCTCGCTGTCCGACTCAGCTATGGACCTTTTCCTGGAATTTCGGCGAGATGACGAAGGGTCCACACTGATAAAGCGAGCAGGGGGGAGCGACGGTGAGGGGAAATACGAAGCAGAAGTTGACGCTTCTGTGGAATCAGGTGCAGAATGCGGTGACGGGCCAGCTCCAGGTTGACTATATTTCAACACTGGAGATGAGATAGCGGCAGGAGTTGAAGAAAATGATAAAGCGGGAGATGTGGTGGGAGTCGGTTGCTGTTGTTCAAGATGTGGGGGATAAGACTTAGGATGCGAGGGTTGTGGCTCAGGGTCATGTGCAGGATTGCTCATGGAAATCGAGGGAGCTCCACTAGACGAGGTAGATGCGGGAATGTTAAAAGCGACACGCGCTCTCAGTGCAGTGATCTCTTGACGCATCTCGAGCATGCGACGTTCCATTTCCGCTTGACGAAGTCGGTACTTGGCTTCTTGTTCTTGCTCCCAAGCAATCCTCCGTTTCCGCTCGATCTCCTGTGCTTCCCTCGTAGAAGCCAGGAAGCGCATGAGCTCGTGCACTGCATTTACGCCAACGCTAGACGGGGTGTTGGCGGGACGTGTGGTGCTGTTGCTGTAATATAATATTAAGCACAAGCACGTGTGAGAGATACGCATCGGTTGCTCACAGTGGTGGTGTAGGAGGTGCGGCAGGCGGTCTGGGTGGCTCAGAAATCGCTAGTTCGAGCTCACTCCGATGCGGGACATGTTGCTGTGCGGCTGGCTGCGTGGGTGGTGGAGGCCGTTGATTAGAGCTTGCGGATTGTAAAGGTCTGGCTCTCGACTGTGCATAATAGGGGTTGAGCGCATCCGAGAGCTCGCTGGTGGGCATGGTCGTTCCAAGCCTCCTTGGCACATGCAGTGGCGACAGTACCAGCCTCAGAGTATGGGCTCATGCCAGATGAAGTGGTCTGTTTACAAGTGTTTGATTTCGAGGCTCTTGCCTAACAAGGCCCAACGAATCTGCAAGACGCGTCACCCGTGGCTAGATCTAACTCTGTACCGAACGTCTACCTCGCAATCATGGACGAAATTGGAAACCTCCTTGGCAACCAGCTCAGGGCCAATGTGCGTGGTCCTGCTGACACGACAATTCCAGACAAGTGAGTCCTCTTACACCCTTCGTGAGCATTGCGGTAACATGTGTCTCGCAGTGGAGAAGTCATTCATATTTCATCGCTAGCGCTGCTGAAGGTGCGTGGCAGAGATCTTGTTGTAACATGAAACTCACTTTTGTGAAGATGCTGAAACACGGACGAGCTGGTGTTCCTATGGAAGTTATGGGTCTTATGCTCGGGGAATTTGTTGACGAATACACGGTACAAGTCATCGACGTCTTTGCCATGCCACAATCAGGTACAACGGTCACAGTTGAATCTGTCGACCACGTTTTCCAAACGAAGATGGTTGACATGCTGAAGCAAACTGGCCGGTGAGCAATTTTGATCTCACTCCTTGCTTTGCGTTCATTAAACGGTGTACGCGCCAGACCCGAGATGGTCGTTGGGTGGTACCATTCGCATCCAGGGTTTGGGTGCTGGCTATCAAGCGTCGACATCAATACGCAACAAGTGCGCATTTTCCACACCTTTGATCGCACACCTTTTCATCATTCACTGTAGTCATTCGAGCAAATGCAGAGCCGTTGCGTTGCTGTTGTCATTGACCCCATTCAATCGGTGAAAGGAAAGGTCGTCATTGATGCGTTCCGTCTCATCAATCCCCAAACTGTTCTCACCGGTCGCGAACCACGACAAACGACATCTAACATTGGTCACATTAACAAACCTTCAATCCAGGCACTGGTTCATGGGTTGAACCGCCACTATTATTCCATTGCCGTGAATTACCGCAAGACCGAACTCGAGCAATCAATGCTGATGAATCTGCACAAGCGAAACTGGACAGAAGGTTTGAAGCTTAAGGATTTCTGTTCTCACAAGGAGAGCAATGAAAATGCTATCAAGGTTCGTTCCGATTAGAAGTTCCACTCGATTAGTCTGAAATGGTTCTGTATCAGAAAATGCTTACGCTATCTGAGGCATACAACAAATCGGTACAAGAGGAGTCCACGCTCTCTGCAGAGAAGCTGAAGACGCGGCACGTGGGGAAGCAGGATCCCAAACGGCATCTCGAAGAGGCAGTGGAAAAGGCGATAGGGGACCAAGTGGTGCAGAATCTGGGCACAATGCTGCTGGCAGAACTATAGAGATCGATAGAACCTATATTCCGTGCATTGCTTTCTCCGTTCACATGTCCATGCACGCTTGATTGATCAGGTGGATGCCAAAATATGGTTTCGCGTGCATAAGCCGAACCGTGCCCTTGTCAAGCCTGCACGGTCACCGGTCACGTCCTCAACAGGCGTTTCGACGCTTTAACCCTGACCAACCTTATTTTCAGACACTTTGGAAGTCCGCAACAGTATATGTACTTGCGCCAAAATGTTTAGGAGTTGCTCTGGGATCTGGGAACATTAATGACTGATGTGCATTGTGTGATGATACCATGAACACGCTGAATGTCTCTCTCTACCGCTTCTTGGGCACAAGTCTTGGGTTGCTCAATAAAGGAATGACTCCCATCATCTTTGCCCGGCGTATTGCCTTGGCCATCCGACGTTGAGTCTTGGTTGACACCCGAGTTTGGGTGCGAGGTCTGATTTTACCCATTTCAGTGAGGAATGCAGCGAGTAAGGTCGAGTTGCTCGTTTCCCATAAAGGGTCGATGTCAAAATGACGGAGGATGTCGTGGTCACGAGCCTCTCGTCGTCCAGGTCCTACCTGGGAGAGTTTGAGCCTGACGAGCTTTTTCTCGAAGCGGTGCTCGTGGGACCAGTAGTGTGGACGAATAAACTTGGAGAAGGAATGTAAGTCAATCGACGAATTGGAAATGTGGGTGGTCATACCTGGGTAGGAGCGAATTTTCTGCGAAGTCCTTGTGACTGCCACTGAACCTGAGCGTCGCCGGCTGGAAATACTTAGGTGGGGTGGTGAAGGTATTCAGGAAGCACTTACACGGCTGTTGATCCTGTCTGCTGCCTTCTTCATCTAAAATCTCCCCCAAGCGATTTTGGTCGCTCTTGAGACTGGAGCCCGAGGAGTTGAAGCGGGTACCGGCAAGTTGGAAGGTAGGTGTTCTTATCGCGGAATGACGCGTAACTGCGCGAGAGGCCAGCTGTATGATGTCGAAAAGCATGGTGAACGCCGATGGTGACGCCGTCCAACGCCGCCGCGACAATGCAAGTCCAAAATACGGAGGCAAGTGGTTAATTACATAATTAATAACTTGGCGGAGATTCCCTGAGTGATGGTCCCCAGACACCTAGATCCGAGTCGTGTGAGGCATCGCAAGTCCGGATTGTTCTGGGCGCATTTGATGGAGTAAAGAAGGGAGGAGCATGTTACCAAAGAGAAAGGTACTAGTACTGGATGATATAGACTGGAAGCAGTTGTACAGTAGTAACTATCGTATTAGTATGATGAATTATTTTTTAATTTGTGGATATACTCGCGGATATAACAGTTTGATAAGTGGTCACCAACGCTCGTCTGAAACCAATCCTCAGTCCTCGAATTCACTCAGTCACCGTCTTTCCGCATCAGATATCTTGCTCCGTCTTCTTCCTCATGCTCCCTGTCGCAGCCTTTCTGTCCCCACCGAGCTCTCTCTGATCTCCTCTCCTCCCTTTCTCCCGTCTTCGTCTATCGTCACCCTTCTCTTTCTTATCCTCCCATTGCTGCTTGCTTTTCTCATTACCAGGTTCTCCTACGACCACCTATATGTCCGATTATTCCGGCATCTATCGTCGTCAAGCTCCCAGTCCCCTTGTCTTGGCTTCTGATTCATCCACTTCCAACCAATTTCCACCCAGTAACTCTTCACATAACAGCCATGGCTCCGGGTCGAATATTGTCTCCATGCCTTTCGTCAGGCGACATGTCACTCGTCGCCTCAAGACCGCCAAGGCAGACTGTGACAAGGAGCTCCGTAGAGTGATCAACAACATCACCACATTCTTCGAGGAGAAACTTCGTGAAGGAGAACAGGAGCGCGAATTTGATCGCGACTCGTATCGTGATAGGGATGTTGACCGTGACTCCCAGTATGGGGATAATGAGTTCCTTCACGAGTCTTTTGTCTACCAGCCTCGTCCTGTTTCTCAGGCAGACGATTATTCTGACGGTGGCTACGAGGCTGAACCAGAGGGCCGTCATAGTCGACAACGTGCGTCTCCAGAGGATGGCAGTACAAGGTTTCCTTCTCTGACTCATCGGGCCTCGTCCCCGGGCCTTCTTGCAGCATCAAACCCCTCCTTCAGCCCCTCCTTACGCAGGCAAAATACGCTGCCTCGGGAGAAGCCTGCTTCCACCCCTTCCGGCAGTGCTATTCCCAGCCCGGTCGTACCTAGTGCAGTACTCTCTGAAGCCACAAGTCCTCGTAGGCAGTCCAATGGGATCCCTCCCACGGCGTGGCCAAGTCAAAGTCTCTCTTCCCGCAGACTTTCACGCACCGTTCATATTCCCATCTATCCCACTAGATCCGGCCAGAGTTCACGCTCAACATCTAGGTCTCGATCACCCCTTCCCCCTGCCACAACGCATAGCAGCTTTTCCGATGTCGCTTCGGTGAATCGCCGCTCTTCACGCATACTTGCCGATGGCCCCATTGATCCTATCATGACTGCACTGTACGACCTCATAGGCGTTGCAACGGATGTGACAGAGATGTCGACAGCCCAACTCACAGCCCAACCAAAGGTTTGTGAGTCACTCGTTCAGCGCGTGCAGAACATCGGAAAGGCATGGGACGATCATCCAGATTGGCACGGGCGTAACTGGTATGTGCAAGTGCTACTGGCTGTCGCCAGCCTCAGTCGGGTCGTAGAATGGTGGGAGGCAGAGAAACAGTTCTGGAATTTCGACGACAACGAGGATGAACAGGATGAGCCTCTGATGTTCGTACTAAAGCCCTCAGAAGAGCATCCTCCAGCGCCAACGCCGTCCACTCGGCCACATAAGGAGGAGGGGTCACTGCGGATGTCCCTCGATGATGAACACCGACTACGGATGATCCGGCCGATGAGCCAAGGCAGACGACCGAGAGAGGAACAGCCGAAGGACCTGACACGAAAATCAACATCTCCAGAACCCCCTTCCCATCCACCCAATAAGCTACCAGAACACAGCGAATCTGCTCGAATCCTGGCCACTGAGCGACTCCGTCTGCAAGCAGAAACTGCTCAAAACCAAAATATTGTCATGGAACTTAGCTTGGATGGGGATCACTTCATATGGGCAAATTATGCGTGGAGAATCGTGGTTGGGTACGTTTTCTAGTACTCTGCCAGGTGACCATAAATTTTGACGCTTGACGTAATTAGAACCGAACCTTCTGGGCTTCCTGGAACGAGGATATCACATTTGCTTCCGCCGTCCGATTGGGACGTCTTCAGGGACGCGACACATCGTCTTCAACAGGACGACTCCCACACTGTCGAAGTCCGGTTCCGGCTGCAGGTTCAACCTGATGGCCATACGGACGCACCATCAAATGGTGTCCTATACCAGCAGATGGAAGGAAAAGGGATGCTCATGATCGACCGCGAGGACGCCCAACCCTCTCATACGATGTGGGTTGTCAAATCAATCGCTGCTCCACGGTACGAGTATCCTTCTCCCTCCATCGTCCTGGAATCTGGCGAAGAGCCTGTGCCAGAGGGATGTCAACTCGCGACACACATCACAGAGCGTATGGCCCATGAACCGGTGACACCCTTTCCATTTAGCCAGCCAATATCCACAGAGCCGATCCTATGCCGCATCTGCGAGTGTCAAATCCCGCAATGGTACTTCGAGAAGCATAGCGAGACATGCGTGGAGGTGCACCGTCTCGAGGCGGAGATTTCCGAATGTAACGAGTCCATTGGCGAGCTCAGAAACACCATCAGGGATCTCCTCCTCTCGTTAGACGTATCGTCGCCGGCGATGGCTCCCGAGTACCGTGGAGTTCCCATCTTCACACCGTCCACGTCACCTGGCATGTCGAGCCCCCTTCAACTATTTCGGACCAACAAAATGCAGCGCATGAGCGTGAAGAAAATGCAGCGTCAACTGCTGGACCAACTGGATGATATTTTGCGGGTCGCATTGGAAATCACCATGCCCTCGTTCAAGGAGGAGTCGAAGGAGCCTATTGAACGACAAAGATTGCTATCCCCGACCTCGGAGCAGAAGATGTCGCAGGTGCGGAATTGGTGTAAACTGACGATAGAGGATGCCGCCCTCTCGCAACTTACAGACGACGCTGAGCGTGTGATGCGTCAAAAGGTTGACAATGTTGTGCGGATGCAAAACACGATCCGCTATTCAGAGAAGATATTTCATGAATGGGAGGAAAGGGTTGTGGAGAGTTTGGCGACTGTCGACTATGAAGAGGGGAGCGATGACGAAAACGATCTGGTGAATGCGGAACAAGCGGCGGAGGGGACCTCTTTACCCCAACTTTCATCAGAGAATGCTTCATTGCTCAGCTCCACGGAGGATTTTCTCTCCTCTGGTCCTACGCCCATCGCCCCTTCGTCTCCTGTCCCCGTCGGAACGCCAAGCGAGAGCCGTGGGGTCTCCATGCCTGCCCCTACTTCCATCCCAGCGACTTGGCAAATAATGAACAAGTTGCCTACCAGATCCTCAACGCCATCATCCATTTCGTCTCCTTTGGCTCTTGCGGTACCAATCACAGCTTCTCCCTCCCCGGACGACCAACCGCCGTGGATGGATCTTAACGAAATCCATCCCCAGAATGCCACTATAAGGACTCGCCGATCTACTAATAACCTTTTGGAACCTCGACTTCTGGTTACACCGCCCCTGTCACCAAATATCTTGCCCCGAGACGCTCCTACGGCGACTCGTCGTGGACACCGACGACACTCCACTATTAATCCTGTCTTGAGTCCAACGACTTCCAATGTCCCCCTTTCTCCGCGCCAGTCATCCGCAACACCCCTGTCCCGAGGTACACCGACCTCCATCAAGGATTTCGATATCATCAAGCCTATAAGCAAAGGCGCGTTCGGTTCCGTGTTCCTTGCTAAGAAGAAAGCTACGGGCGACTACTATGCGGTCAAGGTACTCAAGAAAGCTGACATGATTGCGAAGAACCAAATCACCAATGTCAAGGCGGAGCGGATGATCCTTATGAAACAAGCAGAGTCGCCATTCGTGGCGAAGTTGTACTTCACCTTCCAAAGCAAGGAGAATCTTTACCTTGTTATGGAGTATCTGAATGGCGGTGACTGCGCTGCTCTCATCAAGTCGCTAGGATGTCTCCCGGAAGAGTGGACACGTCAGTATATTGCCGAAGTGGTGTTGGGTTTAGACTATCTTCATGAAAGAGGTGTTGTTCATCGGTAAGTTTTACTCATCCTTGACAAGTATGCCATTTCACTAACCCGTGAAATCAAGTGACCTCAAACCTGATAATTTACTCATTGACCAGCATGGACATCTGAAACTGACAGATTTTGGCCTGAGCAGGATTGGTCTCTTGGGTCGACAGACCCGAGAAGGACCCATGGGAATGGGACTTCGCCATCGCACGAGATACGACTCGCGCTCGCGGCCCCCTTCCCTAGATTCCGGCTTTCTTTCTTCTCCAACGCTAGCATCCGACGCTGGAGGTTCGTATTTCAACCAGGGGACGCATACGGTGCCTCGGATTGGGACGTCGTCTTATCAGTTACCTACAGATGACATCAGTGAGTCGGGGAGCGGCTCAGAGTCGGTGTCGAACTTTTACTCGAGGCGCAGCAGGGCCGGCGAAAGCCCCTTGCAGTCGTTTGCTACAGAGCTCACGACGGATCTACGCTCGCATTCGGGAGGAAACATGCCTCATGGGGAACAGAAGTTTGTAGGGACACCGGACTATCTTGCTCCCGAAACAATACTGGGCCTCCGTGGTGATGATGCTGCCGTTGACTGGGTATGGATTTTCTTGCACTATTCTGGGGTGAACAGTCGCTTATATTTTGACGCAGTGGGCTCTGGGAGTCATCACATACGAATTCTTGTACGGGATCCCACCGTTCCATGCTGAGACTCCAGAGAAGGTTTTCGAGAACATTCTCTCCGGACACATCGAGTGGCACGAGGACTGGGTGGACTTTTCGGACGAGGTCAAGGATTTCATGCGAAGGCTTATGGACACGAATCCTGCCACGCGTCTAGGTGCGAACGGTGCCGACGAAGTTAGATATCACCCCTTTTTCGAGGGAATTGAGTGGGATAAGGTCACTTCCACGGAGGCTGCTTTCATACCACAGATCTCGGATCCGGAGTCAACGGATTATTTCGATCCCCGAGGAGCGATACCCCAATTATTCCATGACGATGATGTTTCCCTCACCAATTCTCTTGATAGTCCCACACTGAACCCCGTGTCGAGCAGTATCCCTCTACCGAGAAACCGTGACCCAGCTCCCTCGCCTGCCAGTGACGATTTCGGTTCGTTCAGCTTCAAGAACTTACCGATCTTGAAGCAGGCGAACGATGACGTGATACGCAAATTGAAGACCGACCAGCTAGCGCCCATTACCCACACCTTGTCGGATCCCATACACATGAGCACGAGAAAGCGCAGTGTATCACAGCGCCATAAGAAACCTCCGAGCGTCGTAACTGCTATCGACCAGAAGTCCGCCTCACAAGGGCCTCCATCCCCCACCACGTCGACATCATCAATCGCTTCCTCACCGTCAAGAGCAAGCATACCGCCATCCACACCGGGTGGCAGTTCTGGTAGTCACGTTCGCAAACCCTCAGAGTTTGGCGCTGTCGAGCGGTTCAAATTCAATCACCTTGATGGCGTCGAGCGCAGAAACACGATGCCGAGTCGTTTGCGGACAGCATCGGTTTCGAGTAGCGCAGGTGACGGTTCAGGTTCGGACAACTGGCCTTCGTCAGCAGGGCAAGGTTCGAGCCACTTCGAGTTGACGCCTCCCTCGTCTGTTCACTCCGTAGACGTGCGTAAGGGGCCTGATCTAACGGATCGTGCTGTGACCTGCCTGCTCGCGGAGGATAATCCTATCACAGCGAAAATCATAGAAACGCTGCTGATTCGTCTTGGTTGTCGGTGTGTGGTAGTTGCTGATGGCTCCGAGGCTATCAGTGTTGCCATGGGTGACATCAGTGAGTGTTACCCATAACTTAGGAGGCTGGATCTAATTACTCCACAGAGTTCGACTGCATCCTGATGGATTTGCACATGCCAGTTCGTAAGTGATGGTCAATTTTGTCACAGCTGCGCCTACTGACGACAAACGTTTGTCAGTGGATGGTGAAGGCGCTGCTCGGTACATCAAGGGTACCAACAACAAGAACACTAACACCCCCATTATCGCTGTTAGCGCATACAGTGCAGTAGACGCCAACGAACAAAATGGTTTGTTCGTCGCCTCACTAGCCAAACCGCTGCAGAGAGCCGATCTGCTAACAGTGATGCGGAAGCTGGGCTTCAAGACTTCTGCCGTGCAGGGTGTCTCCCATCACCCTGCTAAACTCGTCACTTCTGTCACTTCTTCTCGTGTGTCATGACCATTCACGGTTTTGTTATCTCCTCTTGACCCTGCGCTTCGACTTCGTTTTCTACTGCATGTACTCCACTCTATACTCCATGCCACCCATTCAAACCTAGTCATATTTCATCTCAAGTCTTCACGAGTCTTCACAGCATACTACCATCAGCATACTTTTCTCATTCAATTCGCTCTCTTGCATATTGTACGCTAGAGTCTTGTTTTCTGCCTACTTGTCGATTCCACAGGAGTTATCACATATGTTTGGTGATCGGCAAGGCTGTGAAATAAGCTCGACTTGGATGTGGGCCACTAGTAAATAGCGACAGAGGGGCAAGTACCTTATATGATACCATCAACATCGAGGTAGCTTGGCGACATGGGCGCTCTTCACGGAGGACGCTCAACGTCAACATTGACATTCGACCATTGACAAGGCACTGAAGGCAGGGTTCCTCATTTTCTCTCACATCCCATCAACATCCAAACTCTTGTCCGCATTTCATCCTCGAAACTTTGCAAGTAAAACATTCAGGTGGGCTATCAGATTGGTTATTTGACACACTGTCGGATAAGTAGCAAGCCACGGACTTGAGGCCACGCCAGAATACTCCAGCACCGATTGCCGCTCACTTGCTACCACTCTGACTGAGCGGCAGCTCAAGTTGTTTGCGTAGATGCAATCCTACAACTTGAACTATCCAGGTAATCAAGGAATCGTTGACTGTATGCACAATCCATGCTCACCGCCTCCACAGCTCGGCAGTACCCCCAACCGACACGCGCTCACTCAGCTACTCTCAATGTTCCCGTCACCCCGAACAGGGCCCCACCTCCTAGGCCCCGATACACGAGTTTAACAGGCGTTCCGCCACGGCTGCCAGAGACGATGAACCCTCTTGTGCCACAGTCCTCGATCCCTGAGAGTCTTACTCCCGGCCGACAACACAGACGACCAATCTGGGATAAAAGTGCTGTCCAGCCTAACACCCTTTATGGCCCGATGGGGTCAGGATATCACTCTCCATACCGCCAGTCATTGTATGGAGACTATTTCTTCCCACAATCTCATGCCTCACTCGCTCCGCCTCCCGTACCCCATAAACCTCAGGCGCTAGTTCACCCCCCCCCTAACCCCGTACCTCCAATCCCACCAAAGCCAATGGCATTGAGTTCACAGCCAAGAAACCCACTGTATCCGACATCCATACCAGTTCCGATCGCGGGCCCTTCGTCACGGCTTGTCGCCCCTTTGTCACAATCACCGGTCGATGAAAAAGACATCGCGCTTACGATGGCTCTCTCTGCGTCGGAAGCCCAAGCCCGGCAGCGTGAGGAAGAGCTATTTGCTCAGGAGGAAGAGGAACTCGTGAGAGCTTTGGAGGAGTCACGACTATTGTCGAGCAGCATGTATTCTCTCGACGACCCATCCTCATCACAACCTTCTTCCTCGGCATCCCTTAGACCACCATCCATAGATCGAGCCTCAACTTCCGCAATCAAAGGTTCTGCGCATCCTCCAGAAGGCGAAAGCTGGTTGCATCTGATCACTCCTACAGCATCAATAACGTCGCAGTCCTCCTCCCTGGATGAGGATTTTCCTTCTCCATATCCTGTGGAGGATGATGACGGATCAAGCAATGAGCCCATAGAACCTCTTCGACCGACACCGAGTGATATTCGAGATTTGCAAGCGGCTAGGGACACGGGATCTATAACTCCGCCATTGTATGCAAATGCCGTGTCTAACCTTATCAGGAAACCAACCTCTGTCTCGTCCACGAGCCATTCGACTAATGCACCATCCTCATCCTCGACCATTTCTCCTACATATTCACACACCGAATACACACCTCCACCAGATCGCAACCCCAGTCCACAGTTCCATTCACCATTGGCGCACTCGAACGGCAGCGATGCCTCGCTCATGCCCCCCTTTGTCTCGAGATCGAGTTGGACATCGACCACATCTGACGGCAGTGTGCCCGCTGGGAGATCCCCAGGTGGCGAACACCTCTCCCCCGTGTCTGGCAGTAAATCCCCTCCGCGTACGCCAGCAAGTCCTAATCTCTCTTTCACCTCTTTGGACCCGTTGGAGGAAGACACCGAGGGAGAGGAAGAGGACGGATCTGTACGGGCGGTCTCCCCACCCTCGGCAAACCAATATGTTGAACCAGAGATGCTCATAGGTGTTTGTATGTCTCAACCCAGAATCACTGTTATCACCTTTTCTGACATCACGATCAGCTTTGGGTTTTTCTCGGCCGGTCATTTCAACGGAACTGGCACCCATGCCAGGTGTGATGCCTAATGTGATCACTCTTCCATACGGCAAAGCCCCTTGTTTTCATTTCCAAGCTCCAAGCTGGCGTAAGTTGCTCAAGTTGATGGCAAGACTGAGTGCCACCCGAGTAGAGCCTACGCTAGAGGCGCTTACCGTCGCTAAACACCAACTGAAATTACGAACTGTAATCCAGTTTGTCAAGGTGCGCCGGGATTTATAGAGAAGTCCCATGCTCACGGTCAAAGTTGCACAGATCCATCACTCTGCGTCTGAGTGGAGAACATTGCTCTATCTGACAACAGAGTTTCCCATACCCCCAACGACCCAGAACTCGCATAGGTACACGAATGGCGACGTCAGCGTTCTACCGTATTCGTATACGCTTTCCCCGCTCCCGACTCTCCTTCGTGATGGTGCAGAGTCGCCGATGGCTAAGTATTACGTTGTACCGCCCACTGCAACAACGCCGCATCCCACCCTCCCGATCAACTTCCCCAACCTTGCGATGTACCTGCAATCTGCAGTACAAGACTCACGCAGAGCTTCTAGCGACAGCTCCAGTGGCGTACGAAAGTTAGCAAACTATATCGACAACTGCTATCAGAATGAAGCAGAGAGTGCCACCCCCATCGACCAGGCAGTTTCGGTGAGGAGGGGAGTTGGAGGAATGTTTAGGCGCGTCATTGGGAGACACAGAGGGTCAGCAAGGAACAGCAGTGGGAACGAAGAAATTTACGACCTTGTGACGCCTTTCGTGCCAGATGAGTGGGGTTGATTCGGTGTCGCGATCGGCAGCCACGCCACTGGTTGGTTGGGTCCTGGGCTCTACAAGTTCACAACTATGTATTATCATGACAAGTACATGCTTCATCATTAGTGCTACCCTTTCCACCATTACAATACACTGCATGTCGAATCATTACTGATTAGAAGATTTCGGGTTGAAGCAGCCTAAACTTGAGCATGATTTGGTGGTTGATTGCACCCGAGCGAGTCGAAGTATCGTCACGCTGGCCACTGGCAATCCCTAGCGCAATTTGCACCTTCATCTTTGCGCGTTTCAAAATTGGACGCACTTCTCCACGTTGTCAGTCCTGAAACTCCATGGCGAGTTCAAACGTTTCTGTCGAACCGGAACCGACACTAAATATACCCCCTCTATCCCCTGAGGAGGAAGGTGCATGGTATGAATCCTCACATGAAATGGCTCACTGACTCCCTTCTAGATGCCATCATCCACACGCGAATCACCAACGACGAACGGCCTCTCCGCCGCATCGCCAAGAAATTCCACAATTACGCCTCACTAGCACATACACCACTATTACAGCCAGCCCACGGCGGGAGCGTTGACGATGCGCGAGAGGCTCTCTTGGTCGAATTGGATTCTTTTGAGTTGGTGCTGAAGAAAAGTCAGATGGTCTGTGAGGCTGAGTCGAGGCAGGTAGAAGAGTATCAACGGGAGCGGCGCAGAATCGGTGAGTGACCTCGTTCGGTCAGACTTTGCTGGCATTCATATTTTCCACTGTTCTTCTCAGAGCAGGAACATGATTTACTTCGAAATCAAATCGGAGAACTCAAAATTGCTCTCGAGCATGCGCAGATGGAGCGCAGGCGAAAGATAGAGTACGACTCCATCACAGAAAAGATTAACACGCTGCCCAGCCGAGATGAACTACATCAGTACGTGTCGCATGCGTTTATCTGGCATCGGTGACACCTGAAGTGTTGCATACTCAAACGTGTCGCGTTCAGGTCGATTCTGGCACTGGAGAACGACATGGCGGCAATACGTGGAGAGCATGAGACACAAGAATGCGTTATCAGAGGACAGAAGTCGGCTTTGGACAATATCGTGATGGATCTCAGTTCCTTACGTTTAATGGGAAAAGACAAGGAAAGCATGGCCTCACGTATGGCCTCCCCTGCCCCTACGCCTGCCCCAGATTCCACCGACGCTGACGAGGGTGCCCGAGGGACCTCACAAATGGATGATGAAAAGCCAATAGAGGGTATTGAATCAGGCGAAGTTGCTGAGAAGGAGGATGGAGAGGATGACGAGTCAATTGACGTCCCGCTTTCGTTGAAATTCAATACCCCCGCCAAGGAGGCACTCTCACGTCAATCCGGAACTCCTCTGTCGGCTCAAAGGGAACCGCACTCAAGAAAAGAGCCGACACCATTCCATCAAGTCGAGGATGATGACATTGAGATGGGGGAGGTAGCAGAGGACCCAAAGCAAATTAAAGTGAGGAAGAAAGCAAGAGAGGAGTTGGAGGAAGGAGAAGCTAGCGATTCAAGTAGCGCATTGTCCGATCCCCCAGACGATTGAAGTTGTGTGCGTTTATTCTATTACATTATCCAGAGTCTGTGTTTTCCTGTCCCAAATTTACCTCTACCGTCATGAGATCCCGTGCACAGATGATCTCCGCCTTGAACTTCTCCCTTGCCAAAGCTGCTATCGCATCCATTATCGTCCTTGTCTTTCCATTAACATCGTCGTCCCCAGGATATCTAGCCGAAAAGTGATTCAGGACGAGTTTTCGAGCTCCAATTCGGGACGCAAAGGCACCGGCCATTTGGGGAGTCGAGTGACCCCTTGACTTTGCCCGGTCCTCGACGCTTTCAAAAGTATCAGTAAGTTTGGTGTGCGGATCTACGCCAGGTAGATGCGCGTTCGTCGCTTCGTGAACTAGGAGGTCGGGCGAAGACGCTATGTCCGCGATTGCAGATGGGTCATAGGTATCACCAAGGATTACGATCTTTCGGCCTGGACGAGGAGGTGGACCGTGCAAAAGGGTGCCGTCGGAGAGCTCAACACTTTCTCCTTGCTGTAAACGACTCATTACCGACATCGATGTATTGGTCCGTTTTATGCTCGGGATATATTTCTGCGGATCTATCTTGCCTGGAACGGGGGCTTCCTGTACGACATACCCCACACAGGGCACAGAATGCAAGATGGAAGCTGCGGAGACGGAGACGGTATTATCCTTGAATATGTCTTTCCAGATTCCGTCGGCCTGTTCTATATTTCGCCCGTCTGGTAGTTCAGACGCGTGACGGGGTAGCTCGGTACGATCGCCATTGGGTGGATCGGTTGGAAAACGCAATTCGTGGACAACGTATGGAGCTCCCAAGAGGGTATACGTGTAAGTGAGGCCAGCGCGAACGTATGCACGCGTTCCAAGTGGTCCGTAGATCTCCAGGTGCTGGACAGAACATGAGATCTAATGTATGAACAATTTCGAGAGACTAGCCTCAATGTCGGCATGGTCCGAATTTTGCGCCCTAGGATCTTCAACGCCCTCGATTGTCCCCCCTGCGCCATTTGCAAGGGACGCCATCAATGGCACCAAACCGAAGATGTGATCTCCTGTGTGTTAGGAGTCAATTGCACGGAAGGCTCATAGAAGAACAGTGCATTCGCAAACCATGAGTATGGGTGATGAATATCTTCTTGATCCTCCCCATCTTGACCTCACTCTTCTGGATCTGATGCTGAGTCGCTTCTCCACAGTCGAATAACCATACATCTCCACCGAGACGTAACGCCGTCGCCGAGTGATTCCTCGTAGAAGATGGTTGTGCAGAAGCGGTCCCAAGAAATGTGATGTCCATTGTTCGTAGCGTCCTCCGGACGATTGTACTGGACATGGTTATAGACAATGGAGTGGACGAGAGTGAGTATCGACTCTACTACCGAGTCAGCAGGCCAAATTCAAATGTGGCTGGCGGTCATGAAAAGCAAAAAACATGTCCCTGGCAGGAATTGAACCTGCGGCCCCACGGCTCTGTGGATTCCACAACGTGATGATTTAACCACTAATCGACAGGGACTTGTCAAGGAACAAAGCGTGGTAAGGTATATTCTACATCTCTCTGGTGCATCTTCGCTCTCCCCTGTCGTGCAGGGAGGCATCCATTCATAATGCCAAACACTACGAGACGATCCACGCGCCGGCTGGCCAAGCGCAAAAGAGAGAGTGACAGTAAGTCTCAGCGATCCCTTCCACTAGAAACCCAGCACTCATAGTCAGGTCTGAGTGATGATAGCTTGGCGCAGAGCACACAGGGTCCTCTTGTTGAAGATGTCGACGCAGAGTCCATCATTGTATTTGTTTTCTGTTCCATCTCTCATGATTCGCCCAGGCAACCGTAATTGCTCTAGGATAACTTGACCAGTGCGAGAAGCGGGGTGGAGAAGCTGCTTACTGGAATCCATTCCCTCAGACAAGAGAACAATAGGTTGAGAGCCGACTTGGTGCAGTCTCAACAGAACGCAGGAAAAGTGACGCGTGCAAACTCTAGTCAGAAGATCCAGCAAACAGAAGCCTCTCTTCGACGTCAAGTTCAGCAGCTAGAACGTGTGGTCAAGGATTTGAAGATGGTAGGTTTTCCCCATTGGCTCCATATTATGCGGTAGGACGGACATAATATCGCAACATCTCAGGCTCGGAAAAAAGACAAGCGTATCATCGAGAAGGTGCCTTTCCCTCATCTCCGTTGTTCACATGCGCTGATTCCATCTAGCTTCGAACGAAGGAGGTTGAATATGACGCGAAAGAGCTAGCGGATGATGAAGATGGAGATGTTCAGGGGTCAGAACTTGGCCAAGGTGCTATTCAGGTAGATGTCATCTTGACCAATAACCGTAATGAAACTTCATGCACATCGTTCAGCTTTTGCGACGCATGAGTGATCTAATGGACATGAATACGCTTGCAGAGGGAGAAGAATGCGCTATCTGCATGGAGAAGATGGATGTGGACAAGTGCTATAGGTCTGTGACCTACCTCTTACATCCCTATGCTTGAATGATTCCTCCTATCCAGTCTCCGCTGCCGTCACCCTGTTTGTAATGAATGTTTCGAACGATTGGGCGACGGCACTGGCAACCCCCCCGACTGTATAACGGCATCGGTCCAATGCCCTCACTGCCGCGAGATCTGTCCCCGCGAAGAATGCGAAATAATCACTCACACTGCGGTGCAGCAGTGGGATTCACTGTTGGAGATTTCTTCAGAATGGGCCAGAATGGACACCGGTGAGACGGATGTAGAAGAGGAGGATGAAGGGGAGGAGGATGACGACGACGACGACGACGAAGACAGCCCCATAATCAACGGTGCGATTACCGCCACACAGAGGTTAGTGGCATAGTTGGGTGGGCCTCCCTGGATCTGAATGGTTTTTAGCCCTCAGCTTCCGAGAACTGCTGAAGAAACCGAGGAACTTGACACTCAAGGCCAAGCCACCCCTCCTGCGCCTGCTTCACCGAACGATATTAGACAACATTCATACCAGAATTTACCTTCTCCTTCCAAGCGCGAACGCTTGCAGACGTTAGTAGCGCAACGGTCTAACAAGCGGAGAATGTGATCTTTCGTAGGTTTGTTGGTTACAATGCAGTCCAGCTGCACAGACGACACGGCAGTGAGTATGTAGAACAATGCAAAGCAGAAACAAATGCAAGAAATGACAGAGATCGGAAAACATGTTATGATATAAGCCCGTGTGCTCGTAACAAAGCAGTCCATCTGAACAAACAGGTTAGGTTTGTGTCGATGAAGAATCGAGGCACTCACTCCTCTTTATCTGACTCTAGTTCAGCGATTTTCCGTTTCAGCTCGCTGTCAAACCAGGTCAGGTGGACGGATTGTGCGAGACTTGAAAACAGCTCACGAGTTCTCTTTACTTAGGGCATTCCGGGACTCCTTCGTCTGGCACAAGTCCCTTGTCATAGACTCCCAAGCTTCATCGTGGGGAAGATTGGTGTCGTTGTACATAGCGTCCAGTTCCTCGTTAAATGCCTGTAAACCTCGTCGAGTTCTATTTTTGTTATGGTGACCGCAGTGCACTAACCTCGTACATGATCTCCTTTTCGGCTGTGGCGTCTGCCAGCAAGCTCTTGACAAGCTCACATTGACGTTTGGTGTTCTGCAGCTCAACTCGCATCTTGTCAAGTTCAGTTGCTTTCTGCAAGCGACATCAATCAGCAACTTTGGAATGACTGGCGTTCCTTGCTCACCTCCTTGATGTCTTGCATGAATTGTTCGAAGTCGGTCTGAAGGGTTTCGTGGTGCGATATTGCACGGCCCATATGTTGGTCGGCATCCGCTAATGATTCCTCCAGGCGACTCAGAACGGCGGAGTTGACCGTCTCAGATGCGCCTGGCATCGGACTCTCCCCGACTAGGCTGCGCGGTCGACTTCGAGGTGTTGCTGGTGCTTCCGTTTGTCTCTTGCTTATAAGCTGGCGCATTTCTTGCATTCGCTGTAATGCCTCCTTTGTCTTTGTGGGCGGCCAGTCAACATGTATATGGCTCCAAGTTGAGACGTAGACACCTACCATCGGTGGGGGGTTGGCCTTCTGAGGAGTGCGCGCAAGCGACTTGTCTGGAGAAGGAGACCTCCACGAATCGACGGGATTGTTGCTTGGATTTGACCGTAGCTCTTCTAGATCAAACTTCATCCGTTTCACGGCGCGATGTGACGACTCGATCTAGAGAACGGGTCAGCACGAGAGGGGACATGACAAACAGACCAAATAAACCTCATCTCTACTCGATACTACCGATTGCAGAAGATGATCCATGGTACTATGTGAAGACAAGGTGGGACGCGGTATTTTGGAAGTTTGGGGTGACACTTTCCGTGGTGAGATAATTCTTGCAGTGGTCTTCGAGAGTGGAGACATCCTGTACTTTCGTGACGGAGTATATGCGTTGTGTCCTGAACGAGTTGATGACTTCTTCTTGATTGAGAGGGGTTCTATATTGCTGAATGGAGTTGGAGTGCCGTTGACTGGTTTGGGCGTACTCTCTCCCTCACCGGAGGGCGTGAACGGCTGTCGTTTACTTCGGGGAAGTGGAGATGGAGATTCATTGTCATATGTAGACTGGTCCGAATGCTGGAATTTCTCCGACTCCGTAACCATCTCAGCATCCATGGAAGGAAGCTCCCGCGGCGTAGCAGTCGCTGGACTAGTTGGAGGTAGGGGAGAGGGGCTTCGTGGCCCAAACCGACGAGAGTCTACAGGATTCTGGGTGTTGAGGTGCGGTGGGACAGGCAGTGGAGAACGCGGGACGTGACGAGAAACTGATGTCAGGTGACTCGCGTTGTCCCGTACTGTCGATGCGCGTGATATCGGCCGCAGCGGGGGTGGAAGGTCCTCTGCGGAAGCGGTTGCGTTACTTGGAGCAAGGGGAGTCCGAAACACTTACCTTCGTATATTGTATCTTCTGCAGGTTTCTCTATCGAAGATGGGTGATGGTATTTGCCGTGCTGATTTTGGCTATTTCGTCTCGCAAGTTCGAGTCGCATGGCGAGGTCGGGATCGGACTGGTCAAGTCTTGTCTCTGTATCCCCACCGTACACGTCATCTCGCACCTCGGACTTGTCATGCGAAGCAGAACGAGAAGCGGGCGCGGATGGAGGTTGAGGTGAGGATCGGCCACTGCCGGGGGATCGACCCCTTTTGACCAATTTCCTCCGAGAGCTGGCAGACCTGTTCACGGAGAATGAGTCATCATCGCCAGAAGCCAGAGACGTGGCAGTCGTGGCCGTCGAGCCAGAACGATATGAAAACTTTGCAAGACTACCGTCGGCGGTTGTCGTAGTCTGCGTATATGTAGATGACCGGCTAGCGGATGACTTGGATCGCCGATGGCTGTTGATGGAAGCGCCGAATAGATCACCTCTTGACGAGCCTGGTCGAGAGTTAAAAAGGTTCCTAGATATTGCATCCAAGCTAAAGATCTGCGCTCGAGATCTTGTGCTTGCTGTTGGAGTTGCCGGGCGAGAGTCGTTGCCGGTGCGAAATTTGAAGAGACCGTATTGCTGGACTATGATACAAAGAGTCAGAGAGCAACAGGGAGATTCTGAATGCTACTTACTTGTTTGCACAATGCGCCCCGGTATTCGGGAGGTTTGCACTATCTCTTCCTCAGGTTCGTCATTCGGATCACTTGAGGACACAGAATATCGCGATATCTCTCCAGCCATCGGGTGAACTCTGACGACGACGTACGGGGGACCACCCATACCGAAGGGTAACGGGTCTGCGGTTCCTTGGGGATCAAAGTGTACGACTATCTTTGTCTGGAGCAGATTATGAGCACATGGCCAGCAGTGGAAGTCGCTAAGCCTACCTTCTTGCTCTCTTGCAGGAACGCCGTCCGTTGATACACATTGAAGTATGTTCGAGCAATGGTCGTCCGGCCACCTCTGACTTCAACTTCCTTCTCATCCGCGCACAATACCACCGATTGCCCTGTTCTGGTCCTATACTTTGCCTGAGCCGACCAAAGATTCTCTAGAAAGCGTTCTTTCTCTGTTGCCGTCCGCGTGGGGTCGAGGTTGATCGGAGCAGGAGGGAAAACGACGGAAAGTGAACGAAATGGACGACTCGACCACCTGTCACCTTGGTCTTGGGGAGGGTTTTCGAGGTACACATGAAATTCTTGGCAACAAAAGGTTCAGCCGATTGCCTGATCTGAGAAAACTGACAATCTTACCAGCGTCTCCAACATCAGCAGCGACGATGTCGCACAAGTCAACTACTCCTTTGCAGCTCATGCCGCTCTTCTTCATGCCCAGGGGTAGCCCACCATTTTTGGCCAATTTCTCCACCTCGTCTAGCCCGGATAGCAAGCGTCCGCTCTTTTCACCGTTTCCTGGTCGTTTAACGATCATGAGTTTGTCGTCAAACAGGAAAAGAGTGCAGTGCAAGGCAGTGGCGGACATGCTCGATGCCGATGAAGATGCCCCAAGAGGGCCATCCATGATGATGTCGTCCACGTCAATACAATCGATGAAGCGTCGGGAGTTTGATATCAAGCCAGCAGGGAATCCATCAATGGTTGCGCTCAGACAGTACATGACTGCTGCTCGTCTCGTGTGACCGTCCGTCTCTGCAAGCGCGATCTTGCTCGCTATCTCGTCTGCTTCGATCAACTTTGTACGTTGAGGATCGTCGGGTCCCATGAGTTTGACCATAGCACGGAAGAGCAGGGTATATCTTGGTATACGCTGTACCGGGTCCATTAGCAGTTCGCGCAGGCCAACTCGATTTCTGGCTTCTGCGTTTGAGTATTTGATCCTCTACAAAACATACATGTCAGTTGGGCGATCGAACATATGTTACAGAGACTCGTTCACATCAATATATGCTGCAAATCCAGAAGACTTCTTCCTCATTTCGCGCTCGAAAATCGATTGAGCTTCTTCGCGTTTGACATAGTATTGTCTGTAGTATTCGAACCCTCTGAGGTCTTTGAAGTGTCGGAGAGCAACATCTCCTACGCCCCCGACATTCCGGGATCCGTTGTGCGCAAGCATCTTCTCTAAATCCGCCAAGAAAGCCTCGTTGACAGGTAAGAGATTGTCTATGTTCCCGAACAGCGTCTTGGCCTCATAGGCAGGTAATATAGCTGTGCTCTTGCTTCTCGAGAATTGTCGTAGCGGATCTGCATAGTCATTCTTGAGGTTCCGAAGGCGTTTAACGTATGACCGCTCGGTATTTACAAGTTCGTTGATGACCTCTGACAGCGCAGACGAGTCGGTGACTGCTCGCTTGCGTTCGGATTCACCCTTGAACTGCATCAGACTTGAGCAACCTATCCGGTAGGAAGGTGCTCACTGTATGATGGGCAAACGTTGTTTCGGTTGCAGAAGGTAGTATATTGTTATCGTCTTGTCCAAGCCACGGGTCTCCGAGCGATAACACCAAGTCCTGGATATCTGCGTGGATTTGTCGGGGTATCCGCTGTCTCGGAGCATTTAGGACTCACCATCAGGAAGTCTCTTTCCACCTTCACATCCTTCTACAACAACCCCACAATAAAATACACGTTTCGTGACGATAGGGTCCGCAGACTTCTGGAGGGTTGTATCGTCACCAGTGGCAAGAGGTACTACTTTGCGGGGCGAGTTATTCAGCGCCATCCAGCTTCATCAGATTTCGATGGGTATCTCGTCTCGTTCGATGTCGTCGGAGCTTGATGGTAGATGCGTTCTTTGCTTGTTCTTCTTGCAATCAACCGAACTAATTGACGTCAAGTTTGACGAGGTTTGACGTTCCTCCAACGCGTCGATCACGTGACCGACAGCAGGACATTTGAAATTGTACAAAAGTTAAAGAAATAAAGCTCATACACGAAAGAAACCTTGTCTACGGCGAAGATTAAAGCGTATGCTAGTTTTTTCAATGTCGAATACGGTGAACTGATGCCAAAACGTGTATGAAAATCATGATGAGTATGTATGCGATGGAATGATGGTGTAATGTGCACTCGATGACGATGGAAATAACAATTGTCGCTGATGTGAATTTTATCTTTATGATCCAGAGTTTTGTGCAGCAAACATTGGAGTGAATCGATGCAAAAATGAGAGATTTCGGCGTAGCCGCGAACTCCTTGGCGTTGAGTCTTCGTCGTGCGTCACTGGGGACAGCATCGAAGCCGTCCAACGACGCCGAGGGCCATAAGAGCCCTTTGTGTTTGTGTTCGGTGGGGTAGGATAGTCAACCCCAAACTCCGTCATAGAAGGTCCCGCCGTCTGTGGGTACAGACGCTGGAGATCAGGTTGGGAATAAGGACGTTCTGCGATAGCAAGGGATAGCCGGGGGACCTCTGTCACATTCAGCGACTGGGTTGTGTGTACTGACGGCAATTCTTTGTCAGGGACATCTGGCGCACTTCGAACTCTGCGACGAAGCGACTCTCTTGACCACCATCTCAACAAGCTGGAATTGGATACGGAACTTCTAGCTGATGGTTCACGCGTCAAGGCAGTGGTTGGCGAGGTTGATCGAGGAATGAAGAAGCCACGAACGTTCTCGATCATCGATCGGCTCCGCTTCGGTACGCATTCCTCCTTGCGGACAGCCAAGAACTCGGAGCGTCCGTTCATACTGCTGACTGCTGGAGGTGCCGAAAGAGGAGCGATGAGTGGAGTCATTGGCGTAGTCGCCGATGCAGAAGAAGAACAGTGCGACATCGGTGAAGGCGAATCAATATATAGCTCATTACCATCCTCGTTCCCGTCGTACGATGCAGCCTTGGCCATCGCGACAATCTTGAGCTTTTTGGGATGTCGTCGTTTAGTGATGGGCATAGGCAGAACAGGGTGGGAGGTAGGGCAATAGTTTTCTGGGTCGCTCAGCATCCCGCTCCCATCGGCAAAGCTCTTTCTGCGAGGGACAAGGACGCTTTCGCGCTTTGTCAACCTGTTCTTTGCGGCGACACTCATTGCGCTCGCCATTGTCAGCCCCGAGCTCGACCTTGAGAACGAGCAAGAGACCTTTTGTGCCTCAAAAAGATCTTCTTCGTGTGCGTGAGCGTGAAGGCGCGCAGTAAGGCATTGTTCCGAAAAGACGTCTAGCAAGCCACGGTCCACTTGCTCTCGGGCTGAAGCAGTTGATCGAACGAGGTGGAATGTACTGGATTCCGGTACCTGATGGGTCCAGCTCGATGTACCCGAGTAGCGGCGGCTGGGTCCTACTGTGTGTGGAATCGTATTTCCGAGATATTCTACGCGATGACTGGCTCGCGGCGATGGTTGGGCCACCGAGGGAGTAGACAGAGAGGTAGTCTCTCCTATGCTTGGGAGAATGAAGTCGAGATCGACGTCTAATTCTGGGATTGACTGAATCGTTGGTAATGGACTCAGCATTTCGAATGGTATCTCCTCCAGAGCAATGCTTTCGCTTCTGAAGTTCGCTTGAAGGCTCGTGGGGGGGTCGCCGCTCCACCCCGGTTCTTCAGCGCTAGAGTTACGGATAGCGTTCACCCAGATGTCCTTTTCCCGGCGGCACGACGCTGCGAATTCGAAGGTGTGGTCCTTTGATGACAAGCGGAACCAACTCGGTAGCAGAGCTGAGAGACGTGTCAAACGCGATTCAGAGCGGGGCATAGATACACACCATCGTCCGTGTTTGAGTCCACTAGATCGAATCCCCTCAAACTGAACCAATGCTTCGGCTCGTATACCTTGGTCTTCGCCACCTTGACCAAAACTAGGAACCCACCAGGAAACAAGAATGCGCCAAGATACTTTGCTCTGACCGTACCGAGTCTGGCCATGTTTGACGCATCGCAATGGATGACATCCAAAGATCCGGCAAAATGACAAGGTCCCAGAGACGACAGGAAGGCAGACGACAAACTGAATTGTGACGGTCTGCTATGACCGGCAACCGAGGTTAATAGACCTTGTGCGATCCGTAACACGATTTGAACAGATTTGGAAGAAAGATCCTGTCGCCGGCGAGCTTCGTCCACCGAACTCGCTACTGTCCGCATCGTCTGCAGCACCGCCTTGACAGCCTCCCGACTTGAATCACTAGACGTAGAGTTGGAGTCGTGCGAGGTCCCACTGGCGCTCCGCGACACGTTTGTTGTTTCCTGGAGCTGACCAAGTAGAAGAGGGTACCTGCAAATTCTTTGGACAGGTTTGATCAGGTAGTCCATGAACATCAATCGTGGTCGTCGGCTCTTTGTGTCTTTGGCAGAGTGTCCACTCTCGGAAGCGCTAAGGATTGGGGTCGCTGGAGTGACTGTCGAAAGTGGGTGAGGGAGGATTTGGGGACGGGCCGATGCATCCAGAGATGACAAAGAATGTCGCCTTTTCTTCCGTGTGTCAAAGGCGAGTTTTTGGGACCCAGACAGGTCGGCCAGCTCCTCGGACGCCTCACCTTGAGTAAACTGGAGGGAAGCGTCTAATTGCATTTCTGCAGCAACAGCAGCGCAATGTCGCTCGAAGGCATCCCATTCGCCAGGATATCCTTGCTGAACCCTGCGCACCAAATCAAACGCCTCTGAATGCCCAGAGCAGAAGTTCTGATACTGGTCAAAACCAGAAGCCTGCACGAGCATTCAGCAGTAAAAACAACAGCGATATTAAAGGACGTACGTGATCGATGAATACTGCCGAGACTGCGTTAATAGCGCGCTGGACGGCATGAGATTGCGCATGATTTACATCTGGCTTTCCACCCAGGCTCATCGGGAAGCCAAAGGGCGACACCACTGCTCGAAGTTCACGAACCAACCTCTCATGAAATTCGAGGATCTCCTCCGCGTTCCTGGTAATGGTATCTAGATCTGATGGCGAGAAAAGATGCCGAATGGCGTATTTGTCCTTCTCTCTCCCAGGATACGCCGAAGGGGCACTTGCACCATAGCTCTCGGTAGACGATGGAGCGGATGTTAGCTGTGTGCTCCCACTGAGATGAGGGTAAGATTGTGTGCGAAGGGACGTAGTCAACGGATAAATGGCATGGGTAGATGAAGGGCGTGAGAAATGGCCGAGGTTGAGGTTGGACGAAGAGCCATGAAGTACAGATGAAGGTCGGTTGGTTAAAATCGGGAGCAAACGAAGATAGACCTGTAGGCACATATTAAAGTCACGGATGACAGCTGTCAAAAGTATGCTTACAGAAACCAGTGTTCTCAGGTCCAAAAGATAGCCCACCTCAGTGGACAATAACTCTGAGAGAGCATGGCAACGCCTTGAGTTCTCTCGCACTCTGCCAGTGTTGGGAGGCTTTTTGACCAGCAAATGCAATTCAGGAACAACGGGGATAACTGCCGAGTCTGGTTCACTGGAGTCGGAACGCCCGAGTACATTTTCTCCACGACCATCGTCTTCCCTGTCAGAACTATCAGGGGCGAGATGGAACACAGCCTTCCCTTGAGATATCGGAGGAGACGATGACTTCTCAAGGCGACGTTGGGGGATATACTGTTCTGTGCGGGGGCTGCGAATTGGGTCGCATCGAGGTGGGCTTGCAGCAAGTTTCAATCCGGGAGGTGCAGAACTCTGATGAGCTTGGGGAGATGATAAGGGTATTGGAGGAAGGGGTTTTGACAGAGCTATCAGCGGTAGGGAAGCCCTGCGCTTTCTTGTAGTGGGTGACGAAAGAGTGGACCCCTCTGCAATGGTAGCATCGGGTAAGGATGCAGAGGCCGTCGGATGACATGACATGGGGTGCGAAGTTACAGTTTTGGACCTATAGATGAAATTTGGAGGTGGGGTTGGTGGGGTAGAAGTCCATGTTGGTGTGGGTATATTGAAAGATAATGCAACCTTAGGATCAGGGTCAGTCGGGCGTCCGCTTCGGGTGGCAGGGGGCTCCTGTGTCAAGGGACAGCTGTTCTTGTCCTCTATGACGTCGGAATTGAGGCTGACAGCGTGAGGGGACACACTCGGAGCAGGAGTGGATAAAGGCGAGGCGATGATGGGTGTGAGAGGGGAAAAAGCCCTCGACGAGCGCGACCTCCAATTGGGTCGCGTCGCACCAGTCGGAGAATATGTCTGGCCGTTTTCTGAAAAGGACGAGACGCGATCCGAAGTGGAAGTAAATGAAGTAGCTGAGTCAATTCCAGCGGACAAGCGAAAGGGGCTCTGATGTGCCATTTGGTTCTTGAGTGAACCTCGAGGAGAGCCAAACGGAGTCGAACATGGGACAGAGAAACAGGTTTGCATTTGAGAAGGTATATGAGTCTAGCAGAGCACGGTGAGACACTGGCATCACCAGTGATCAGTGGGCAAGACGAACGTGGACAAACCTCGGTTCAGACTGGGTACCGGAGTGGTGGAGAAAAAATGAATGCGGAACGCTAGGGAGAATGAGAAAGAACCGAGCGGGACGCGCCTACACCCGCACTCGTGAGTCGTGATTGGAGGAGAGGTGAGGTGGACTGAGAGAGCTAGTAGGAGGGGAAGTTGAGCGGGGGAATGGGCGCAGTAGGAGACCATGTAATTAACAAGTTGATTCTGGTGCCGGTGGGACTTGGCCAGACCCGTCACGTCAGAAAGACCAACTCGATGCGGCGCGAGGCACTAACAGATTATCTGGCGTCCCAAAGAAGAATGCAATAGCCTCCATTTACATAAATATACGTCACTCGTCCAATTCCGAGATCTAATCCCATCGGAGATCAAAATTCCTAAAATTCTATGCCGATCGGCCCCTGCATACGGTCTAATCTCTCCTATCTAGCAATCCTCGTACTCGCTCTCGAGGTTATCCATGCACGACTGCGAACCAGAGAATGGTTCGCGACACTCATATCATTCGCATTTCCGCTGTATGCTCGCAATCCGCAAGAGCACCTCACAGCCAAAGTTGCCAGTCTGAGAATGACAACACAAATCCTGATTTTCGCGCGACTCCAACGCCCCTAACTGCTTGAATGTTCGCCATGTAAAGGTAACAAGCTACGCTCGGTCAGACCTTCCAAACCGCAGTATCAGGAACGACGTTGCTGCAGAGAGTTGATTAGCCCCACTAGGCACAAGTATTCCGGATACAAGCAATATAATGTAGTAAACGGACTAGTCACAAGTACATTTATATCATTTTGTAACATCAATCCTAGCTCCAATCCCTAATACAGGTCCATCTCGTCGTCGCAGCGCGCAATAAAGGGTATATTCTGTGCTTCAGCTTGCTGACGCCGTAGCCTCTCCTTATCCAGAAAATCGCGCAGAGCTGCAACATTCTTCCCACTAAACACTCGAAATACAGACTTTTGGTCAGGATCCATCGTCTGTACCAAATCATCGTCAGTTATCCAAAATGTAGCAACACAGCCAAGGAAGACGCACTCCAGGCGGCGGATCCGAAAAGCGACGGAGTCCCGTCCGCCTCGCTGCCGGCACCCCCGTAGCAGTTAGATGGTCCAGTTTCGGCGTGTGACGCAGAAGATGATGTAGTGCCTTGAGAGAGATGCGGTCACAGTACGAGAGATGAAGACGTTCCAGTGACCGCGCGTGGTCTCCCAGAAAGTAGATCGCGTTGTCGGTCAGCTTCGGTACACGAACCAACACTAGGCGATGAAGATGTCGCAATGCCGCCAACTCGAACACCGACATGTCAGTCAGAAGACGACAGACTGTATGCCATCTTTTCGTCAGCACACAAACTCTCGAATAGTGACGTAAGCACTGCTTACATGCAAGGTCCAGAGATCTAAGCTGTAGACACGAACGCGCTAGCTTTACGATGGCACCATCCGTAATTTGTGACACGTGCGCTAACGTCAGAGTTCCCAACTGCACTCCAAGCTTGCAGATGTTCACCACAGTCCTGTCCGTCAAATTCGTGCATCCCGCTAGCGACAGCGTATTAAGCGATGGCGCATGCACGAGGACCCCTTCAATCCCATCGTCTGTGAGTTTCGTGCAGTAGCTGAGGTCGAGAACGCGTAGGTTCACAGCAGTGTGGCGTAATATCAGAGGTGGGAGTTCGTCCAGCCATGTCAACGGCCGGTGAGGTAGAGGCTTGTCAGAGCCCTTGGATGGCTTACTACCCTTCTTTATCGGTGAAGGGAGCGCCTTATCTGTCAGCATTGGACAGCGAGCGAGCATCAGAGTGTGAAGCTTCCTCGAGTAGGCCCAAATGTCACGAACGGACACCGCAGTTAATAGCGGCTCGTCGGATAGCTCCAGCTCGACAAGCCTGGAAAACGATTTCGCTATTGCCGAGACTGTAGGATCCGTCAATACTACACCACTGAGCTGGAGCCATTGCAGGGGTGGTGCTTGCGAGACGAGCTCGAGGATGCCGACGTCTGAGACGTATCTACATCCCGTCAAGTCTAGACCTTGGATATTCTGGTTTTCTCTAGCTAGCTGAACGATCGTTTTGTCGGACGTGTCTGGCACTCCTGAGAGTACGACAGACTCGAGATTCCGACAAAAAACCATTTCGGGTGCAACCCATTCATCGGTTACCCCACAGTTCGGGTCACGTATCACCAGATGCTTGACTATGCGCCGCTCTGTTTCGGTCTCCGGAAGGCGGTTGATAATCCGTTCCATAGCTTCAAAGTCTGGTCGATCCATGGTGTATGCGATGTGCTGGTATTGTTGTTAGGCTCGATGGTAGATGTGGTGGTAGAGATATGTGATGATGGTATGTGGCGCAAGTGGTGGTCTAGAGAAAATGCATCCTGTTGGACAGCTTGTAGATATGGCTGTGATAATGGTAGCGAGCGCAGATCTGGACGCTAATTCGGGTCTTGTTCGTTGTCGAGGTTGTGTCGCCGAATGTTGGTCTGCTTGTACTTACATCACGTTTGCCATGGCACTGTTGTAGTTCGAGCAAGCTCGGCAGTTTGCGAGCGTCTGCCGTTGTAGTCAGTGAGAATCACAGACCACTGTCATGACATCCACAAGCTCGAGTTCGTCCACCATAATGTCCGTCAAGCCTTCGAACCCTCCCCCAATCCAACCTCCACCGAGCTCCCCACGACGCATTCCAGTAACACCCGCAGTTCTGAGGTCCATTTTCGCCTCTTCTCGCACGCCTCATGAGGAGAGGTCCATATCCCGCGTCGCATTCTTCAGGTACGCTTCACTAGGTCTGGAAGTTAGGTAAACCTATGACAACCTCTTCCGTAGGTTTGTCGGGTTCTTGTTAAGCTGTGTTGGTATCAGCCTTACAGCAGCAAAATGCTGGGGGATCAAAAGTGGTGCTGGTCTTCTAGCCTACTAGGAGTAGTACTAGTCTGAGGGTTGCCTATAAACTGTACGCTTCACCAGGTCTCTGGGTCTTTGATGGGGGCATCATAGGGTGGAATATTGAATATCCTCAGATAGTCGCTCACATGCGCTCGCATCTCGTCCGAATCTTATAATTACGAAGCATTTACGACTTAACATTACCTCGGAGCACGTACATTTAAAATTGATTTAAAAAGTCTACTCATCCATCCCACACTCCTACTCATCAGCGTCTTGGTCCCGTCCACCTTCGGAGCCCGCTTCGGGCACTGGTGTTTGGAACGTGCTACCACTACTGGGCCCTGGATCAAGCAGTCCATCTTGATCATCGACGTTTGCTGCACTAATCACTTTTCGCCGTCGCGTGGAAGACACAGGAGGTAAATGAGCCTTCTTGACGCGGAGAATATCCATAATTTCTACCAAATCAGTGAGTAATATATCAAGTTCCGTCATGGGTAACGACGAACCGTGATGGGTCATTTCCTCGTATCCCTTGATACTACGTTTCATAGTCAACCATCTCCGTTGCAATGAATGCGCACTCCACAAGTTCCATTCAGCATCAGGAAGGGTTTTCCAGTCGATTTCTGTGTCGTCCCGGACTTTAAGCGAGTCAACCCTGTTGCCATGGTGTTCAGCACAGGAGGTCGAGATAACATCAATGGATACTCACTTGTGGACCAGAATGTACGCATCTTGTGGGCTCCAGCGCGGTTTTTGCCCTTCATTTTTGACGGTTTTGCTCAGAGAATCGGTCCTGTAGGTTTGTTAGCATGTCAGAGGGCTGAAGCTAAAGAAGGATAAAACCATTTGATCCGACATTGTTGTCTTCCCCGCCGATTGTTCATTTTGTCACTGACAATTCCCCAAAAGACGTCATTGTCGAAATCTTTTCCTTGGTTGACAGTCATCTCGGTCACAATTCTGGTAAGTTCTTCTTCCTCTTCCTTGCTCCACGGACCCGTGATGCGCACTTCACGGTTCGCGATATGATTGCGATACCGATCTCGACAGTCGGATGACATCCGCCCCACGATCTCACTGACCTTTTCCCATTGTTGACCGAGAGAAGCGACAGCCCTGATAAATAGGAACCTTAGTAACGATGTATCGTTCCTGCGGGTAAATGAAAAATGACGCACTGCTTCAACATGTTGTCCTCTTCCGGCATCCACTTACCCTGTTGCTTCTTCGGATGGAAAGCTCTCCGGACGTGGTGATAGACCGCGATGATCGGGCGTTGTGGGACTGCGACAGCTACGGGAGACATGAGCAAAGTGGGGGAGACCTCGATCGTGTACGAACGTACTAATTTCCGACCAGAAGGCATTGTCTTTGCCCTTCTCGTTTTTCTGAAAGATAATCTCAAGGATTTGATCATCTGTGAGTCCCCGGGACTGGATCTGGTAATTAGCTACTATGTGTAGCAATATCTAACGCCACCCACCGCTTTGAAGGCTTCTATCGCGTCCTTAAGCTGTCGCTCCTCTATCGCAGAGAATTTGCCTTTCTTGTAGACCAGACCTGTATAAGCTGTGAAGACCAAGGACCATTGTTGCCTGCAAGTTGCTCACCTTGCGTCTTCACCAACTCTGCCAGTTTACTTGCATTCATCCACTTGTTCGCGAGGATATGTGCATGCTCGGGGTTGATCTGGTCCGGTCCAGGAAGACTCATGTCCAATACGCGCTTGTGAGATGACTTGGTTGATTTCTGCACAGAAGACAGAAGGGGCGCCGTAGATGTGGATGCCATGTTCACTGGTGGCTGCAAGCGAACCATAGTATCGGCTCCAAGAGGAGGTGGCGGTGGCGGGGGAATGAATGGAGGACCGTTCATTGGCGCATTGGCAGCCGCAGCATCACCCAGCGTCTTGAGAACGCTCGCGATCTTGGATGCGTCCATGTCATGCAGAGCGCGCATGATCTCATCATTGGACGCGAACTGAAAGTCGGGAATATGACCACTTAGCCCCGTGAACATAGGCTGTGCCTGCGGAGATGGGTGACCGAATTGAGAAGGGTCATGAAAGCCGTAGTGAACGGGTGGATATTGGATGTATGAGGGACCCTGGTCTGGCATAATCTGAGGCTCCTGATACGATGAGTGAGCTTGGTAAGGCGCAAGATCCATGGGTTGTGCTTCAGAGGTTGCGGATGCTGCAGCCACGACTGCATTAAGGAAAGCGGCGGATGAAGCGTGTTGACTGTCCACAGACAGATCCTGCTGCTCGACCTCGTTCGTGGTCAGTGGTACCTGCCTTCCTTTCCCCTTGTCATTTGTACTCTGCGTTGGGTCCTCCCGAACCTGCGAGGTTGATGTTTGCACGAGTTTCTGGCTGGTAGGCTCGTTGTCTTCGAGATCAGTGGATGCGGCCGATCTCTTCTTTTGCTTCTTCTCCCTCCTTACTTCATCTCCACCATCACCATCGTTGCGTACGCGTTTATTCTTTGAGCCCTTGTGGCTCTGAGATTGAATGAAAGCATTGTTGGCTTCACCGACGGCGAGCTGAAGCGCTCGCTGTATGTCGGAGGTAAGACTAATGCTGTGATCCATGCAGAATATTTAGGGCGGGCCAACGAGAAGGATGAGGGCAAGCACAAAAACCATTGACCCGCCGGACCTCACCCCATCCAAAGGATATATCCGGCAATTCCCCGCCGAGTAGTTGCTAAATCAGGTGGCCATGGGTGCTACATTGCCGAATGTCCTCCTCGAATGCACTACTAGCTAATACTAGCTAATAATCTTCCTGCCCGCTTTCCATCATCTCCGCTTCGTCTCCCTCTTCGTCCTCATCATCAAAATACCGTTCTTCACATCTGTGGTCTTCAATATCATATTGCTCTCCCCAGTCCACCACGTCATAATCTGCGCCCTATAGAGAACTCGTCAATGTTTACGAC
>KN819325.1:1597156-1607253 GCA_000827475.1 Paxillus involutus ATCC 200175
CCCAGAAGATTTAGACAATGCTACGTACTGGTGTAATCTGACTGAGACAAAAACCTCTCCGAAAGGTGATAGACTCCAGGACCCACAAAGAATCCCATATGAATCATTTCATCGGAATCGAAGGGAACATAGCTGTAGGATCGATCAGAACCTTGAAGCTTTGCAACTACAATTTAACATTAAAAATACATTCTTCGATAAATATCAACTAACTCACAAAGGATTAATGGCCCCAAACGTGGCAGCATGTACCGTAGCTGTGTAAGAAAAGGAACAGCGACATCGTTGTTTTGATGAACACCTCAAATGAATCTGGGTGAGAGAGACGACTTGCAACCACAAATAGGTGAACTGATAAACAAAGTAGAATTGTCAGCATCTCCGACACAAGCAAGGTCATTAGGCGTCCCGACGCCACCTAGTTTACACATGACATCTCTTCGCGTTCATGCGGGTATGTAACTGTTGTGACGGAGTGCTTGAAGAGTGTTATCACTGCCACTGGCAGCATGGCTTCGGAGCACGCCTATTTTGAGTCCCTCCGCGATTTGTCCTGCCAAGTTGATGACATTTGAGTCGACTCAACAATTCTGCGAGCTGTGTATCATACTTGGATGAACTATCCTTCCACACCAACCACGAATGAGCACGAGCACGAGCGATCCATCGAAACAACAGCCAGAGGAGAGTTTGGCGCTCACGGTTGTCCAAAAGCACCCCAAAGATCTACTTCTCATCGTGTTCATCCATGGGTGCGATTTGGACGAGTTTTATATGCCAGGATAAGTTATCAAGCTTACAGTATTTCGCAGATTCAAGGGAACAGAGTCGACATTCGAGACCTTCCCCTTGAGACTCCAGCACATTCTAACGGAAAGCATGAATGACGTGCCCGTTGAGTGCGTAGTCTTTCCCGCCTACGAGGTCAATGTCCAGCACTTTCTACACCAAATGAAAGATTGACACTGTAACTCTAGACTAAAGGAGATTTGGTGGGTGTTCTCCCCTGAGCAACTTGAAGGTCGAGCATACTAACTCGATTTCCAGAACGCAGCAGTTGTCCGGTTTGCAGACTGGCTCACCACTCTTACCGTCCAGAAGGAGGTTGCCAATGGCGGAGGAGCCGGGCGAGTAAAGATTGTGCTATGTGGTCATAGGTGAATCAGCTAGCATTGAGAGATAACTCGTTCAGCATTGACCAGGCGAGATCCTTAGCATGGGTGGACTGTTAGCGGCAGACTCACTCTTGGAGTTCATCAACACAAGGCCTGATAAAAGCGCTCCATTGTGGCCAAGAATCATTGCCTGTATTGCGTTCGATACTCCGGTGAGCCTGCTCACTTCAGATCCTTCTCGGTCAAGCCTATGCACCATCTGGTCTAGTACCTTGGGCTTCATCCATTCGTATTCAAGAACAGCGCCACCAAGGCTGTCGAGTATGCAAGCGCAGCTCGTACCGTTGTCTCCGATGCGTACTCCCTCTTCAGGGGAAGCGAGAGCTCAGCGGCCACTACACCCACACGTGCTCTCCCGCAAATCACGGCCGCAGCATCAGAGAGCGCATCAACATCCACATGGGCGAAATGGGCACCAGCAGCATTCGCCGTAGGGGGCGCGGTGATTGCTGGGGCGGCTGCAGGGGCTGCATACATGCGACGAGACGACGTCACTTCTGGATACAGCTGGGCTTCCGACCACATGAAGTACGTTGGCAATTTGTGGGACGAGAAAGCTATGCGGGAACGTGTGGAGAACCTCCTAGCTGCACATACGGATCACGGAATAGTCTTTAAGATGTGAGTGGAGCCTTCGGACCTGCATATTGTTGACTCATATATTTCACAGATTTTATGTCACTCTACCAGCATCCCCTCCTGCACATTCGAACACGAGAACGTTTGTCGTGTTGCCTCCTCGTTCATCTCCTGTTTTCAGGCACTATCACCCTGCGCCTAACTGCGTTGCTGCGGACGAAGTCCAAGCACACATGGGCATGTTCAAACCAGGGAGTAACGATGGATACTACCAATTGGGGTTGGGAACGGCTCAGATTATTCGAGAAGCAGTCATGAGGAGCAGAACAGAAGTGTGTATTGATCACAGCGATGGCGCAGGTTCCTGAGACAGGAAACGGCCGGTAGGCAGTAAAGCAACATTATATATTAGTATATCGGTCATACAATATTGCCCTCGTAAATGCCCTTATCATTGGTTGAATGATAATTGCATCGCATACGCGTCCTCACCATCGGCATCTTGAAGGCGGTGAGCTGCTCGGAAGTCGGAAAGAGGGCAATAGACGTACAGTATTTCTCTTCGATACTGTTCACAGTGAATCCAAGCGTGTCGCGATAAAGGCCCAAAGCCGCGCGATTTGATTTTCGGACATGTAGGGACACATATGCAGCATTGTAGACATTCACCATCGCATCTTCTGCGGGCACATGCATGGCGTTGGTAAGGGGTATTTGTGTAGCACCAATTCGGACTCACGGGATTGCAGCATCAGCTTTTTTGCCAGTCCCAGCCGTCGGTACGACCGCAAGACTGATATCGACGTTACGTGGCCATGCGGTGGTTCAGAAGGTGGTGAGCCGTCTGGGGATTCTTCAATTTCTTCCCTGCAGGTTGAAATAATGAGTGGCGGAAATCGTGATGGAGTACAACTCACATCTTCGCGAGGATGTATCCAACTATCCGCCCTTCGTGATCCTCCGCGACGTATGACAAAGATGGCCAGGTCATCGCATGATACAGGTCTGCTGGAGTATAAGGACTCGCCCGCAAAGAAACGAGGGCATTGACGTACAGTACTTCATGGTATAGTTTTCTGGCAGATTGTGCAGATTGCAGGCCTGCATGCCTGTAAGATCTTCTATCTAACTGGTAGTAAGTATTGCGCTGAGTAGAAGGTCCCGATACACACCCTTGCTACGCGGATATTCATCGATGCTGAACTCGATTATGTTCTCGTAGATGAATTTGCAGAAACCAGTAATCGAGTAGTGTGGAATTTGTTATTGCAACTTGTAGGTGGGGCGCAAAACCAGATCTCCATAAAAGGATCGTGGCAAGTCTGCCTCAATTGAACGTTCAACATTACAACATTCAAAGGCATACATCCAGTGGTAACAACATCGACGTTAAAAAAACAACACATTGACCGATACTTTGTATGTGGGGATTGGGGACAAGAACGTATATTTAGAGCGAGTCTGGCATTTACAAACAACCCCAAGTCCTTGAAGCTTGAAGGTCACTTTGACGATTGGGTTGCATGTGCATTGGGATTGTTGGAATTGTTGCTATCGTGAACATTACTATTCGATGCAGATGCACGTCCAAAGAGGAAGGACGTCGCATAGTGCTCTGCCGCGTTGAATGTATTCCGTAGACTCCTTTTCACGTTTCTTCCCCTCGCCTGTGGCTCGCGAGGGTCTGAGCTAGGTGCCAAGGTAGGCTGTAGAAAATTGGATGTCTCTATGGGACCAGGAGGCGCTGGGACTGGGGATGGTGGCTCGCGGTGGGGCCACGGAACAGAAGGTACGGCTAGGGGCTCCTGTACCATGGTCCCTCGGTCGTGAGGGTGGTAGATATCCATAGGCGCACCCGCTAAATGCATGACCTGGGTGATACCCTGTGGAGTGGGAGCAATGCTACTATGGAGCGAAGCCGCAGGAGTGAAAGGGTGTCGAGAAAATGTCGAAGGCAAAGGGTTCGTGTGCCCTGATTGACTGGCCCCTGCCCCCGGGCCATGTCCAATCTCAGCGTAATTATAATCTGGCGTCATTGCTCCGTTACTCCTCGAGGAAGATGCGAAGTCCTGATATGTCCGGAAGAAGCCAGCACCGTTCGACTGGGTAGTTCCAGTGCTACGGTTGGAAGCGACATCACTGGGTGTTGGAGAGGTGGATACCTCAACCACTGGTTGATGACCAAACGCTCGTGAGCGTCTTTGTGTGCCGCTAGAGGGACCCGCGACGGGTTGCATAGTGATTTCCGGAGGGATAGGCTGCGGAGAAACTTGATGGGCAATGGTGGAGCCACCGAACGGGGGAGCGATTTGGCTAGGTCGTAGCGTCGGATTGTGTTGAATGGGTGCTTCAGTACCGTTAGGTGCCGGGGTGATGATCAACTGAGCATGGGGAGGATCCGCTCTTTGGACAGCATTGCGATAGCGGAAAGGTCCATCGTGCATAAAATCTTCGTCAACATCAAGATCACCTTCGTTGCCCATCTCCATTTCGACATCTTGAGGCACGTCGTTAAAGGCCTCGTCAAAGTCATCGTCATACTCCGTCTCCTCATCATCTCCATTCATGTCTTCTGTGATGGTATTGAACAACTCTGTCAAGAACGATCTGAGCCTTGAGACGCCATTGCCCGAGTAGACACAGAAAGCCAGCCGCTGGCTCATATTGAACTCCTTTGCAAACTGTAAGAATAATGTGTACAAAGCTTCAAAATACGCAGGCGTACCTGTGGAGGTTGTCTGCAGAATTGTTGTAACTCGGGTTTACGGAATGACGGTATGCCGGTCAAACTCAAGTGCGTGAGTTTGTGGAGCTTTTGAAGGAGGAAATGTATAGCCATCACAGAGATTTGATCACAATACGACAGATGGATCCGTTCCAGAGTACTGTGGCGCTCCGCAAGGGCATAAATTGCCTCGTCCGTCAAGTTGCTGACCCGCACGAGACCAATACGGCGAAGCTTTGGCAAACTAGACAGCTCAAACACAGACATATCGGTAAGGAGGGTGCAATCTGACAGAAAAATGAGCCACCCGGCAAATTGAAACCGCATATCGAAACTCACTTGCAAAGTCCACATATCGCAGCCGTGTGCAGCACCTCGCAAGGGATTTGATGGAGCGATCCGTTATGTTTGCAGCGTGGCCGAGATGCAAGTAGTGGAGATGTTTCCCAAGAAGACATATGTTCTCGACTGTGCGATCTGTGAGTTGGGTGCACTTGGACAATACAAGGTTCCTGATTTTGGGTGCGTGTGATATGATGCCGTCAACAGCATCATCCGTGATGAGCGAGCAGGAAGTAAGGTCAATCATACGAAGATGATCCAAGGTTCTTGAGAGAACCAGAGGTGGAAATTCTTCAGATGCTCTCGGTAAAGACGGGAAAGGATTGTGGCTTCGAGGAATGTTCTCGCTCTTGAGGGGCGCAGGGAAGGCCGCGTCCGTTAATTCCGTGCATTGTGAGAGTTTCATCTCTCGCATATGCGTGGAATACGTCCAAAGGTCGCGGACAGACAGGTCTGTGATCCGCTTGCAGTTATTCAGGTCGATCTCCAGCAGAAGAGGGCAAGACTTGGCGAGGGCTGAGACGGGCGCATCGGTGACCTGTTCGAGGCCACTTAACTTGACGCGCCGCAGGAGAGGGCAATTGATGGCGAGAGAAAAGACACCAACATCGGTCACATTTTTGCAACCGCTCAGATTGATGCCTTGCAGACGTTTGGAGGCTGACGCCAGCCCGGTAATGACTGCATCGGACGTTTTGACGACTCCGGTTAGGTCGATTGCCACTATATTGGGCAAGCATGGGAGTACGCGCGAGAGGGCATCGTCCGAGATGGCATGGCAGTTGACGAGAGTAAGGCGTTCGAGACGATCGCACTGTGCCAGACGGGAGAACAGGGCATCTGTGAGGTCGGCGCCCAGGAAGAGAAAGTTGAGCCGCCGGATGAAACGAGCATAGGTGAATGTCTGGTCTCCGCGAGTGAGTACCCGCATCATCTTGATGAGGGTTGACAGGCGAGTGAAGCTAGGCCGATGCCAAAGCAACTCGACAGAGCACTCGCACCAAGATCGACAAACAAGTAGAGAGTGATATAAATCCCTCTGAGAGTGGATATGCTTCAAGATGTGAATGAGAACTTCGGGGGGAAGTTGGGACATGGGGGAATGGGTGGCATCGTCTGGGTGCTGGTAGCGTGAGGCCCATTGTGCAGGGGAAACGGCAGCGCTGACGCTGCCCGAGAAAAAGTGGGATTTGCTTGGATCTTCATCGTCGTTGTCTGAGAGTGAAGTGGTAGATTGCGCTGGTGAATTTAAGCGGTATACAATATTAATCCTCGATGACCTTGCGGAGGGCATTGCTTGCGTCAAACACAAGGGTACCAGGCCACACCAGCCCGTGTTGTTCAAGGCAAGGTCGTGGGAAGATATTGCGCTGTATGGTAAGTGCACATACGTTCACTTTGGTAGAACGTCCTGCTAGTAGCAAGATCAAAGCGTACGGTCCACCATTGCCGTGCACCGTAACCGTCTGGATGCTCAGATAAAAACCTTTTCCTTCTTTTCCTTCCATCTTTCATGATACCCGATATCGCAGAAGAAACTACAGTTAACTATGCGCTCTCACCCATACATGAATCTTCCTTGCATAAACTCAAAGACAAGCTCTATCACCATACGACACCCTCACATACCCGTGGTTTTACATCACCTCCGATAGAAACCGACCGCCATCGCCCCACATTTTTAGCCAATGCTAAAACCCTACCACCCCCTGGTCTCGCTCACTATACTGCACGTCGTATTTGGTGGCTCGCGCCAACAAACAAACCCGAGTCTCCTCTTACCAGGTCTGCCTCCCATGTCCGACTGGAGCGACTTCTTCGGAAGTCCGGTGCTGTGCGCAGTGATGAAGCCTGGCAAGGTGGTGTTGACACTGTATGGAAAGGACTGATGAATGGCAACAAGTTGAGACAGAGGTTACCCATGAGCCTCGTGGTATGTCTACTACCAATCACATTAGACTGCGCGGTGTTGACATCCGGTATCGTCGTCGCCAGATCAAGGTCATTCATGCCGGCTGGCTACGGGACCCGGAAACGTGGCCTGAGGGTGCAGTGGCCCCAGAGTCTGACGAGGCGTTGACAGGGAATATCCATAACCCCAATTCTCCCAATGCTGTCGCCAAATTCACCACCGACAACGATCGTTCAGACAAGCAGCGCACCAAAATCAAAGACGATGGTCATTTGGTGCCCATCCATGAAGAATCCTCATCTCTGTCACCACCGTAGTACATCGCATCAATAAGAGGAGCATTCCCGCGCATCGGCATTGTCGTGAGGATGCGGGTCCTTTGAGAGCGGTGATCGCGGAGCAGTGAGAGTTTTCGTCAGGTTTTGTAGCGCTAATCCTTTGTACGACTACCCAATGGTTGTTCTTGTACTTCATATATCACAGACGCTGTTGTTCCCAATTCTTGATCATTCGTTTGCGCAGGCGTCATCGTCAGCGAGTGTACGATCCGATATTTACTTCTGTGGGGTTTTGTCTATTAATGCAGGCCATTGATGATGATACATGCGATGTAGAACTTCATGCGAGGTCTGGTACAGTAGAGCTGCCAAAAAATATACCGGCAGTTGGCTGCGATGAGGTGCGGACACAGACGACGTGGTTTCATACTATTATGTTCGCGATGGGGGTGAAACCTACCAATAGCCCATCAGTGCTTCGTTAGGTCATTAGTCAATCAGACCTACCAAGATCACCCCGTCTCCTCTAACAAAAAGCATCTCCATCTTCCTCTTTGCGACCTTCCTCGAGTTGTTAGAGTTTATCCATGGTCCAAGACATCGACCCTACCTTTACAGTCCCTTGACCCTCGAAGTTTCCGTCTACGGGATCCACGATCATGATCGTTTCCTCGACATCACTGAGAATAAGGTTCATGTGCCCATCGTATGCCTATACTTCATTAAAACCGCGAAAACTGTAAGGAGCAAGATAGAACGCACATGCAGAATTCCTGTCAACTCGCGATCACCACGTAGTTTCACGAAGACACGCTCGCTGAGGGATAGCCTTATAAGATCGAAAGGCTCTTGTATGCCCGTGGTTGAGGGATCCATTGAAGTGCATGCGTGATTAGTCAGCGCCTCAGCTGTCGTTTTGCTATGCGATTAAGTCTGCCCTCCACACTCACTTCACCTAAATCATGCCGGTAAGTACTCCCATTATCCTCGTTCGACAACTGCTTACACAAGATCGTAGAAACATTATTGCGACTATTGTGATGTGTTTCTAACTCACGACTCGGCTTCAGGTAAGCCTGGTACTCAGAAAGTCCCTACCACAGCTCTAACCATGTTATAGTCCGCAAGGCTCATAACAGCGGTCGAAACCACCTCGCAAACGTGCGAGATTACTATGCCTGTAAGGACTTGTGATATCTACCAACAAGCATTTTCTGACATTCAGTTTCAGCACTTGGACATGACAAGGCGCAAAGTATCATCGACCAGATCACAGCAGCTTATGAGACTGGCGGCGGTCCTCCTCCAGGAGGTTTCGGATTCGGGCCTCAGCACTTAGTCGGACCGCCTCCGTTTGGACCACCACCCATGGGTTTCGGCGGCCCCCCAGGGTCATTTGGTGAGTGTGTATCTCGTTTACTCCAACTTTACGTCTAACAGTGCCGTGTCGCAGGCCGTCCACCTTTCCCACTCGGTCAAATGCCTCCTCCGGGAGCCATGGGTCCGCCTCCCAATGGTCTGCCTCCCTTCCCTCCTGGCGGTATGCCTCCACCAGGTGCTTTCCCAGGTGGTAAGTTCTAGGCAATCGTTCATGACATGACATTTTCCCTCATAGTTGGTCGACAGGTGCCCCGCCATTCCCTCCAAATGGTCCTCCTGGACCAGGCACCAACATGCCTCCTTTCCCTCCTGGTGGTAGCTTTGGCGCTCCCCCTTTAGCCCCACCACACAGCGGTGCACCAGGTGGGCCTCCTCCGGTTAATCCAGGACCTGGCGGTATGCATCCTGATAGGATGCGGATGATGGGTGGTAGCGAGAGATCTTGATAGTTTTCTGTAGAGTATGGGTGGGGTGTGTAGATTGCCCAGGAATGTTCATCGTGTTTGTTCCGCAACAAATTTTACAGCGGAAAGACCCAACAGAGTACAGGACGTATGTACATTACAGACCAAACGTGACTGACATCAAAGTGCATCCTCTTGGCGGAACTTATTTGGAGTGCCTCTTCAAGTAACCGAGGCGCTGGGCGAAAGCCTCACTGGTGTCCTTTAACAGCCTGCTGGACACCTCGACACAAAATTGTTCGAGACGTCCATCGTCAATCATTTGTTGGAGTTCATCCTCTGAGTAGCTGCCCTTGGATCGCCTTTTGAGCCTAACAACCACACTTCTCTTTGCCTGGTAAGAGTCAAATCTGAGGTGTAATTCCTATGGACTAGAGACTCGAGAGTGGCACACCTTTTCACTCATTGACCCCCAGATGGGGAAGTGCGGTGTCAGGGTCCAAACATGCGCACCGATGTAATACCAGCAACTGGCACCAGTCTTGTCCTGGAATGCAGCATTAGGGTGCCGCAAGTGTGAAAAGTCTCGACATCACTGTACCTTCTTCGCAGGTAGAGTGAACGTATGGAAAACGTGATTGCTCGGGAGATTGTCCTGGATGTACTGCCTTATTACCTGGTTAACTGTTGGTGGTCCCCAGTCGAGGATGACGGACGTGAAGGTCCCATCCATTGCAAAAGGCTCATAGACGAATGCCATGTCGCGTATTATCTGAACGCGGAAACACAAGTCTTCCGTATGTGCGAGACTGACAGATCGCCGTCAGCGAGACACCCCACCATATCGTCAGCACGCTTCCGCTATTCACCTTTCCAACGAGCAAATCTGCAGACGAGTTAGTGTTGTAGCCCAGTATGCTGACGACTCGGGGAACGAAAACCCACCGTATCTTCGTCGAAATTGAATCGCTCTTCGAAGTACGCCCAGGGGATCGGGCATACGATTTCAGCGCTCTTCGGGGTGCGGATCGTGGACATACGCCAATTGTCGTCCTCCAGGTTCGAGGGTGGTAATCGGAGGGCTGTACCGAGAGATGGATCTGTGTTTGTGGGCGAGTGCAGCGACCGACTAGGTCCCAGATCCAAAACCGAAGCTTTCCCCATAGCTGAGGAACCGTGAACACGCGCTGAAGAGCCAAGTCGGGGAGAAGAAGCAACGGAAGAGTGCGCCTGGCGCGACGCCGAAGACAAACGCCGTGCATGCACGCTATCCGCACGCGGTTTTGGTTCATCAGTGGCCTT
>KN819325.1:1619166-1632400 GCA_000827475.1 Paxillus involutus ATCC 200175
GGCCCAGGCCATGTCAGAGGTCAGACAAGGTCAGACAACTTGTCAAATAGCTTTCCCCCCTGTCTCTCATCGGCTTGACATGTTACACAGCACGAGAGCAAGTCTGGTATACCGCCGGACTCCATGAGCAACTGGTTCTGTTTGAGCTATGCAGGTATCAGCCTAGCCCGACTTGTCCATACTATGCCGGATGGCGCCAGAAAGTGGACGCTCATCTGGCAGGGCAAGCTTAGAGATGCCGCATCACGAAGAGCGGTCGGATAATCGACACTCCGATGGATACCTCGAAAAGTAGGCTTCCATATGCCACCATACCGCTTACTGTCACCATACCGTTTACTGTACCTGTACGAATGTAGATATCGGTGCATAATTGTGCATCCGAGATACTTGTATTTTTTCACCTACTGTTCTAGGTTGTTGTTTCCATTACTGTTGTTTCTGCACTGTTGATCACCATCACCTTCCCTACACTAGTTACATTCACGTCTCTCCTATCATCGGTTCGCATAATCATTTTCTCATCATCGGTCTGCTGGCGTCCTACTGTTTTTCCACAATAGATTTACTTCTTGGCATCTCGTTAAAACATGAGTCGTAAGTTTCTAGGGGTCACTGCAGCCCTCTACCGCCCTCTATGAAAATCTTTACGTGTAAAAGAAGACCTGGAAGTTGGCTCACTGCATCTGACAGGGAAACAGCCACGCGATCTACATTCACATAGTCTAATTCTTCATCGTGACCTCTACGTCAAAAATGGTAGCACAGATAGGTCACGGATACCAAGTTTTCAATCATGCCGGAGTATCTTGGCAGATTGCCTTTTGCTCCCCGGTCCCGAGAAGCTTTTGCCTCAAGCCCACCCCTTTGACTCACAGCCATGTCATGTTATATCTTCGTTGAAGACGTGGACGAATGGATATACACTTGGCGCCTTGCGCGAGGTTGATCATAACGCAAGGGGATACATCGGAAACATTGCAGCACGGAGACTCACCGACCCAAACTGCTTCTATCGCTCGGACGTCTGCCCAATGGAAAGCTGAGGTATCCGCATTGGGCTAAGTTGCCACGTCGATGACACGCCGAGTGTACATGTGAGGGCCGTCATTGTAGCGGCATAGCAAAGTACAGCACTCTTTCTACAATCCGGCAAAATGTCGTTGGATACCATTCAATGGTAGTCGCGTTTTTGAACCGCTGTCAGTACGGCTGGCACGGCGAGTCAGTGAGTGTGATGTAGATGGCAAGGAGTCAGCTGCGTGCAGGGCCAACAGTCACACTCGATGACTCGCGTGAGAGGGAACAATCAAGGGTAGCGTGTACCGCAGTGTAATGACACGTAGATTGTGCTGCGTAGGACGTGTCACACAGAGTACACCACTAGTACACTCAGTATAAAGATTTGTGCATTGCTCAAGGAATCGTTCGACAACACCGCTACCTTTATCACGTCGAGAACCGCCACTGGCGGAGTTCAAAAGGCTTTCTCACAGGTTAACCGCCAAACAGCAAACTTGCTCTTTACCTTCAGCCTACAACTCGACAAACCACTTACCTTCGTTCTTCGTCGCAATAATACACAATGGGTCTCTCGGTCTCTCGCCTTCTGTCGACCCTGTTCAAGAACAGGGAGATGCGTAAGTATTATTCCCCGACGCCCTTGCACACACGCTTATCCACACGACACTGACGTTGCCATTTCCTCTAGGTATTCTGATGGTATTAGATGGTGTAGCCCTTTGCCCCAGACCAATGTACTGACATTCAGGCAGGTCGGCCTTGACGCTGCTGGTAAAACCACCATCCTCTACAAGCTCAAACTGGGCGAGATTGTTACGACGATTCCTACGATTGGTAGGCGCATGACTTGCCATTTCGGGCCCAGTCTCTTGACGATTTACAGGCTTTAACGTTGAGACTGTTGAGTACAAGAACATCTCTTTCACCGTGTGGGATGTAGGAGGACAGGATAAAATCCGCCCTCTATGGAGGCACTGTATGTTGTATTCCCTTCAGCGAAACTCCGAGTTCATCCGTGCCGTTCAGATTTCCAGAACACCCAAGGTATCATTTTCGTGGTTGACTCAAATGACCGGGAACGTGTCTCGGAAGCCCGAGAGGAGCTTCAACGAATGTTGAACGAGGATGAGCTTCGGGATGCCCTTCTCCTTGTCTTCGCCAACAAGCAGGATCTTCCCAACGCAATGAATGCCGCTGAAATCACTGACAAACTTGGCCTCCAAGCCCTTAGACAGCGAACGTGGTACATTCAGGTCGGCTTTTATATCCATGCCGGCCCGCCTAGGTTGCTGACGTGGAACTTGTTTCAGGCCGCCTGCGCCACATCTGGTGATGGACTTTACGAGGGTCTCGAGTGGTTGGCAACTAACATCAACAAACGGAGGACATGACGAGGGGGTATATTTGCTTTGAGCTGGTTCCTATGTGCACTTGATTGGACACCGTCCTTGACGACGTTGAATGATACACCTCTTCACTGTTAAGCCGCCCTTCGCCCCATTGAATACTCTTCCTGATTTCCCACGTCTTGATGACTTGCAAAGCTCTGCGGCCACTCAGGGCGTACTTAATTGGTCGTCTTCTCGCCACAAGTATGCTGTAAATGTTTATAGCTTTCTACTGCTATGCTATCGTGGAGTAACGGCGATTTTACTGTCAGACCGATGGATATGTAGGGCCGAGTCTGCTCAATGCTTCTGCTTCCCTCCTACGCTTGTCTCCCTTTTCCCTCGAAGGGTTATCACGACGGCTAGCTCCATACCTGGCAAGCTTCTCTAGCAGAGCCTGCAGCCTCTTAGGCTTGACCTCTCCATAAGATGTCTGCCTGATACTAGGGTTAAGATAGTCCTGCACCGAATCTGAGAGAACAATGTTGGCCATCTACATGTCCTATGAATAAGACCACGAGTCGAAGACGGGGAAAACGCACGGAATGCAGCTCAAGGAAGGACGATTTCAGGTGTTCCCGCCCTATGCGGGTTATCTCATTCTCCAAGAACGTTATGTCGGTGACTATATTGGCAACTGCGTTCTCGTTCATCATCAGTACATTCGGGCCAACCATGAAATTCTGCCATGCCACGATTTACTTCAGCATCGGCAGGGTGACCAACCAACAAAGGGATACTAACCATAAGGCACTCGGCAATATATCCAACAGCTTCCTTGTAGGCCTCGTCCTTGTAGGTATCCTTGAGCGCTAAAGAGTCCACGACGGTGGTGAGCCAGTTCACCAGCTCGTAAAGATACATGCTTGGGGTCGCTTCGCGGCCTTGTGGTGTCCAGTCATACTCAGACAGATCAAAAAAGTCGTCGAGCTTTGAAGTAATGAGCGCAGTGATTCGTCGCCGAGATTGTTGGAAGGGTTCTGAGAAGGGTGCGGAAGCAAGACGGATTGTTCCACCTCGTTGAGTGGACCTTGGGGAATTAATGAAAACCCTTGGCTACGCGAGAGGATGTTATTTACCTGAGGTTGGTAAGTGACCGTTCTAGCTCGGCGCGGGCTACTTCAAAGTATTCCAAGTTGGTCACAATCTGACTAATTTGTGAAAGTGCCGAGGTAGTCTGGAGACGTTTGTTTATACTGTGGCTGATGTGGTTCGACAGAAGCTTATCGAGTGACTGAAACGGGGCTCCTGTCAGCAAGGGTGGAACAGTAAGCCTGCTATACCATACCCGAGTCAGTAAGTCATCGATGTTAGCATGATGTTGTGAGACTCCTTCTACGAAGTGATAGAATTTCTGAATGAAGGTTCGGATCTGTGAAGATAATGCGTGATTGGTTCTGCAGGACGGCAATTGACTTACATCTTGACAACAAAGGTAAAAGCTTTGTGACCACGGCAGGTTGAGGGGGAGGGGGCTCCTGGAACGCTTTCAAGTATACGATATACGGTGAAAGGTGCAAAGCGTACTTTGCGAGGCTTTCTTGCTCTGAAGCGCTTAGCCATATGCCACTGAGCACCGAATCTCGCTCAAAAGCCGTAGTAGCTTGCATCGGCAAGTAGTCATCGTTGAATACAACCTGTAAGAACAACAGTCAAGATCAAGTTGAAGAGCACAGCCTTTCCTCGGCATACCTCATCCAATTTCCGGCTGAACTGAGCTTCAAGAAGACCTGCGTATCTCTCAAATAACATGAGTGTTAGAGAATGAAGGGAATGTGTCGAGTACGAATATGACTAGTAGCTCGGTGATTAACATCAATCAAGGCAATGAAATCTGGAAATTACCTCGAGAGTCATAACAAATGCTGCCAGGCATTCCTTGACTCTTAGGAATGTGTCTGGATCCTTCTCCTCTGCCAGGGCAGAACTTATTGTCGAAGACAACCGGGCCACTACTGCATCCCATAGTTCTTCTACTTCTCGCTCGGAGCGGAAGCCAGAGGTGGTTTCTAGAACATGGGACTCTATAATGAAGAAGCCGGATATCTCTTCTACAAGGGCGGGGAGCGAGGGTAGGGAGAGCGGTGTTGGGAGGATAAGATCCGATTGGGCCTGCGTCATGGGTTAGCAAGATATACGACTCAAAACGAGGACAGCGAGCCTTGCGATCGGCTTGGTACGAAGTACGGAGATCGTCAAGTGAATCGAGAGACATGTAGATGTGGATACACTGGTATAGCGGCTGGAAGTCGACTTTAATCTTGTCGTTGTCAAGGACATTGACTGTGTATCGTAAAATCCCAAGTTCATGCGAATCGACATGGTAGTAAGACTCACCATCCGTCCTTTCATACGCGACCATTTCAACTGCGCTGCCCACGCGACTTAGTCTCAACATTGGATCCTTTTCGCGTCGGGATCTCCACTTTCGCGAGCGTGCGTCCATGGCTTCCATTGCTGCTTTCCCCACAGTACCCGTCACGTTCCTGATCTCCAGTAACCACTGCTTCATGGACGCAGTGACTGCACTCTGCAACTGCACCCGAAGAGAAGGTAACGAGGACAGGAGATGCTGGTATAACGGGGTTTGGGACAGCGACGTCAGCGGCATGGCCTGAATGTCTTCCAGAGACTCAAAGACAGCAGCGCATCAGTATGACGGAGAAAGGGTCCCGACGAGTCGACTCACGCGCAAGGCACTCCAAAACCTGCCTTCCTTGATCATGTCGCCAATGCGATCCACAACATCCAGCAGCTTTAGGCAAGCCTGTAGGGTGTCAATTGCTTCGTCAAGATTTGCAGCTGTCTTCTTTGATTGCAACTGCGTCCTCTTCTTTTCGACGAGACCTTTCCCCAGATGGGCAACGTTTTCGTCCAAGGTTGTAATCTTTTCGCGTAGGGTGGTGGTGTACGACTTGATAGTGAATAGCGTAGAGACAGAGGAAATAAATTCCTGGTAGTTCCCTGTGCAAATAGTTTCTATCTCGGCGTCCTTTGTTTCGATGAGCGCTTGGAGGTTGCGCAGGTAGACCTCCTGTTGCCGGTTGGCATGGATTTGTTTGATGATAGGTCCTAGCTGCTCGAGGTTCTCGGAAGATGAGGATGCATCAAGGAGATGGATTTGCTGAAGTTGCTGATCGATGCTTTCCTGTGTGTACTGTGGACGGCGTCGTGGTGGCATTGTTGACGAAGTTGCCTTGTATGACACTGCCAAGGTACCACATAGTCCATATCGGGGTAGATGTCGAGTGGTTGTTTGGCAGCGGCTTTAGATCCAAACATTCATATTGATCATCGTGTTAGAATTGCCATTTCTGGTCACCGTGAGCCTAGTCTTCTCTGTCCTTCAAGTTCCAGGAGAACGTGGAAACACCAGCCATCATTCATACTTACATCAACTACGATGCCAGAAGTAATTTTACGGGTTAGCGCAGTGTGAGTACCCTCCGCTCGAGATCGTGGACAAGGTCTTAATCGTGAAGAAAACATAGATTGTTTGACATGGACGGAACAATGGTAGATTCCACCGCTGGCGTCATCGGCGCTTGGTCGATTTTTGCAAAGACGTACCCTGGCCTCGATGTGAAGACGATATTACACTAAATTTCTCAGCCCCAGGATCCATAAGTTATTCAACTCTTCATCCCGCAGCCTCGCACGGTATCAGGACAAAGGACAATCTCGCAAAGTGGTGTGGTATCACCGATCCAGAAGCACTCAAGGTCTTGCGGAGCTCCGTTCGCCCGCATGAGTCTCTTCTCTGATGCCTAGTAAACCTGCCAGGACGAGGCAGATCGATTCGAACGAGCCATCGTAGAGTCGGCCGAGAACGGCATCACCATCCTCCCCGGTGTTCGTCCGATCATCGACAATGTGAGATCTTCACAAGCACTCACCTTCCACGAGGAATTTATTCTTCAGCATAGTTGTCGCCGGCCAGGAGCAAGCCCAACCAGCGGTGGACGATCTGCACGTCCGCGACGAGGGTCTATGCTACTGCCGCCCTAAAAGCTGCGAATATAGATGCTCCCGACGAATTTGTGACGGCTGACGACGTCGAGAGAGGGAAACCACAGTAATATTCCAACCTCGTATGGACCTGTAGCAACTTATGACGGTTCTCTAAGCCCGGACCCTTACCTCATGGGGGCTGCAACATGCAAGGTCAGCGCGACCGATTGTGAGTCATTCCTACCCCCGGATATAGGCAGAGACTGACACCTTTCTAATCAAGGTGTCGTCGTCGAGGATGCCCCCGCTGGAGTTACGAGTGGCTTGGACGCTGGGTCCAAAGTGATCGGCCTGCTGACGACCCATTCAAGGGAACAGATGTTGAAAGCCGGTGAAAATGCACGTGAAGGGCACTTCTATTTAGTGCAAGACTTGTCCAGGCAAGTCAAAGGACAGCGCCTGCCATCCTAGTGCTGAAGGATGATAAACAGCGTCTCCATGATGGTAACCGACGACGGGATCGCAGTGACCATCTATTTAGAGTAGAGTATACCTCACTGGTGAAGCCTCAACCATACTATCATTAATGGCCCAGAGTTGCAAATCGCATTTCAGACAACAACACACCACGTCTATCACTACTTCTAGTCCGAGTATTTCTAGAAATAGTGTCTATGATATGGTTCCGATTTTTGTTCATAAAAATCGGTGCAGATCCCGCTGAATAACTGTCCCCCAAAATGCCGCGTGTGCCAACCCGTGACATTTCAACTGTAAGCCTGCCGGTGCTCGTAAATCCTAACCAAAAAATTCAAGCTAAACGTCAGCAGCAAGGTGAGACAGTTTAGACACTGGGTGTCGTGCCGAGGATCTCAAGTTGTGTAGTTGTGTAGTTATTCGTGCATCTCTGAAAACATTTGCAACTCTGGTAGATCGTGATCAGTCAATTGGTCCGTTCACCGGATGTATAGAAAGCTATAATAGAACTAAGTTCTCCGTTACGCCAAATAGTTGACAAGTCGATTATTTTAAAGCGGCGAGATCCAAAGGGCAGTTGTACGGGTAAGAAAGGGGAAGGTTGTCAAGAAAATAGCGACCACAACGAAAGCAAACAATCTAATACTCGGCACCTTCCTCTTCAGCGTCCGCCGAGTCAGTGCCCACTTCCTCGTAATCCTTCTCCAGTGCCGCAAGATCCTCTCGTGCCTCTGAGAATTCACCCTGAGAGATTGTGAGTTGAAGGGGTCCGTAAGATAACGCATGGGAAGACAACATACCTCTTCCATACCCTCACCAACGTACCAGTGGACGAAAGCACGTTTCGAGTACATCAAGTCGAACTTGTAATCTGGTTCTGAAATTCAGTACACATGTATAGCTCACGTGGTTTTACAACGCACCAAGCCGATTCCATGCAGCGGAGATGGCAGTAGTGCTGAGTAGCATGGTCAGCCAGGATCGTGCGGCCGTGAACTGGATGGCACTCACTTCGACAACATGCAGAGACTGCGGCTTGTCTTCGCCAAGTCACCGCCAGGAATGTTAGCCGGAGGCTCATTGCAGATACCGAGCTTGAAACCGGTTGGGCACCAATCAACGAACTGGATGGTCCGCTTAGTCTTGATCGTGGCAACGGCTGCCTGAACATCCTTTGGGACGACATCACCACGGTAGAGAAGGGCACAAGCCACTGTCATGAAAGGTCAGTAGGGGATATCAAGAAAAGAACCTGATCGCATACTGTATTTGCCGTCCTTGGGGTCACATTTCACCTGAAAGAGAGGATTTGACAAGTGCTTTGACAATAATAGCATTAGCACCTACCATCTGGCTTCCGCTCTCGAAGCACGAAAAGGTCATCTCATTGACCGAGTTCTGTTCGTGAGTAGCCTTCTCAGCGGAGAGCAAAGGTGCATAGGTGGCGAGAGGGAAGTGAATGCGAGGGAAACTACGAATTCTTCGTTAGCAGACGCCAGCACGATCCAAGATCGCCCAACTCACGGGACCAAGTTGGTCTGGAACTCGTTGAGATCGACGTTCAAAGACCCATCAAAGCGTAGGGAAGCTGTGATCGAGGAAACGACCTGTGCAATTAAACGATTCAAGTTCGTAAAGCTGGGTAGTGAGACGCCGAGGTTCTTCTTGCAAATATCGTAAATGGCTTCGTTGTCAACCTATTTTGAATTAAATGCCTTAGAATCGATTAATATTACTTTAAAAAAACAAATTTACCATGAAAGAGCAGTCAGAGTGCTCAAGGGTCGTGTGGGTCGTGAGAACGGAATTATACGGCTCAACAACAGAGCTGGAGAGTTGGGGTGCAGGGTACACGCAAAACTCCAGCTTAGACTTCTTGCCATAGTCAGTTGAGAGCCGTTCAAGTAAAAGTGCGCCAAAGCCCGATCCGGTGCCACCGCCGAAAGAGTGGAACACGAAAAAGCCTTGCAAGCCCGAGCAGTTGTCGGCGAGACGACGCAGTTTATCCATGACGGGGTCAATGAGTTCCTTTCCTACAGTGTAGTGACCACGTGCATCTGTAAAAACGTGGCGATTAAGAAACGATCAGGGATTACTTTTGGTTGATGTATTGGAATCGCCGCCACTTACAGTTGTTGGCAGCATCCTCCTTGCCAGTGATCATGGTCTCGGGGTGGAAAAGCGATCTGTAAGGACCGGTCTTGACCTCGTCCACGACACCAGGTTCCAAATCAATGTACAGAGAACGGGGCACGTGTTTGCCAGAACCGGTTTCAGAGAAGAACGTAGAAAAGCCTTGATCAGTGTTCGCAGCCGGGTCTGTGACGCGACCATCAGGCTACAAAAGAGCTGCAGCACGTCGTGGTAGTAAACGAAGAAAAACTTACGCTCAGACCGTGCTCCAAGGTGTAAAGCTCCCCTGGTCGTTGTGAGTCAAGAATCGCCGACGGATTGAATTGAAGACTTACAACACGCATTGCCGATTTGGACACCAGCTTGACCGACGTGGAGAGAAATGACTTCGCGCATATTGCTGAGCTAAAACACCGTGTAGGAGGAAACTGGTTTGGTTGGTCGTGGTGGTAAGAAACAAGTGTCACCAAAGAAATACTGTTGGGCTCCCAATGAAATTTGTTGGAAACATGTCTCGTTAAGGAAATATCTCGGTCATTCCATAACATGAGTAATAATAATATTTCTATTCCGTGTCGAACGTACAAGTGCTCACTTCCTTGGACTACTTTGAAATATAATGGCTCTATTATTTGTGTTAGACGTACTAATAACACGTCGTTGACCTTGTGATATGCACGACCTGGGAGTAATACATACTAACAACGTAGAATCGAGTCGATGGCACTTGCAATCACCGACCCTAGCCTCGAGGGTAGACTTACATAAATTGTAGTAATATGGTGGTCGTGGCAGATCATAACCAATTGATCTTCTGCTCGAAACAACGGCCCTTCCATGCGCTTATATCTGAGCTCAGCTCACAAGCCTTATCACACGAATGGATAATCCGAAAAAAAGCGTGTTCCAGTACTGAAATTTTGGTGTCAAGTTGGTATAGGTAGCGGTATTCGTAAAAATCATCAAGGTAGTGGAAAGGAATTATAAGAACGACTAGCTTCATACAGAGAACCCAGGGAATACATGCAAGACGGAACGAAAATGCAACTAGTATTCTCCGCCCTCCTCAACGTCAGCAGAGTCAATGCCAACCTCCTCGTAATCCTTTTCAAGTGCGGCGAGGTCCTCACGGGCTTCCGAGAATTCACCCTCCTCCATACCTTCACCAACGTACCAGTGGACGAAGGCACGCTTCGAGTACAGGAGGTCAAACTTGTGGTCTAGGCGGCTCCATGCGGACGAGATCGCAGTAGTGTTCGACAACATGCACATGCTGCGCGAGACCTTGGCAAGGTCACCACCAGGGATGTGAGCGGGCGGCTCATTGCAGATACCGAGCTTGAAACCAGTGGGGCACCAATCCACAAATTGGATGGTCCGTTTGGTCTTGATGATGCTAACGGCGGCGTTGACGTCCTTGGGCACGACATCACCACGGTAAAGCAAAGCGCAAGCCACTAATACCCAATTAAGAGGTACACATGAAACGACACGTAAAATAACGTACTATATTTGCCCTCCCGGGGGTCACACTTAACCATCTGGTTACCAGTCTCGAAACACGAGAACGTCATGTCGGCAACCGAGTTTTGCTCGTGGTGAGCCTTCTCCGCTGAGATGATAGGAGCGAAGGTGGCCAATGGGAAATGGATGCGAGGGAAACTGCAAGGTGTTGAGCAGAGTGGCGACAATGACAGCGCAAGCATACTTACGGAACGAGGTTGGTCTGGAACTCGTTCAAATCGACATTAAGGGAACCATCGAAGCGCAACGAGGCGGTAATAGAGGAAACGACTTGAGCAATTAAGCGGTTGAGGTTGGTGAAGCTGGGAGATGTGATGTTGAGGTTTCGCTTGCAAATGTCGTAAATTGCCTCGTTGTCGACCTATTTGGTGTGAAGGATGAGGGTCACGCAAAACGTGTGGGATATTACTAACCATGAACGAACAGTCGGAATGCTCGAGGGTGGTGTGGGTCGTCAGAACGGAGTTGTATGGTTCAACGACGGAGTTTGCCATCGTAGGAGCGGGGTACACACTGAACTCCAGTTTTGACTTCTTGCCATAGTCGGTGGAAAGACGCTCGAGAATCAAAGCACCGAAGCCTGATCCAGTACCGCCGCCAAAGGAGTGGAACACGAAGAAGCCTTGCAGGCCTGAACAGTTGTCGGCAAGCCGACGAACCTTGTCCATGACATTGTCGATTTGCTCCTTGCCAATCGTGTAGTGTCCACGAGCATCTGGGGAATGTCATAGGGTCAATTATGACACACAAAAATGACTCGATTGACGTACAGTTGCTCGCGGCATCTTCTTTGCCTGTGACGAGAGTCTCAGGGTGGAAGAGACTCCTGTAAGTGCCAGTGCGGACCTCGTCGATCACGTTGGGCTCAAGATCAATGTACAGCGACCGTGGGACGTGTTTTCCCGATGAGGTCTCGGAGAAGAACGTGCTGAAGCCACCATCATTGGCGGATGGGGAACCATCGACGAGACGGCCATCTGGCTGTATAAATAGGATCAGCGTCATGACAATCCATCGCTAATTAGATCAAGTTACACTGAGACCGTGTTCCACAGTGTACAGTTCCCCTATAAAGCACTATCAGTACCATTGTACAGTCCATTAGAAAGATGGGTGACGCGTGTTAGTGGCGCGCAGTACTGAAGACGAAGATGCGATGGGAGAAAAAGAAAAAGACACACAGCAAGCGTTTCCAATCTGGACACCAGCTTGTCCGACGTGGACGGAGATGACTTCACGCATGATTTCTGGGGGATTTGGCTGTACAATATGTTAGATGGATCATCGAGACTACTAGACGCGAGAAAACGCGTTCGAAAGGGACTTACTAGGTTGGACAGGAAGGCGAGGATGGGTGATGGTCCAGAAGAAAGGGCCAAGGGTTAAAAGCAGAGAAACACATGGCGCTTATCTAAGACCTTCTATTTCTCACGCCTCCATGCTGCTTCCAACTTTTATGTCAGTGTGTAGGGTGGCAAGGCTCGTGTCCCGCAGGCAATGATCACATTCACTCCACTATCAGGCGCTGTAGGTACACACAGAACAGTACCTCTAGCATACCTCCTCCAGGTAGACGACGTCCGCATCCTCCTCGACTGTGGTTCTCCGGACTGGACACCAGAGGAACACCGCCCAACACCAGACCTCGCTCAATCCACCAACTTCCCGTGGTCCCATTACTGCAACGCCCTTCGAGAGTACGTATCACCAGTCGTCTCACCACACTGCATTCTTCCTCATGCACTTCGCAGATGCGCACCCACTGTTGACCTCGTGCTCCTCTCTCATGGTGATCTTGCCCACGCTGGGCTCTATGCATATGCCTATGCCCACTGGGGCCTCAAAGCTCCGGCGTACACTACCATACCCGTTCAAGCTATGGCACGCATAGGGACTCTCGAGGACACCGAAGGAACACGCGACGAACAAGATATTCGCGATCCAGAAGAACAGTCTCGATCAGACGACAACCCAGCCTCCGCCGGCACCGAGCAAGAGGACTCCTCCGATGTGGATGGCTCATCTGGGCACCCTCCTATGAAATATGTTGCAACAGTGCATGATATTCACGAAGCCTATGACGCCGTCAATACTCTGCGGTATTCACAGCCTACGCACTTGCAGGGTTAGTCTCAATGAGGTGTACAACATGTATCTAATATCAGAATAATGAAAATTTTCGTTCATTTGTACAGGTAAATGTCAAGGTATCACTATCACACCCTTTTCTGCAGGACATACTCTTGGAGGGACAATATGGAAGATTCGATCCCCGTCTGCTGGAACGATCGTTTATGCTGTCAATATGAACCACATGAGAGAGCGTCATCTCGATGGCACTGTTCTTTTCAGACCCTCCGCTGGTGGTGTCTTCGAGCCCCTTGCTCGACCAGATCTTTTCATCACGGATGCCGACAGGGCAAACGTCATAACAAGCCGAAGAAAAGACCGTGATGCAGCCATGATAGGTGCGCGACGAGCATCCTGCCTGGCGATTGGCTCACTAATTTTCTTCTAGACGCGATTGGCGCCACCCTGTCTTCGCGGTGCTCTTTACTATTACCTTGCGACGCTGGTCCTCGGTTACTCGAACTGCTTGTGTTGCTCGACCAGCATTGGAAATATGCCGACTTCCGTTATCCAATCTGTCTTCTGTCCCGCAATGGACGAGAGATGCTTACGTTCGTGCGAAGTATGATGGAGTGGGTTGGTGGGACTGTCAGCAAAGAAGATGTCGG
>KN819325.1:1632851-1647274 GCA_000827475.1 Paxillus involutus ATCC 200175
GAGATTCTAAGTGTGCCATCTCTCCTCTTCTGTGTTGCTTGACGACCTACATTTTATGTCTTTCCAGATACCTCGAGTTCTTCCCGAACCCTCGGTCACTCGTGCAGAAGTATTCATCAAAGGAGCCAAAACTCATTCTTGCGGTCCCAGCATCACTCTCACACGGGCCTTCAAGATCGCTATTTGCTGACTTCGCAGCAGTGCCAGACAACGTCGTACTTCTTACGAGCAGAGGGGAAGAAGGGACTATGGCTCGCATGCTCTTTGACAGATGGAACAGCTCCCAAAGAGGCGACGACACATGGGACAAGGGCAAGATAGGCTGTAACGTTATGATGGATGGAGCTCTTCAACTAAGGGTACCTTCGACTCCATCACGTCCAGTGATTCAACGCTCATAAGCTCCTAGATGAATTCCAAAGTCCCTCTCCAAGGTGCCGAGCTCGAAGCATATCTCGCCAAAGAACGCGCCACCAAAGAAAAGGAAGCAGCACAGCAAGCGGTCATCGCCCGTAACCAACGCATGCTCGAAGCAGATGAAGACGAGTCCGACGAAGATTCTGACTCCGACGAAGAAGACGAGGTCGAACGTGCTCTGGACGAAGACCAGATGGACACGACCGATGGTGACATCGCGACGCCAAATTCTCCCAAGCGAAGACGGAAATCCGAGAAGATGGAGGATAATGCGGATTGGGGACTTGATATGGACGATGGATTAACGAAGACGTTGCTTTCGTTTGATATTTATCTTAAGGGTAATGTCTCCAAGGCCACTTCGTTCTTTAAAAGCGCAGGCGGTCAGACGCATCGATTTCGCATGTTCCCTTATGTGGAGAAGAAACGGAGAGTCGACGAATTTGGTGAAACTATTGACGTCGGAATGTGGCTACGTCGAGGTAAGGTCTTCGAGGAGGAAGCCGAAACCGACGAGGTCAAGGAGGAGAAACGCAAGCAAGCGGAAGAGGAGGCAAAGGTGTCTCTGATTCCCTGCACTCTCAAGGGGTCTGCCAGACTAACAGTCATGTTCTATAGGCCGCAGTCCAAGAGCCTCCCTCGAAGTATGTCTCCTCCGCCATTGAGATCCAGCTAGCCTGTAGGCTACTTTTCGTCGATATGGAGGGTCTAAATGACGGTCGCGCTGTCAAAACCATTGTACCTCAAGTCAACCCCCGCAAAATGGTAAGTGACTACGAGGACACTTGCGGCCGACACTAAACAAACCCTATCCATAGATCCTAGTGCACGCCTCCGGAGATGCAGCTAAGGTCCTTATTGAGAGCTGTGGACAGATCCGTGCGATGACCAAGGATATTTACGCCCCTGAAGCTGGCGAAAGCGTGCAAATTGGTCAACAGACTAACAGTTTCTCGATCTCTTTAAGCGATGAGTTACTGAACACCCTCAAGATGTCACGGGTATGTAATTTTGGGGCAGTGTGTTGATGTCGCGCGCTCATCGATTGATTTCGGTAGTTCGAGGACAACGAAGTGGGTTACGTGACTGGGCGCGTGGTGAACCATTTCAGTTCGACTATACCCGTCCTCGAGCCGTCAGGATCTTCAGTGCCAGCAGATGCGAATGTCAGGACTGATGTCCCTCGGAATCGGGTCCTCGGTTCGAGGCTGGCGCAGCCTCTCCCGCGTTCGACGATGATCGGAGAGCTTAAACTAACAGCTCTCAAGGCCAAACTCGCATCCATTGGAATACCATCTGAGCTGATTGGTGAGGGTGTCCTTATCTGTGGCGCGGGTGCTAGACGACACCAATCGTCGGACAACATCGAAGAGACCGTAGCAGTCCGCAAGACAGGACGAGGAAAAGTCGAGCTCGAGGGGAATATTTCAAACGTCTATTATGCTGTACGAAAAGAGATCTATGGGTTACACGCACTTGTAGCTGCTTAGCATGTATACACTCCGTTTTCCTCGACGTACGACCGATTAGTGATATTGCCGCGCTCCTTGTTTACATTCTCAACTGCGTGATCTGACGATTTACTTTTGAACGTTCATCTCCATCGTGCTGTCGATAGCAACTCCAGCGTATGAGGGCAGAACCCCGGCACTACTCATATGAGTGGTACAGTATAATTTACACACAAAAAGGGTATGTACAGTATGCAACAAAGCCGACGGACTACAATGTAAGCAGGGCGTAAGGGTATATGAGAGAGTCGAAGACATCCAAGATATTCAAGATTGCAATCGCGACAACAAAGCGAAGGATACAACGAACAACGATCTGGGTTCACCGTACAGCTGGCGACAATCAAGCAGACTTTCGCTTGGCAGCCTAAAAAAACTAGTTCAATCCTTTGCCCCACTCGGAGTCACAGACAGCTGCAAGACGAACCTTCAGCTGCTTCCGCGCCGCAAATCGTTTTTCGGTGTAATGCGCGATACGCTTGATGTCGGGCCACATGAAAACGGGCACGATGACGGCCATCACCGGGACCGCGATCTGCCAGAACCTGTGGATGAAGTGAAACCCTAAGCGCCAGTGCTGTACGAGACCAGAGGAGAGGGACATACAGTGCATCGGAGTGGAAGTTTACAGACCACATCGGATCGAAATTCATTCCCTGGAATGTTCGGTCAGTATGCATTTCGAGAGTCAGAGTAAGTAGAAGGCGCACGAAATATCCGGTTAGTAGGGTTAGAGGTAGGAAGATGATGGTGGCTAAGGTGAGACGACGCCTATTCAAGTCCATAGTACATTACATTAGCACCAGTCAGACATCAGTAACAAAGGCGGTCACTTGCATCACTTCATTCATCTCGTATGATTTGACCTGCCCGAGTTATACACATGTTGAGGAGCGCGTCTTGGTAACATAAAATAGAAACTTACGTTGAAGGTATAATTAATCAAGTTCTCCGCAATCCCAGCAAACATGTCCATGCTGGTCAGGATATATTCCATGTGGTCATGCACATCAGCCTGCAGCGCACGGGTAAGAAAATTGAAGCAACAATGGAACACAGAACCTACGAGATATATTTTCGCCTTTTGGCTCATGAATCCCTCAATCTTGACGTGCTTCTCATCAGGCTCTATGAGTGCAGCACAACGATCAACGTCATACCGCCTCAGACCGTAGATGAGGGTTTTGAGGGGCTCCAGTGTACGTTTATGTAGGGTCAGGTCGCCAGAAATGATGTGTACTATGAGATGTCAGGGATATAAATCCTGAAGAGAATTAAACTTGGCAAAGCAAGACTCACGTCTCGCTACCACCTTCATGTTGGGTTTGATGAGGATGTCCCGCTCAAGCTCGAGAAGCTTCTCGTGGAATGCATCGACAACCTCGAGAGCCGAGTCCACAACTTGGGGGATCAAATACGATTAGTTGTGTTTTGCTACTCCTGTAAATCTGGGTGCACCTAGATCAAGGATACTCTGCACGAGCAGGGGAGCATCGGCTGAAGTACGGAGACCCGTGTCAGGCTGACGCAGACGCGCCATGATAGGCGCAGAGAAATCGACGCAGTTTTGTGGAAGGATGGAGATCACTGTACCTGATCGGAAATATATGTAAATGCCAGCTATCAGAGTCGAAATTAAAGTGTACCGTTTCTCAAAAGGAAGATTGAGATGGATTGTACTCTGACATTGACTCTGCCATCTTTCTTCAGCTCCTCTAGCGTGAGTTCCGCCCTTTCTCTCCTTCTCCGGGACTGAGAGGACGTAAGAAATAGGGCACAACAATCATTGATAACATAGGAAAACATACAGTAGATTCTTGCCGCATTGCGGGCGTCGCAGGTGAAAACATTCGATCTGATTTACCAGACTGTATTTCGATATCAACTCTAGCGTCTCCCGTCCTCCGCTTTACAATACCGCTTCTCCGACCGGCGCGTGCCCATGTTCCTGGTGCGCTCCCGAAAACCGATCTGTCCTCGTCGCTGCTACCAGATTGCTCATGTACTTTTTTGTCACTGGAGAACTGTTCGCGACGGTAATCTGTGGATGTCATTGGCCCTGGGGAGGATGCGCGGTGGTTGGGCTCCCTGGGCAGGCACCCCTCGTCCATATCTTCGGGTATGTATCCAGAGTCTGTAGGCGAACCAGAATGGGAGTTCTCGAGGGTGTGGCTGAGGATACGTATGAAGAGGTGTTTTGGGTAGTAATCTGCTTTAGAACGAGCCTGCCTGCGTTGGTGAAGGACGTCTTCGACTGCCAGGGGGTGCAAGTCTGAAAGGACGCGTCAACAGGACGGAGATGTATACGCAGACACCAACACTTACCGTAGTGTATAGCAAGCGCACTGATAACATCCCAGCTAATCCCACAAATATTGATCCACCGCACCTTGACCCAAGGCTCTCGCGTGCCCGCAGTCTCGTCATTCAGCAGCTTGACGAACTCGTTGTTCGTCATGCGGCCAGACGAGGCACGGACAGTGGAGTAGTCTATGAGTTCGATGACGCAATTCTGTTTAATGTGCCCGTAGGTGAGGAATGCAGAGGACCGACGAGGGTCTGCACCAGGTTCTGCGCCAGCTCCACCATACCGCAAGAGGGCTGTCGTGGTACGTTGCATCTGGATGACTTTTTTGACGGAGGCTCGGAAGCGGTCTTTAGGGGTGCCTTGGCTGTGGACCAGGGGTGGACGCAGTATTTCTGAGGGCGATTTGGAGGCCCGAGGAAGGGATGAGGGGGTCGGAGAGGGTTGTCGGACAACTGTAGGGAATATGTCATGTTCTGGTGCAGCAGACTCTTCATCGCTAAGGTCGGGCGTTAGAGAGCGACCCTCAGAGTCGCTGAAACTATTTTCGCGGGGCATAGCTATTCGAGTCTCAAAATACTATCCGACGTTGTGGTACGTACTGGCATGTTGTGCACGCGTTCTGCAAATAGCAAAGCCTCCAGGCAACTCCTGGCCCCCGGGCAGTCTTTCGATTTTAATCGCAGGCAAGCACACCAAACATGAGGACGTTGAAACTTGAAACGCACGCAGGAAAAAAGAAAAGGAAGTGTGATCCCAACTATCGCACGCTGTCGAATCTGACGCCAGGGGTCCTGTTTTTCACACGGCGTTGAATCCGCGCACATTCCCTTGCACTTGTGGGGCCGGCTGCTGGCGCAATAGAGTGTAATAAGTTCAAGCTTGTCTAGTTACTTGCAAAGCACACCCGAGTCCCAACATGTACTTAGGCTACTGATCAAACTGCGTCGACTCGACAGGTTAAGCCCCCTTTCCTGCGTCTTCTTTCAAGCTCACAATCCTGTTGAGTACCAAGTAATCACCCTGACTCCTGCTGCATGGGCTGTCTGGGTTCTCAAGCATCGACAAGCGAGAATCCGAATCCACAGCGAAGTAGGCGACACGGAGACCCTGGAAGCGAATGCACTCCTTGCCGACCAACTGCTCAGGAGTGACCACAGGCGTACCAGGGTCTAGTAACTGCTCGGCTCCATCGGCCTTCGACTTCTCAGCACGAGCCCTACTCTCTGCGAGCGCGTTCTTGACAGACTCCCGTACAAGTGGCCAGAAGCCAACCTCCACCATAGCACCTTTCACGACATCCATGCTATGGGGGCTGATGTCGGATTTGAAGTCAGGAACTGCAGCTAGTGGATTATCGCTCTTGAACAGGGGGTAGAAAACCCGTGTTTCGTCCACGCGGACGGGACTGCCAGACGGCGCGTGTTCTGCGACCCACTGGATGTATGCCTTGGGTTTCACGTTGCCCTTGTCTTCGAGGCGGCAGATGAGTTCCGTGACTTGGCCTGTGCTTGGGTCTGTCTTGTATGATGTGCAGGTAATAGGGTGGGGCGCTTGGAAGAGACCAACGGTCTTGCCTGGCGCGAGGCGGAAGTAGTCTTTGGAGTCCTCCAACCTGAAGTCGTCGGCGTCAATGTAGATAGTACGCGTGAACGGGATAGTGGATGTCCCCAGCTCAGGAACCTTGGGGTGTAGTGGTTTCTCGACCATGAGGACATAGTCTTCTGGGAGGTTATCGATGGTGATCTTAAGGGGTTGCAATACCATGAGCAGCCGCGGAGCGGTTCCCTCCAGATATTGCCTGACGGTTTGGTCGAAGCGACCGATCTGGATGTTTGACACTGCCGTGGAAACGCCGACGGTGCTCACGAAAGAAAGGATTGCCTCTGGGGGGACTCCTCGACGCCGAAGGGCAATGACAGTGTAAAGCCGTGGGTCATCCCATCCAGCGACATATCCTTCGTTAACGAGCTGCAATATTTTGCGTTTCGAGTTTATTGTTCCCGTGACGTTCAGTCTCCCAAATTCAGACTGCCGCGGTTTATAAACTTCGAGGGCATCGCAAAGCCATTCGTACGACTGGCGAGAGGTGACGAATTCTGTGGTACACAATGAATGCCTACATGCAGATCTTACCTGAGTATCCTGGACGCGGCAGAAAACGAGATGGATCACGTACGATATGTTCTCGAAACTGTCAACCAGGCAATGCGTGTAGTCATATGTAGGGTATATTTTCCATTTGTCGTGGGTGCGGTGGTGAGACGCATCTAGGACCCGATAGGCGGTTAGGTCCCACATTTGAGGGTTAGGGTCGGACAGGTCTTGCTTCATTCGCAGAAAGGCCTCTTTAGGGCGATAGAAACCGTCTTTCATTTTCTTGAACTCCGTCAAAGATTCTTCAACCGGTCTATCTCGGTGGATGCATGCACGAGGAGCAGCAACCTTTTCGCCCCTATCCGCTTTCATCTGCTCCTCTAAGGATAATATTTAAGCAGAAGCTGACACATCCACGATTTGCACTCACGAGAGCAGTGGCACACATACGCCTTGTTTCGCTTGATCAACTCGATGGAAAGTCCATACAGTTGGTCGAAGTAGTCACTCGAATACGTGATCCGCCATGGCTCAAAGCCGAGCCATCGAACGACCTCAATGATGCTCGTGAAATATCTTGCTTCCTCTTTCTCAGGGTTCGTGTCATCAAAACGGAGATATGTTCTACCGCCATGATGTGCCGCATACCCGAAGTCGACGAAGATGGCTTTGCAGTGACCGATGTGCAAATATCCGTTAGGTTCGGGAGGGAAACGCGTGTAGACCTTGCTCCCGGTAGCGGCTAAGTGTTTCTCCCGAAGTTCGGGCTTGATTTGAGGGTTGTCCCCGGGTTTATGAAGTGCGCCGAGGAAACCCTCCTCGAATACGACCTTCCTAGAATTAGCCCTTTGCGCCGCATCGGATGTGTTGTTATCTAACGCTTCAACCGGAGCATTGGCTTCCTTCCTCGGTTCCTGATGAGAGCGATGATGTCATGACGAAGCACTAAAAATGACCAGCTATGTATGACCCACCTTCGCTTTGGGCTTCCCAACCTCCTTTGCGCCAAAAGTCTCCGCGAAGACTCGCTCGACAGCGTTTTTGATTTCAAGGGGGCTTGCCCATCTGAGTGAAGGGTTGTTCTTGACTCCGCTGATAACGGCGCCTAGATTGGCCCAGCCAGAAACCGCATTCGTCTCGATGTACTTTCTGACAGAGGCGTCGAGTTGCTCCGACGTTATGGTGAACCCTAGATTGGGTAACGATTGAGCGATCAGACAAACAACCAGAGACAAGGTACTCACCAACGCCACAAGTTTCGTTAAACTCAGCCTCGTTTACTGGTAAGGAGTGTGTCTCGAAATATTTGGTGGCGACTACGCGGATGTTCATCGATCGCTGGAGAAGGAAGAGCTCAACTGAAGGACAAACCATTGACCTGATCGACAGACTTGAGCTTCTCCTGACGGATAGCATTCACGACGTAACCTTGCTTGGCGTGGTCATCATTTTGTGTTTTGGTGAGCTGGACGGCGAGCGCTGCAACGAGCACGGCTCGTTTCTCTCCAAGAGGATCTGATTCAGAGGCAAGATCGTGTGAGCGAATGAGGTTGCTTAGGACCGTGGCACTCTTCGTGTTCTTCGCTGCTTCCGCAGCTTTGGACCGAGGGAGGCCTATGGATTGGAAGAGAGAAATGAAATCGTCCGGGGTTACAACTGCTGTACCAGCTTTGGTGGTCATCGTCACGCTATCCGTGCAAATCAGATCACCGCAGACGAGGAAACAGACAAGAAACGAACCAAGCCACCGTTCACAAGCGTTGTATCTGTCTGTCGAGCCTCGTCCAAATGGTATAGAGAAGTGTCGCGTTCGAGTGACTGGACATGCATCATCGCGATCATCTCTTATCTAATCTCAAGGCATCACCTTGCTTGCAATTGTGCGACTGTTTTCATCGTTCTGGAGATACACAATCAACTTGCTGTGCACACACAGACGGTGTATATAATCGGTTAAATCTCGCCTTCTATCGTCGATGGGTCATGTTACATCGAATGGCACCACGTCGAAGTTTGTCGATACGAATTTTCTAACCTTTTGTCTTGTCTTCAGCTGTAATTGTGCAACTGTTTTCATAGTTCACGTGACTTTGACTCAGAAGTGGCAACCTCATCTCTTGCTTGACTTGCTCCGCTACAACAATGCCGTTGCGCTCTCCTCCTCCACCAAGAGGAAAGTTCTTGAGCTTGCTTGACAATCGGGGCCGCAACTCGGAACGCTGAACCCTTCGCATCGCGGCTCTCGGTGGTACTGAGGATAGAAGGCAGGACAACTAAGTTCGTGCCTTTGCCAGCTGCAGCTGCAGCAACTAGACGACGTTCCTATCCAGTAAAATAGCCGAGAGAGAGAGCGCGGGAACTGGACGTCGACGTTGGCGAACTGACAGAGCTAGGGGGTGTAGACGCGAGACCTGCTTCTGAGTGCTCTCTTCAGAGGTACAGAGCGAGGCATGGTTGGAGGTGAAGCACCTTCGGATGCCGCCGCGAATGCGAGGTCATCGCCATGTCCTTGAGCGTTTCCTCTGTGCCTTCGTGCTCGTCACTCGAGGTCGATGCAATTGACTCCAGATTCTAACTGATGATTGAGGGCAGGCTTGGCGGGCGTGTTTGGCTGAGGGTTCTTGGCGCGGGTGAGAAGCAATGGGCGGAGCTCAGCTCGTATCGCGCGAACTGGGAGTAGCACTCTTCGAACATAGAAAACTGAGTCTATGGGTTACTACTAGTGCATTATGACATTGGCCACATCGGCGACTATCTGTCGCCTTGGTCGACCATCAGACAATTGTCCGATTACTCTAACCTCCATTTTCTTCGCCGACGAATTTGCTGCAGCTTCACTGCCATCACCGTGCAGAAATGCCAAGGATAGCTGTAATATCTTGTCCAAAATCAATCGCGCTGCCTTGCGAGACGCAAGTGGCAAGGTCGGGAAGTCCGAGAAAGACGTGTGTTGGGCTCGAGCTGTCAGGTTTTAGAGGTGACTCAATGCCTGTGCTCATCATCACCTTGAACGGAAGTACTCACCGATTGTCAACATCTGCCACTGGTTCCTCCCCCAAGACTCACCAACGTTTGTCAACCGTTCGAAGTGAGGCTTCCAAAGTGTGAAATTTTCCGAGTTTATAACCAGTATTCTAGGCAGAAGGTGCTCTCTAAGACGACGATGGGGTAACGGACCCGGCGAAGGTATTGGTTCGAGCCAGGGATCGAATATAAGAGCCTTGTGAATGGGTATCGAGGGCTCATTATCCGGAGGATCATTGGATAGAATGGATAGCTATTCCACAAGATCAACCTTCCAGGTCGAGAGACGGGCTCCGTGACACTTACAACAGTCGCCCCTCCAAATGAATGTCCCACAAGTACAACATTTTCATCGCATTGTATTACCTTCTCATGACCAGCGCTTGACCAGCTTGACCAGTCGAGGGAAGAGCCTTCCGTGGTTTGCAAATGGCCCTGACAGTCTTGGTGGCCGTCGCGAACAAGATTTCTTATCGCTTGGAACGCATGGTAGATCTCCCTTCTCCTGAAGTTGAGCTGGTCCCCTCGAAAAGATAGCAGATTGCACTCCGCGGCTGGGTGATCGGGTGGCCAGCTGGAAAGGCTATGCATTAGGACAACGCATCAAGGGGGCGCCGAGAGAAAACACCTCGGACTTACACCAGGTCGGCCTCCTTGATATACAATATCGGATCGAAGGACGAAGATGTGACTGCGTGACCCGAGCCATCACGATGTTCCAAGGCAAGCACGACGTGTCCAGACGACGCCATTGCGGTACATATTTGGCTGGATCCAAAAGTGAGCGACAGAAATCCTTTCCTGGCGCAACACGATTACCTGTATGCAGTTCTACTTCCTCCTAAGCCATGCGAGAAGATCACAAGTGGCCAGGGAGATGGCTTGGAAGGTGCAGTGTCGAGAGGGTTGAGGAGGGGTGCATCAGGATGGACAGGTATCTGCAGGTGTGGAGCCGGAAGTTAGCCTAGCATGTGAGAGTTATTAGGCAGGGGATGACGAGCCTTTAGTAGCGCCCCATATAGATATACGGTTGGCCATAGCAACCAAGAAAACACGCCTGTGAACGAGCAAATTGACTCATTAGCAGATTTGAATGTGATGAATTTGCTGCCTCACTCACCAGAGAAGCTAGCGTAGCCCAGCCACGATTCTCTCAGGGGACTGAACATGATATAGGCTCAGTGAGATCACGACACCAAATATACTGTACGAACCGAAGCAACCAACTGAGCCCTTTAGGCGTCCTTGTTGACTGAACACACGCGGGATAATAGGCCGTAAACACGACTTCTTGAAGCACGAGAGCATGTTTTAATTCAGAGGACGTAGTCGAAGATACTTTGGCGCGACTGAGTGAACAGGGTGGAACAGCCAACTTGAATGTTATTGCTCCCACAGGGAATCGGCCTCCGGGTTTCGGTAAAAACATCGAGGAGCCTGAAATAGTCGGTGCCCCGTCTGCCGCAGGCTATTCCTAGTTCACCTTAAGACTGGAGGACGTCGGTGGTCTTGGGGCAAGGGGGCGCGCTGCGTGATGTGATTGCCGGCAGACCATCGGGAAATGTATCCGACCTTGCCAACGGCTGTCATTGGATATTTGTTTTTCTCGCTGGGAGAAAGGGTGGTAGCAGTGGTAGCACCTTAAGGTCATACAGGGTAAATAACTGGTAAATAGTACAGCGAATACAGTGAGACTGCGACTTCTCCGAGCTTAAATTTACGGTACACTCTTCAAGTTTACTTGCTCAATTGGAGCGTTACATAATCCCACAGAAATCAAAAGGAGTCGATTGAGAACGGATTTCTTGAGCCCGTGCTGCTAGTACTGGCAGTGGGCCCATCCCAAATGCCACCAACTCGCAGCGGGTCCTGAGGAGGCAAAGAACCAGGCATTGCGGCCGGAGGATAGGCGGAAGGTGGAGCAGGAAGAACGCACACCTGCGCCGCTGCTCTGCTGCTTGGAGAAGGTGCAGTTTCCGACCTATAAACCTTTCCTGGCCTGGGGGGCACAGTTGGGTTTCGGCCGGAGACATCGCGCGTTGAAACAGCGTCGAAGAACCATGAACGGTGGCCTTCGAACTCGGGAGAGACATCCCTTGGTAAGGGAAGTTGCCTCCAGCTGCTGTGCCTCGCTTTCAAGTTAGCCTCTGTATGAGCAGCGGGGGTGCATGCCGGTTCTCTTGAGTAAGGGGTGCGTAAAGCTTCCATCGATACTTTGGCAGGCTTATCGCTCGACACTTTCTCCCCTCGAGCTCTCGTGTCAGGGGGGGCTGGTGATTGAGAAGGGGTCTGCTTTCCAAGCTCCTTGCGGAGGGTGGCGATTTGGTTCTTCAGTATGATCGGGAAGTCTACTTGTTCATCGTCGCCTGCGTTGGAAACTAGGACTAGGGTAGCCACGCTACGGAAAGGAATAACCATCAGCACCGATTTCCTCGTAACGGTGTTACTTACAATGCCTCCTTCAGATATGCAAAGCTGAATCCCTGCGTCATGTCTGCTACTTCATTCACGAGACTATCCGGGAAAGATATCTCGCTATTATCCTTGAGCTTGTCTTGCCAGTACCTGGCATAAAGTGCACGCTCTTCGCGGTCAGGATCGTCGAAAAGGCTAATTGACTGGTTAGCACTGGGAAATGTTATTTGCCTGTCAACTCACTATTTCCGGTCAAATCTGCTCGGCCTCTTAGACAAGGCGGGGTCGAGCCTGTCAAAGTGATTGGTAGAAGCAATCACGAGTAAACCATCGTTCCCTTCTAGACCATCAAGCTGGTTAAGGAAGAACGAGCGGTTTCGGTCGTTGATCAAACTGTCGAGGTCTTCAAGGATCAACTAGTGCCAAACGAGTTATCAGGCTGATTGTCCACAAAAACTGAGCCGTTTCGTCCTGAGATACATACCACGCAAGGAGCCACCTGACGCGCCTTCTGGAATACACTCTGCATGGCAACTTCCTCACCTTGGTAGCCTTTAGTTTGACGGTAAGTATCTAGGCTTGATCAGCTGATTCTCACTCACTCTGGAATGATTTCACGTAGAGCGGGGTGAACCCGCGATCAGCACAGGTCTTCATAACTACCTTGATGCTGATAGTCTTTCCGTTGCCTGAAGAGGGCTTGATGTGAGTACAAGTAAATTAAGTGCACTTGGAACTTGCCTGGAGGGCCGTACATGATCAGACCACGCTGATGCGGATCGTCAGTACGCTCCGCCAGAAATACTACGATGCACAAAGACTAACCTTCCACGGGAGGGACAACTTCTTGTAGACCATCTCTGACTTGAAGAAACCGTATATGTCTTTCTGCAGCGCCTTCTTGCTCTCTTCTTTCATGACGACGTCATCCCAGGTCGAGTCCTGTATTTCAAGCCAAAGAGACTTGTTTTTGGACCAGGACCCTTGGTTAAAGACCCAGATTTCATCGTTGGCCTGATCTGCGAAGAGACATGCAGAAAGCACGAGATCCCGCGCCGGTTCTTCGGGGCCCGCGTGGAGGATGAAATGGACAGTCTTAATCCCAAACCCAGAGGGAACCTAGCGAATATGTCAACACACTTTTACGGCTTCGAAAGCGCCGCGTCTCACCTTCGCAACGTGAACTAAAAATTCTTGGTTCTGTTCAGTGATTGTTCAGTTCAGTTCTCGACGCGAAGGTGAATCCCATACCATCCAGGTAGCCTTGAACGTGCCGAAGATAATACTATCAACGAGCGTTCCCGGTACATTGCCCCCAACGCGTCTAGGTATCGATGCAAATACGGTACTGGTAACGACCTCAGAGGTTGAGAGGGGCTCTACTCGGGCACCAGGAAACGAGAGAAGGTTGAGTCTGAAGTCGTCTGATATAACGAGGGAATGTCCTGGGTATAGTTTCCGCAGGGCGTCTGAGCTGCGGAAAGGACGTCAATGAAATGACTGGCAGTAGTGTAAGAAGCTTACGCAGTGAGCTCTGGATTTACATGTTTGGCAGAAGCTACGAGAGAAATAGACAAGGCTAAGACAACGTGTTGATGGGGATATCTGCAGTGAAGCACAAACCTTGATCCACCCACTTTTCATAAAAGTTGACGGGCCTATCGAACTCGGTATCGAGGCGGTCGGGGGTTGTTAAACCCGCAGAGGTTGACCTAAAGTCGATATCTATGTAGTCAACGTCTGAGTCATCTGGGAATGTGTGTGCCATAGTTAACGTTCTAGCGTATGGTGCAGTCACAGTGTAGAGTCAATACTAGCACTGCAAGCGCTCTACACACGAGGCAGTGACCACAGCAACGCACAGCTATGAGTCTCAAGAGGGTGTGGTCCCAGAATAATTAGGGGTTATTTGCACCTAATCAGGTCTAAAATAAACACAGAATTCTCACCACTACGACGACTCAGATCTGATTTCAAGTTCAACACTTAACTTAAACGTTGAACGTTGAACAGGCTTCTTAAGTTGTTCACTGTGTTTATTATATCCCTGCGTTCGACAGCATGTCCACCCAACCTCTCCTACAACGCACCGCTTCGAAGCGAATCGCACTGCCTGTGAGGGTAGAGCCAAAAGTTTCCTTCGCAAACGAACGAACCTTCTTGTCATGGTTACACTTCACCGTCGTTCTTGGTGGCCTGGCTGTTGGTCTGCTCAACTTCGGTGACAAAGTACACACTATCTTACAGTATCGCGAACGTCTGCTGATTCCTTTACGGCTTGCAGGTTGGTAGGATCAGTGCAGCCATGTTTTCGGTAGTCGGTACGCTTGCACCATTTGGGCTCAGAATTCTTGTTTGACAGCATCCAGCTATGGCCGTTATGATGTATGCTCTGTATACTTACCACTGGAGGGCTGCGTCCATCCGTCGTGGTGGTCGTGGTCCCTATGATGACAGAGTGGGGCCGGTCAGTATCACAATTTCTGTTTAGATGGGGCTTAATACTTATAGTTTTAACTCCCTACAGACAATCCTATGCGTTGCGCTACTCAGTACGTCCGCACGTTCATTTCTCACTTTCGACCCTAACTTCTTTTGAAGTTGCTATCCTCGTCAATTTCTTCTTACGATTCACGCATGATGAAGGGGGGTAA
>KN819325.1:1658960-1669323 GCA_000827475.1 Paxillus involutus ATCC 200175
GAATTGCCCAGGCTCTTCGGGCGCGTTCGATGTCACCACGTTGAATGCTAAGTTGCAGCACATCGTAGAGCCGTCGCAAGTGAACTCGACGTGAGGTCAAGGGTAGCTTGTTATCCGGTGGTGAGAATAGGAACGTGTGATTGCTCGTGTCCATGGTCTGAGTGCCACGAGACATACGGTACTTACTAGTATGTAGGATGGACTCGGGTAAACCATCATAAACGATTCATGTCACACCGTGGAGTGCATCTATTCGTCTCAGAAACAGTGGCTTGTCTGCCACTGCACACGCCCAACACACGACATATATCCTGTCCACCACTCGGATAATAATTGGGCTACATACTGCGCAGCAATATCTGCAGAGCATGGACGATGATTTCAGCTTCGATTCTTCAGTGTGGGGTGCACCTGCACCCGCGCACTCACTCTTAGTAGCCCCAGTTCCGCTCATATTATCCTCTCCTGCGTCATCTCATGACCAATTCGACGACTTCGACGACTTTCATACCCCACTAGAATCCAAAAACCCATCTATAGCACATGACGATGATTTTGCAGACTTTGGAGATTTTGGAGAGGCAGGGGAATCAGATGCCACTCTCACCTTCGAGGACGATACACCTTTTGACGAGGCATCATTGACACCAGTACCAGCTCCAGCGCCAGTGTCTCAGCTGAGCTGTAGACCACTCCAATTAGACCCATTACCTTCGACGGAGGACTTGAGTTTACAGATTGAAGAGATCCTGGTTCCCGTCTGGCCGCAGGATCTTTCCAGTCTGACGACTGGCGAAGACATCAGACAAGCAGAGGGCATTGCCCAGATACTAGTTACTCCAGAAAGGTATGCAGGACCTATCTCTGTCCGTTTCACTCTGCTCATTCATTCCAGCCGTGAATTATATGCTATGCTGTTCAACTCGCCGCCCCTCATGGAGCCAATCAATTGGATACGATCACGCACCCGGCAGCAACACTTAATCGCTCTCGGACTTCCTGTCAACCTCGACGAAATCCTTCCTCATTCTAGCGCTAAGCCACTTCCACCGCTTCACATCTCGACGCGTCCTATGTCTCTTCCAGCGGCTCCAAATGGGCCTACCCGGAGTAGGCCCCCGTCGAGGAGTAATTCACGAGCAGGGACACCACGTGCGAACACACCTCAGCCGTCTGTACGGTCTGCGCTATCATCAGTGAAGCAACTGAGCCTCGGGCCGAAGCCACGGTTGGACGAGAAGAAAATATCCGATCTTCTGAAAATTGAACCAGGTGTGTTTTCGCGTTTAGGACCTCGGTTCATGATCCGTAGCGTGATCTGCTTCGCAGACCAATTAAATCTCCTGCCATTGGCAAAACTCGAGAAATACCTCGCCGAATTACGCTCGCAGACAACAAATACGTCCTCGCTCCTGACGTACCTCCTGCAAACGCGTGATGCACTGCAGCAGGACTCGGAGACATACAACAAGTTGATTGCAGAGTTGGTAAGCGAAGCACAGAAGAGTAAAACTGGGAAAGGTCGGACAGCGGGAAAGCGCAGTGGAACACTAAGTTGAGAATTGAGCATCTACTAGTACACTTGTGACTGATATTTATGTGCTTTGGATCTTGGTGGACCGGTTGACGGGCGTTGGACTTACCTAGGCCCACTCGCCACGGTATGCAAAGCATTAGAGAACAATAAAGGCTGGGCTGAGAAGGCTGCAAGATCAGCCTGCGGTTGATGGAGTCTGAGATCCGAGATCTGATCATGCAGCGCTCGCAGTCTGCCGGGCTCTAAAAGCTCGGAATCGATTAGTCAGCAAGAGGCACTTACTGCAGGCTCTGCCCACAACGACAATCATGGCGTCCCTATCCAAGGATGCCGACGCCTTCAAGCGCATCCTACACCGTCAGGACTACACTTCTTGGCATACACAGTCCAGCGATACCGCCTCTGGGGCAAATGTCAACACGCAACTCGTTTACGCCATTGACCACCTCAGAGTGATTCAGCCTAGCTATTATCGGTGAGGTGCAGCCTTACTTATCCACTGTCATACAGTCCACTCCGAATCCCATGAGACTGCAAGACCTAGCCATCGTAACAAACACACAATTAGATTCGGACGCGGTCCTGCTCGAGAAATTCAAGTCTCACGATCGCATCCAGTATGACCCCAAGACGGACCTTTACTCTTACCGCGTATGTCATTGCCTCCTTAAATTTATATTACAGCAAGACTGAACTGCTATCCAAAGCATGACTTCAACTTCCGCAACAAAGCTGCGCTTTTAACGGAAATTCAGCGTCAAACTCGCAAGGGCGGCGGCATACCCGTTCGGTCACTCAAAGAATCATGGAAAGAAGCACCACAAGCTATCGAAGAGCTTGAAAAGGAGGGCGAAGTACTTGTTACCCGAACCGTCAAGGACGGGCAGTTGAGGATGGTGTTCTGGAACGAGACCAAACCGGATGAGGAGGGCGGTGGGAAGCAAGTTGAGAAGGGTGCGTGGCGATTCAGTCCAACATGGACCCTGATTGACGTGCACATATTGTGCAGAGTTTCTGGATCTGTGGCATCAGTTAAAAGTGCCGAATGATGTTGACTTACTGAAAGCGCTTGCCTCAGGTATGTGCTTAACCCCATCATATATGCAGTACTTGGAGCTGCGTAGAGGGTTTGCAGGCTACCGCAGCAGAAGCGCCCGTACCCAAGGCACCTTCTAATACAAAGAAGAAGGGAAAGCGTTCCGCTCCTCGGCAAAGACAGGTCAAGATCACGAATGTCCATTTGAAGGGAGAAATAGATTTATCCCGGGACTATCACACAAGCAAATGATGACCTATCTACCTTCTGTGTCATGCTCGATGTCTGACTTTCGAGCTTTCCTTCCGGGACAAGTGAATTTTTTGGGGGTTAAAATTTGTTTATGCCAAACTAATTTCCCGCCATACGAATCCCTACCCCTCAGGTTGGGGTTTCTACGGCCGAGACGCGCAGCCACCGTGATGTTCAATGCATCATCGGGCTACGATTCAGGGGTAGCTTCACCCCTTTAAGCTACTCTTATCATCTCGCCAGGTACGCCAGTCGTCGTGGACGGATTTTTTCAAAGGAATATCTTTATAAATAATACAAGTACAAAAATAAATAAAACATAAACAGTCATGACCACCCACGTGACTGACATGCGATCAAAAAGTTTACTGTTTTGTGTGCCAGGGATCACAGCTACTACCCCTCGATGACCTTGGGCATTTCGCTGCTATAGCAGGACGCCGTGCTTCCACACATAAACTAGTCTCTGGTCAAGCTCGTACACAGAAGGGAAGAACCACCGATCCACAATGAACGTCGCTGTCTCGGTGCCATCCACGGTCTCAAGCATATCCTTTTCTTTTCTTTCGACGGAGGACGTTCGCAGGATATCTGTTAAGCAGATACTGAACCCAGTCCTCCTTGACGATCTCAACAGACCAAATGCTGGCGGTTTGTATGATCCCGCTCTCGGACCAAGTGATCGACAAGATATGTAGGTAGTTTCAACTACTTACGCATCACCTATGTCACCTATGTTCGTTCGCAGTTGTGCGACATGTCATCTCAACTATTTCACTTGTCCTGGCCATTACGGTCACATTGAGCTACCCTCTCCTGTGTATCACCCCCTGTTCATGACGAACACGTATAACGTCCTTCGTGGAACCTGTCTGTTCTGTCACAGATTCAAGGCCCGTCGATCCGTGGTACGACCACTTTCTTGGTCATTATCCTTGCTTGGACTGAAGGATCTGTTGGACATTTAGGCGTGTAAATACGTCGCTAAACTACGGCTATTAGAGCACGGTCTCCTCGAGGCTGCACATGGCGTAGATGATATCCAAATACAAACCGGGAGCGGGAATGATGATAGCGACGGTGAGGATAGTCGGGATGAAACTATTGAGGATTTCGAAAAGCGCATCGACCTATACGTCGGAATACATCTCGCTCGTGCTTCCAGCAGTAAACGAGATCATTACAAGGATGGACTTGTTTACCAGGCGAGGAAAGATGTCATCCTGGATTTTCTACGGACGACCATCTCGAAAAAGTGCCAAAATGAGGGTTGCGGAGCGTAAGTATCTCATGTTTCTGACTACGACGTCCCTGACAAAAATCTTCATAGCCATGGGTACACATTCCGCAAGGAGGGTTTCACCAAAATTATAGAATATGAACTCTCCAAAAAGCAGAAAAATCAACACAGAGCAGTCAGTCTCAAGCGGCCAGATGTTCTCCTGTCCCAGGAGCAGGTCGCCGCGGGATATCGCCCACGTCTAGACGATCAAATCCTTGATGATGCCGACGACTCGTCGGGATCAGAACCTGAAGAAGAACTCGGAGACTTGACATACCCGGACGAGGAGGAAGTAGAGGCACCATCTGGGCCTTCAGAGGAAGCACTACCCAAAGCAGCCAATGGAAAAGTCAAGACTTCCCGCGGGCGCAATGAAAGAGTCATGCCGCCAGAGGAGTGTCGTGCCCACCTTCGCCGGCTGTTTGCGAATTGCTCAGTCATCTGTTCCTTCCTGTTTGGTCGACACGGGCCCTTCGCCCCTCTTTCACGCAACGGTCTATCACTGGCTTCAGCCGACATGTTCTTCATGGATGTGGTATTGGTACCACCAACGCGCTTCCGACCTCCTACGAAATTGGGGGAAACCCTCTTTGAGCATCCCCAGAATGAATTGTTGGCGAGGGTTCTCAACACTTCGTATCGATTACGCGATCTGAATGCCGACCTCAAAACTGCCTCTGCAAAGACATCGAGTGTGGAAGAGGCCTCTCGCAGACGTTTTATGGGATCACTCCTTGAGGCATTGATACAGCTACAAGTCGACGTGAACAGCTTCATCGACAGCAACAAAAATCCGCAGCCGATTCGCCATGGGAAGCTACCACCGCCCGGAGTGAAGCAAGGGCTCGAGAAGAAAGAAGGCCTCTTCCGAAAGCATATGATGGTCCGTTACGTTACGGCGGTGCACCCCCACATTGACTGAGACTACGATTATAGGGAAAGCGAGTCAACTATGCTGCGCGTTCGGTCATCTCACCTGATGTCAATATTGAGCCAAACGAAATCGGGATCCCACCTATTTTCGCTCGGAAGTTGACGTATCCAGAGCCTGTCACTCCATTGAACGTCCATCAAAGTCGTCAGTGGGTTATCAATGGGCCGAAGATTCATCCTGGCGCGACGATGGTAGAGTTTGAAGATGGTCGTCTCCAGTCTTTGGTAAACTTTTTTGTCTTGCAGGATTCCCAATGTATTTTCTAAATTTCAATCCGACCCCAGGACAAAATGACAAAGGAGCAACGGCAAGCCACTGCTGATCTGCTCTTTACGCCTCAAGATGCAAGCGGTGGTGGGCGCAATGGTCTTTCCACGAAAACTCCGTCTATCAACAAAAAGGTGTACCGCCATCTACAAGACGGTGATATATTGATCTTGAACCGGCAACCGACACTACACAAACCTAGTATGATGTGCCATCGAGCTCGCATTCTACAAGGCGAGAAAACCATACGTATGCATTATGCGAACTGGTCGGTACCTCTTCTTTGTTGTAACATGCAGCCGTTGACTAATACTGTGTCATACAGCAATTCGTACAACGGTATGAATGTTCTCGATCTGCTGTGGGTCTGTTGCTGATCAGTGTCTCTCGCAGCTGATTTCGATGGTGACGGTAAATACATATCTCTACAGTAGTTTATGGCACGCTAATTGGATTGCACAGAAATGAATATACATTTCCCTCGTGAGTGGCCCAATTTCTTTCCCTCGCTTCGTCCTAAACATCGCCAGAAAATCCGGTGGCTCAGGCCGAGGCTAGGTTTATCGCCAACACGGACAACCAATACCTCGTTCCTACTTCAGGGAAACCTCTTCGAGGTTTGATACAAGATCACGTCGTAGCCGGTGTATGGATGACATGCCAAGATACATTCGTCTCCAGAGACGAGTACTTCCAGCTGCTCTATGGGACTCTTCGACCAGAAAGCGGCGAGTCATCATCCGATCGTCTCAAGACCCTTCCGCCTGCGATATGGAAACCGAGACCCCTCTGGACGGGAAAGCAGATCGTGCGTCTTTTCTCGAGCTATACTTAACGGCTATTCACACAGATCAGATCTCTACCGTGCTATTGAACATCAAACCTAGCAATGCTGAGGGACTGAACCTTGAATCTACTTCAAAAGTGCCTGGTGGTCTCTGGGGCAAAGGGTCTACAGAAGATCAGATTATTGTTATGGAAGGCGAACTGCTCCGCGGTGTCCTTGACAAGTCAGCGTTTGGTGCCACAGAGTACGGTCTCGTGCACTCAGTATATGAGCTATACGGAGCAACTGTCGCGGGACAACTTCTTGGCATCCTCAGCAGGCTGTTCACCAAGTTCTTGCAGCACCGGGCGTTCACTTGCCGCATGGACGATCTGGCATTGACTCCCGATGGCGACCAGAAACGGACCGTTATACTGCAGGAGAATGTTAATCTCGGAACGGAAGGTGCTACAGAAAACTTTCCTTCGCTATCCAAAGTAGCGAAAGAAGACACTCCCGCAGCACTTGCGTCGCTCCTCGAAGACGTCCTCAGGGATGACACCAAAATGGCTGGTCTTGACGTGACCGTCAAAACAAAACTGGCGAAGCTCACGAAGTCGATCGCTGATGCCTGCATGCCCGATGGCTTGCTGCGCAAGTTCCCCCACAACCACATGCAGGCGATGACACAGTCCGGTGCAAAGGGTAGTGCAGTCAACGCTCAGCAAATATCCTGTGCTCTCGGTCAACAAGAACTGGAGGGTCGACGTGTTCCGGTCATGGTCAGCGGGAAGACGCTTCCATCATTCAAGCCCTTTGAGACAAAGGCCATCGCCGGTGGATACGTGGCAAGTCGGTTCTTGACAGGCGTGAAGCCACAGGAATTCTATTTCCACTGTATGGCTGGCCGTGAGGGTCTTATCGATACCGCCGTGAAGACGTCTCGTTCAGGGTACCTTCAGCGGTGTCTCATCAAGCACTTGGAAGGCATACGTATTCACTACGATCATACCGTGCGTGGAAGCGACTCGTCCATCTACCAATTCCTATATGGCGGCGATGGCCTAGACGTCACCAAACAGAAGCATCTCTTCCAGTTCAAGTTCATCGCGGAAAACCAGGGTACCCTTGTCAACCTGTACCGACCCAAGGACATAGCTGGCGCGATCAACGACGAGGACGCCATGTCCTATATGAAGAAAGTCCTGAAGAAGTCCAAAATTCGGCCTAACAAGTATACGCCGGCACCTCGAGAGGAGATGACCACTGTTCTCGACCTCTTCAGTCCCTCCAGCTATCTCGGAAGTACCTCGGAAAGGTTTGCCGAGCTACTTGCCGCGTATGTGGACTCCAACCCCCCGACTATCAAATCCAAATCTGCAAGTGAGGGTCATGTGATCCGACGCAGACAAGAGCCCGTGAAACCCAGATACTTCCGCATGTTGATGAACGTCAAGTATCTCAGAAGTCTCGTAGAGCCGGGAGAAGCAGTTGGTCTGTTGGCTTCGCAAGGGTAAGTTTGTCCACTGCTAATGCACGCCATTGTCTAAAATTGGGTTCAAGGATTGGGGAACCCTCAACGCAGATGACCTTGAATACATTCCATTTCGCAGGTCAGTGTTGTTCTCAATTAGAACCTAGAACAGTTGCATATCTACTCTACAGGTCACGGTGCTGCAAATGTCACACTGGGTATTCCTCGCCTAAGGGAGATTGTGATGACAGCATCCCAAAAGCCTAAAACGCCGTCGATGACTATGGACGTCGTACCCGATGTCTCAGACGAGCATATAACAATGTTCTGCAAGAGGGCAAGCAAACTCGCGCTCTCGCAAGTCATTGACAAGGTCACTGTCAAGGAACGTCTTAGTGTCCAGGGTGATGCTCGTCGGACGGAATTCGCGATTGACCTTTCTTTCTACCCTGAGGAAGAATACGGGGAAGAATACGATGTACAAGCCACCGAAATTCTTGCCGTGTTCGGGGCCCGCTTCCCTTCGACACTCAAGCGCGAAATACAACTTGAAATGAAGAAGCTCGACGCCGATCTAAGGAGCCAGATAGCCCAACTTGGTAAAGGGAAGGCAAGCAAGGAACCCACTGCAGGTGCAGCTGATGCTGATGCTGATGCCGAGGGTGGTGAGAATGCGGGGGACGAGGCCAGTGAACACGGTGATGGCGACGCTGAGGATGCCAAACGCGCGCGTCAGAAAAAGGAGCAGTCCTCGTATGAGTCGGATGAGGAGGGCGAGAACGAGTTCGACGATGCTGCTATCGAAGCTGCCTATGCCTCTGAAGAAGAGGATTCTGAGGCAGACGCCGAAGGGGACAAGAAACCAGGCCATGCCACCACGCTTCGGGAGGAGGTGAAAAGTATTGCCGACCTGTTTGTCAAGACTTTCCAACAGGCTTCGAACTTCAAGTTTTCGGAATCAGCGTGCTCCTTCAAGCTTGAGGTAAGTGATTTCCTTAATGTAGAGGGATGATCGTCTGACCGCCGTCCCAGTTCCCTGCCGATTTCCCAAAGCTGCTCTTGGTTGGCATTGTTGAGCGTGCATGCCGCAAGACCGTCATTCGCGAGATCCCTGGAATAATAGATTGCTTCAAGCTCGCAGACGACAAACAGGGAAAGATTCAGGTGAGCTACATATTACTTTCTTCAGACAGCTCTTTGAAAACCACGGATGCAGCTCACAACTAATGGCTCGAATTTCCGTGGTATCTGGCAATTCGCGGGCGGAGACGACAACATCATCGATTACGACACCATCTACTCGAACGACATTTATTCCATTCTAAAGACCTATGGCGTAGAGATGGCACGCGCCGCCATTTTGCGTGAAGTTGGAGGTGTGTTTAGCGCTTACAAGATAGACGTCGACATTAGACATCTTGAGCTCGTTGCCGATTACATGGTAAGGGAGTGGTCGTTGCTCTGCAAATCATCTTATGCTGACGTACTAAAGACATTTGATGGTGGTTACAAACCCTTCAACCGCAAGGGCCTTTCAACGAACCCCTCACCACTCCTCAAGGCATCCTATGAAACCACTGCTGCTTTCTTATCGGATGCAACCTTGTTTGGTGACTTTGATGACCTCTCGACGCCATCGGGAAATATTGTCCTGGGTCGGCCAAACCTCACGGGGACTGGTGTGTTCGACGTCGTGATGCCCATTAATGCTTGATCAACTCGCCTAGCCATGCCACATCTACTCCGAGTCGTACATAGTAATTCGTTTTGCACAAGGCGTGACCTGGTTACTTTGTGACGTGTCACGAAATATTTACTGTTGTTGTTGCCACTTGCGCGTTTTGCTCCTCAGGCTCCCACCTTCGGACGTGTGTCAGAACTTGCGACTTGTGCCGTACCACTGATCTAAATTTCATCTCGACCTGAATCTTTACCCATGCCTAGGGAATCTTAGAATCTCACAACACTATCATGGAAACACATCGTCGTATACCACTACAAGACCTTCCCTTGGAGCAATTCATAACACCCAGTCTTGCCACTACCAAAACGCCACGAAAGCTCAAACGTCCACTATCACCATCGCAATCAACTCCACTCAATCCTGCTAAGCGTCGTGTCTTGGATGCAGAAGGCATACCGTTTTCGAATACCATCGCTGCCACCCCTTCCGCCTCTCGTCCTGTGCCATCCCTACTGTACAGCCTGCATACAGTGACTCCAACAAGACCCTCACGCCTTGGACACGGGTATATTTCTACTTCTACTTCTGCTAGTGCCCGACCAACCCCAAAGTCTCATATTAGGCTGGCTCGAAAACACGGGAGCCCCCAAGGGACGACGTCTCCTTTTCCTTCCCGTCGGCGCTCCGCCTCCAGCGAATTTCATTCCACGCAGACAGTCGAATCATCCACCAACCCTCAGTCTAAGCACTATCCTGGCTTCGACATCTTCCGAGACAGCAATCTCTCGCAGGGTCCTCCGGACCCAGGAGGCTCGCTGCAATCGGACAGCGAGACCCTAGACGATAAATTCGAAGATGAAAAGGAGAACATTCCTCCCAAGAGGAATGCGAAGAAGATTTCTTCCAAGAAGCGCCTCTCAACTGGAATTGGAGACCTTGGAGGATCGTGTCTTCGTACACCGACACGAAAGAGTGAAGCTGTTCGCCTTGAACGGACACCGCTTTTCAATCGTCAAGCGCCACGATAATTGATCATGGGCCTTATGACCTCAAGGCTCTGCCACAGAGCCTTGTCCAACGATGTGGATACGTTTTGGGGTATAGAGTGCATATGAATTTCTGGTGTTTCCG
>KN819325.1:1674570-1688307 GCA_000827475.1 Paxillus involutus ATCC 200175
GTTGTCTGTATTTTTAATGCCCAGTATCGGCCGGCGGTTTTATGTGGGCTCTCACCGGCACCTCTTCAGCAATCATCCACCAACTACAGTTCCTCCGATTACCAGTGTCCTTGGCATATCGTACATTCATTTCCATGCACGGTCTGCAACTCCGACGCGCCCCGAACAATCTCTCGTAGGTATCGCCTCGCCGCAGCCATTTCTGGTACCGGATCAGCTCTCCAATCTGTTTATAAAATTTGCTACACGAGTTCCAACGGGTAGGCAAGCGAACCATCGCAGGACTCCACGTCACAAAAATTCAAGCTAATCCATCCATCTTCCGGAAGAGACATGATAGGAGGTGCAGGTGATGGGGGCATCATAATTGTGCTCAACATGATTGAATAAATTCGACAATAAAGAGAGGAAACAACAATAACGCAACAAAACAGGAACAGGAGCCACGTACACTACAGAGTGAACAGCATAAGAACCAAACAGATCGCTAAAAAGTCGGCGTCAACCCCCACAATCTGTTCAACCAACACGGTCTAGATAAGTTCCGCAGCATTGACCGGCATTTCATCCTAGGTTAAGTTTATCAATGGTAAGTTATTGCAAACGCCACGAGGTGACTTACGATCTGAGTGCTGTAAAATTGTTCTGCAGAACGGACATGACTATGATAATTAGAATGAAGAAGCAAGGTAACTTACCGATGTCGCGGAGGATGCGTACATCGTCAACCGTCACGAACTAGAAAAGGACACGTGAGACTCATAATGACACCGAAGTGTCTAACGTACATTGATAGCAACACCTTTCCTGCCGAATCGCCCAGAGCGACCAATTCGATGGATGTAGTTCTCACGATTCCTGTGTGAAGGTCAATCTCGGCATTGAATGTATGATGTCGGAGAAAATCAATTACGCCGGGAGATCATAGTTGATGACAAGTGAGACTTGCTGGACATCGATTCCTCGGGCCCAGACATCCGTCGTAATGAGCACACGCCTACATATGTTTTCAGAAGATTTCTCCCAGTAGGAAGGCTGGCTACTCACGATGTTCCACCGCGGAACTCTGCCATGATTGCGTCCCGTTCTTTCTGGACCATCTCACCATGCATCGAAGATACAGTGAAGTTAGCGGTCCTCATCTTCTCTGTCAGCCAGTCAACCTACCAAAACAGTGAGTATAAATGGTGGTGACTTATCAGGAACTCCAACCTTGCGTCGCGTGTTGCAGAAGATCACAGCTTGAGTGATGGTGAGCGTGTCATACAAATCGCACAGCGTGTCAAATTTCCAGTCCTCTTTTTCCACAGCCACGAAGAACTGCTTGATCCCCTCGAGCGTCAACTCATCACGCTTCACAAGGATGCGGATAGGATCGGTCATGAATTTTGTCGTCATCTCCAACACGTCGTAAGGGAGCGTGGCGCTCAACAACACGACTTGAGTTGCTGGAGGGAGATAGCGATAGACGTCGTATATTTGGTCCTTGAATCCTTTGTTCAGCAGCTCATCTGCTTCATCGAGGACAAGCATCTTTATGTTCCGCGTCCGGAGAGCTCTTCGACGAATCATATCAAAGACACGACCTGGAGTTCCTGACACCACATGCTGCCCATATTCAAGCTTCCGAATATCCTCTCCGATGGATGTTCCTCCAATGCACGCGTGACATTGGACGTTCATGTAGTCACCGAGGGCGAGTACGACGGATTGAATCTGGGTAGCAAGCTCTCTTGTTGGTGAGAGAACGAGCGCTTGGGTTTCGCGGACGGAGACATCTATGGATTGGAGGATGGATATCGAGAAAGTTGCTGTTTTACCGGTTCCGGACTGCGCTTGAGCGATTACGTCGCGTCCTTGGGTGATGGGCAATATAGCACGCTGCTGGATAGCAGAGGGTTTTTCAAAATCTGAGAAAAGAGACTATGAGGGATGGAAACGGATGCTGGGGGGGCCAAAACTAACTGTAGGCGTAGATGCCGCGAAGCAAGTCTTCTTTCAGGTGGAGGTCATCAAAAGTAGACACGACCGAGACGGCTTCTGACGACTCGAATATGAGTTTCTGACAGCGAACGTCAGTTCCAAAGCTAAACGATCTCCAGGAGAGGGATTACCTCGTCTCCCGCGTTGATACCAGACATTTTCAGTGACTTTGGCTGAGGTGTAACGGAAAGAATGAACGTACTGCGGAGCTTGAAATTGGCGGTGAGCAGAGGCGCCACCTTGGCATATTACTTGGTACAATACTGCCTTTGACTTTGTTCAGAATCATGGACTCAATCATTGAAACCCAACGACAGGCTCATGAAGAAGTCGAGCGCTACGAAATTGCGCTGTATTCCCTTCTTTCCCGGAACCAACCCACCCACGAAATCAAGTTGCAGACGGAGCACAAAGCAGCTCTGGTGCTCGACCGCATTTCTTCTCGTGTGGTTGCTCTCAACAACCAGTATAATGACGAAGAGAGCCGGGAAGGAGAAATAGATGCGCTCACCGCGCCTGCCCAGCAAACTGACCTTTCCGAGTTCTACGCGCGGTTGGTGAAGATTCAGGACCACTACAATAAGTATCCTGATGTTGCAGCAGGAGCCTTCGACTCAGAGCTCGCTGCTCTTCTCGAGCAAGGAAATCAGGATGGAATAGACGACGACCACGAGGAGGAGGACCGTACGTCCCCATCCTTACGATCACTCGAAATGTCTCATCCGATGCTCGTTTAGCTATATCTCTACTGTTCTCTGGTGAAGAAGCGTACGGAAGATACCTCGACTTGTACACCAACCACACCGCGTACAATAACTTGAAGAGCATCACAAAGAGATTGCCGTACTTGCAGTACCTCGATGTCCTGTTGGCAACAGAGGATGGGAAATTGCACGACGAGCTTCCAAAGGAGACGCGACGGTCCAAAGAGTATGAGGTGTACGTACAGTTTTGCTCCTAGCTATATTCACCTCACCCGCCCTACCTCAGTTACATCCAAAATCTGCATGACTACCTATTATCCTTCCTCAAGAGAACCCAACCCCTCGTAGACATAGACTCCAAACATCGGGAAGCCCGAGCCGAGTTCCTGAAGAAATGGGAGGCAGGAGAGCTCGATGGGGACTGGGAAGCTCAAAGTAATCAGCGTGTAGCCTCCTCGGAGGAAGTGGAAGGTATATGGTGCTCTGCATGTGCGTCACTCACTGGCTTGTCATAATTCATGCATTTGATGACAAAGCTCTCCGCAGGTCAAAAAGGCTACTCGAAGAAAACGGTATACGACGCGCACCTGACTTCGAAAAAACATGTCAAGGCAGTTACCAAGCAAGCGGTCTCCAGTGAACCACCCCAAAATCCAAACGGCATACAGACGCCTCCCACGAATCCTTCTAATGTCGGATCTTCGTGGCGGTCCAGGCTACGGAACGCCGCACTTCTGACATATCTTACCAACTCCCTTCTTGTCATCCTTGTTCCCACAGTTAACGAAACAAAATCCAACGTGGAGCGTCGCTTCTCCCTCACCGCACGTGAGCGTGAACAGGAACTACTCGAACAATCGAAGCCTACAGTTGCTCCCACGAACAATGGGGATGGAACGGGCGAGGAAGAAGAGGAAGAGGAAAGGATTTACAACCCTCTCAAACTCCCCCTCGGTTGGGATGGAAAACCAATTCCATACTGGCTGTACAAGCTGCATGGGCTGGGCGTCGAGTACCGATGCGAAATATGTTCTGACCACGTGTACATGGGAAGGTGCGTGAATCTGCTAACACCAGTCGATCATCGCTCATGGGTAGGACCTACAATAGGAAGAACTTCGACCGACACTTCCAGGTACTTGTCTCATTTTCACTTCGACCGGACGATGCAAGCTAATCACGTTTTACAGGAATCCCGGCATGCTTTCGGAATGCGGGCTTTAGGTTTGCCAAACACAAAGCATTTCCACGAAATCACCCGCATAGAAGATGCGCTCTCACGTGCGTTCATCTTCTTTACATGTCTTGGCTCAAGGTAATATCCGGCCACAGTTGCCGAGAAATTGAAACGGGAAGGGAGGCACGAAATTTTCGAGCAAGAAACCATGGAAGAACTTGAAGACGACGAGGGTAATGTTTACAACAAGAAGACATACGAGGACCTGAAGAAGCAGGGTCTGATCTAGCCTCCCTTGTTATTTTTGATATCCTTGGCCTGTATTACATGCCTGCTTGCATTCTATCAATCGCAAGTAAAACATATCTCCATGCGGTGCTACCTCATTAGCCCAGCAGTTGAGATCCCTTTGCGCGTTGCCTGGACTGGTGTGATTGGAGTGGGAAGATCGGCCGCATGTGAATAGAGTTCCTCGTCTGACGAGGGGCATGATGACATTGGTGAGTCCCCCGGTGAGTCAAAAGGATTTGTAGAAGAGGCCTCCAATAACGTGGGAGGGATTATCAACCGTCCCTTGTCGTTCTCTAAACACTCGTTAACCCGCAGAGTGACACACAACTGTAGATGCACTGACCAAGCTTGTCCCACCACAGTAGGTCATCGGCGCTCGGAGGAGGCACTAAAACATGAACTTCAGTGACGAGGACAACTGAGCATCATCAAGCCTCACAATCTCCAGCTTCCAATGGTAACGCAAGAGCGGCGACTTTTTCATCAAACTTCTCTCCAGGAGCAGAGACCAATGGGGTCTCCAGCAATAACGAGGAAAGCGCGGCCCGCTTTACAGCATCAACGATCCGCACTTCAGTTCTGAACAAGGCGAAAACTAAAACGACAGTAAAGGTTGGGAAAGAACTCAAGGGTGCTGGAGTCATAAATTACCTGGTCGATGGTCAGATCCTCGGAGCTCGGATCGAGAATAAACCGACAAATCCAGGTTGCCTCTGAACAAGATCCTATCTGGAAAGATATATAAGGTTAGATATGCCGGAATGTCAAGGCTGCATACCCGTCCAGGCTGGTATTCGCATTTTCTCGCTAGAGTCGTAATTGTCTGTCCCGACGTCATACTTGTACGTGGGAGGGAATAAGAGTGGTCCTTCATCATACCCAACGAATGCCTCGCCGTTGTCAATCGCTATTCTGAGCTGCACTTGTGTCATAAATAACATCCCGTGAGAAACCAATAGAGGTCATAACCAACCTGGTCTAACCCGACGAGCGAATCGTAATATTTTTCCAATGCATAAGACCTGACCGTTTCGTTCTCAAGATTAATCCGATAGTTGGTGTCGGCCAGCCAGACAATCTTACTGCAGTGATTTCATCAGGGGAACGACTTTTCATTCGCTGTTGGGGAACTCACTCATGGCTCGCTATGGATTTTCCTTTCAGGAAATGCAGCCCTTTCGTGATCGTCTGAAAATCGGCGTTGCGTTCCTCGACATTGGAATGACCAGCAGCCAGGTGGGCAGTAACGAAGCAGAAACTGGTATCGTGGAAGTCTAGTCGGACACCGACCCCACCTTTATTACCTGACATGCCGCGCAAACCTGTCTGGTTGAAAGCGTCAACAGCAGGGCCTGGGCCTGAAGACTTTGTTGTTTGGGCTCACTTTACGAGTGGCACCTTCAACGTTGCGGATCACGGACGTCAGCTCGGACTTGACGATGACGAACAGGGCTGTGCCGACCAGCTGTGAGAGAAGTATTACATGAGCCAGTACAACTTGGACTTCGGCAAGTAATCACTTGTTCGCTGCGCAATACGACATACTCTCCCGACTTTTTCAACCGTCCATTGATTGCTTCCATAATCTTCTGCTCCCATATGCGCCTGCAGCACTGGTCAGTCGCCTGTCGAACCATAAAATCGAAAAGTCAGCAGACTTTTTTTCTGGATCAGTCTGAATTATCTGTTGCGCAGTGAGGAGGACGATCTCTTGGAAACCTAGGACGAACATATCGGGCCTGGTAGCTGCGAATAAGCGGGGTCCGAGTTCCTAGCAAGTAGGAACTCACTCGGGCATGTCTATACCAGGTTTCGGACGATTTCAGTTATCGTCAGACAACATCGTGCACGAAGAACTCACTGTCTCGCGGAAAGAGCCAAGGGAGCAGACTTTCAGATGGAGGCTATAGAGGGCGTGTTCTTGTCAATAGTAGCGTAAAAGATAGCATTCTTCGATTCACCCTGCCATTTACATTCCATGTGCCAACGAAGATGGCGCATGGCTTGGTCGAGGAATATTCTGACACCCTAAAGACTTGCTTCTCAGCACACACCCCAACCTCACGCTTCGAATGACTTACCGTTCATTCAAGGTTTCTTGGATCATGTCATGAACAGGATCGAATATGCTCACTTGCGTCTGGTTGCTGAGATTGCCCTACCATATGTTTGCTCTTGTATGAGATTCGTAAGGAGATCACCTACAAGGAACATGTCGATCGCAATTTGCTTGCTCTTATCCTGAAAGTTATTTATGTATGCCCTTGACACACTCTTCGATGCATCCGAGAGCACACCTGAGGGACGGCGTCATTTATATCGATATTGAAGAACCATGAATCCTACCCGCTAGTGTCCGCTTTCCTGTCCGCGTGAAGCTTGTATTCAAAGCCCCAGTACCAGCGTATATGCGCGACAAGGCATCACCATTTTCTGCCCACAGCTCCCTGTGGTGGGTCCAGAGAGCGCTGGCTTGTAACCACTCGCGATGGACGAGACCAAGGTACTGCTCAAGCGCTTTGCGTGACAGGATATCTTGCACGAAGTTCGTTCGGTCCAGGCTGTACCAGCTGCCGTCAGAAACGAACTATAAAGATTTGTGGTTCCACAATACCAGTCCAGACAATTCGTCCTGAACACCCCACGTTGCTCTGTGATAGCTTCGGCTGTTGAGCTATCAGCCAACGTGAATCCGAAGCGATCCATGTGTTCAGTAATGGCTTCCTGACGTCTGTAAAGCATAAGAGCGCGGACACGCAAAGAGACGAGACACCTACCCCAGCTCCCGCACAATATTATCATGACCACCGATTCTGACCGCATTGTGGAAGTCGTAGTGGGTGATGCCAAGATGGTCATCCCAAATGCCACTGGCCTGGTATAGATGCTTCGCATATGCTGCCGTAAGGATCGCCTCGTTCTCCTTCGTACCCAGGAGGTTGATTGCATGCGTCGCTCCGTACTCTTCAATTAAATGGGCAAAGTGACGCTCAAAAGCAGGCTGTGATGCTTGAGGACGGGTAATTTGTATGCGTTGACCGAATGTCTGTATACCTTGCTGTTCCCAAAACACTATGCTCGGAGTGAGAAGCGAGCGAATCCGAGTATGAGAAAAGCCCACAAGGTACACTCCCGCGAACTTGCGTATAACTCATGCAATGCTGGTCGGTGCTCAGGATTGTTTCTGTCTGCGGTCCTCACCTTAAAAGCCGTACCTCATAAATCAAGCGCACTTACCTCTACAAAGTTTGCAGTGTTTCCATCGTCATCAACGCCTCGAGTATTGAAGCGGGTGCCTGCTCGCTTCCATCCGAGGCGCGAGATCAAGGATAATGTAGCAACCACGGGAGCTCCGTTGACTGGAGGCGCTGGCAGAGCCATAGTAGACACGCCCACGTGCCCTTGGATGGCAAGGACCTGCAGAGTCCAGTGTTCATAGGATATCAAAACAAGGACTAATGCCGCGCACAATGAATTGACATCGGTCAAGATCCTGACGTTCGGGTGGATCGAGTTTTTCTCGGAAATCAAGCAAACTTCGAACGATGTACTCGTTCCATACAAATCGCTCGTCGAAAATCCCGACGTCATAAGGGATGAGGTTATCTCGAGACAACCGCACGGACAACCGCGACGATAGATCCCATGGTGGGTCCAGGGCGTAGTAGAAAGAACCAGAGGAGAGGATCTTGGTGAGTGGCATGCACGGGTGTTCGAAAACTGCGTTAGGGTTGACGTTCTGTGAGTATGGCTCCCTGCTTATAATTGGGTCCATGCTGTCTGGAGTCACGAGCGAGTCTTGAGAGGCGGAAAAATCATCCCATGCGGACGACGTCAGACAGTAGAATCGGACTTCGTGGATCCTAGCTACATTCTCCGGGATCGATTGGGAAGGGCGGGTGTCGCCTATTCCAGTCGCAGAAGTGACGACTGCAAGGAAGATATCTGGCCCCGGGATATGAGTGAATGCAATAGCGAGATGAGGGATGTGTATATGCACCATTTTCTATCGAAATGAGCCCCAGACATCCCTTGACAATGCGACTCGTCAGTCTTACAGCGCTAGATAGATTCACTTCATCGCCGGGCAGGAACTCGACTACGACTTGATTTGCATTGGTTTCGGCAGCGCGGAAGATCAGCGCCTTGTGAGGGCGGCCTTGTCTCTCCTCACGAGAGCCTGTCAACAGATAGAGGGTTCTCGGGCTATGTCCAAGGTAGAGATGCATCGGAGCGCTGCGAAGTGGGCCTGATCCTGTCTAGTACTCCGGAATTCAAACCTGCCGTAGACAGAGAAAACCAGCTAAGCTCGCGGTCAGATAAAGCGGAGGCCAGGTTTCACGCAACCGAAATGGATGATTTATCCAAACATGTACAATATCACAACCAGAAAGCACACAAGTTTTGAATCACTTCATGGGTTACTTGAAACCCGTGTACATATAGTGCTGAAGTACTGAAGCTTCGATGAAGCAGCGTAAGTTTGATCACATATGAAGTGCACAAGCCTGTAACTAATCACAAGTTGCAAACTTGGCGACGAGTCCTACGAATCACCGATGCTACGTCCAGAGTTCGACACTTGTCTAGATAAAAGGTTCGCGCTGCTCGGCCTGACATCTGTAGCTCTTGTGATAGCTTGAGGTGACCGTTGGGGTGATCCCAGCCGGTTACGACGGACAGAGAGTATATCACTCTCAGGCTGAGAGCCATACGAAGAAACCCTAGGACTACGTGGTGGAGGTGGCAAGTAAGGCGACTGCATTGATGAATTGGGAGATGGCGGTGCTGGAGAAGTGGCTCGTCGGACTGGGTTTGGTGAGGGAGGCGCGATCAAGCCGTTTGATTTGTCAGATCCCCGGATTCCAAGCACAGAAAACATTGACTTGAACAATGAAGAATTTGATCGAGGTACTCCTGTGGCGGAAGGCACACTCTCCATACCTGGGTACACACATAAATGAAACGAAGGAGATCACGAGTGTGTGGAAAGTACCTGACGACGTCGGCAGAGCGTTGTCGTTCGCGCTCAAGCTCAAAAACAGGAATAGAGGAACTAGCCAGACACATGTCCCGAAGAACGTTGCGATGTCTGTAAAACCAGGCGCGTCAGAGATTATGCCACGATGCCTAGTGTAGCTCTGTTTTGCATCACGAGTAACGCGAGAGAAATATATGAACCACCAAAAATGGTTTGTGATAGCCATGGCACACGAGGCGATGAATGACGCGGAAGATAGTGATATGAGGGGCCATTGGGTCGAGAAATTCTGCAAGTAAACTATATGGCAGATGATGGAGAACAGCGTTTGAGGAAGCGGCAGAGAGTCAATGACATAGAGCAAGACGTGCAATGCAATGATAGCCTGGGGACATAGTATGAATAGACATCCTCCACGACAGCTTAGGAAAATGCACGAACATACGTCCCCCTCTGCCCAACCAACTTGGAAAGCCGCGAGTGTTCTTCAATCAACTCGGATATGTAGAGCAATCCACTGGCTTAAACCTGATCAGACCAGTGAAGAGACGTCAACACGAAACAAACCGACCGAGCGAAAGGGTCATAAAAGCGAAAGCAGCAACGATAGTAGCATAACTGTGGAATGTGCATCAGAACCGGTTTGAGTACAACCGAAACAGCGCGCACCTAAGATAATGAAGGAGAGACATGACGAACTGAGTGCTGACTCTACTCAGTACTGAGCACTGACGTGGTCGACGGTCGTGGTGAAGCTCGTCGTCAGAGGAAGACGGAACTCGGCAAAGCGAGTCGGTCACATGACTAGCTCCTGAATTCACCATGCGCTGCGCATTCGGTGTACACAGGCAGGCTGCACAACGGTTATACAGACGACTGTGACGATCTTGCATACCCTTCCGTCGTCCCCTCTTTCAAATCTCAAGCATGAGCAACATGGAAAGTCAGTACGCTCCAATCAATCGAGTGCCGCATATCTAACACTCCCACAGAGACCTTATTCCAACTGAAAGTTCGCCCGCCGCCATCACTCTCATAGACCCATTTTGACGCTGTATTACCCCCACTCAGTTTACTGCAAAGACACTTAGCCGACAAGCAAAGAAGGCACAGAAAGATGAGGCCGCAGAGAAGGCGCGATTGAAGAAGGTTTGTTCCAAGCATTTTCCATCCATCCATTATACCGACTTGATTCTCGGGTGTCTCGATACCTCACAGGCACTTCAACAAGGCAACAACGACGGTGCACGGATATATGCCTCCAATGCTATCCGGAAGAAGTCAGAAGGTCTCAATTTACTTCGTCTGGCTAGCCGTATAGACGCAGTCGCTAGTAGGGTGGAGACTGCAGTGACGATGAGGCAGGTGACGGGTAGCATGACATCCGTGGTGAAAGGCATGGACAGGGCGATGGATAGTATGAACTTGGAGAAGGTGAATCATCGTCATGCGTGCGGGTTCCGCCTGAGGCGAGAATTGACCATGTTGCCCCAGATCTCCCTCGTCATGGACAAATTCGAATCTCAGTTCTCGGATTTGGACGTGCAAACCTCATACATGGAAGATGCAATTTCGAGCACAATGGCGGTCTCCACACCGCAAGATCAAATAGATCAGCTTATGCAGCAGACAGCAGACGAAGCCAACATCCAGTTGCAACATGACCTTTCTGCCAAAGATTTATCGGGAGTCGTTCCTGATCTATCCAAGGGGGTGACTATCGGTGAGGAAGACAATAAGCTTGCGGAAAGATTAAGAGCCCTTCGGCCTGCAGCGTAACCAGGCATGGGGGATACATGGAAGGACCGAACTTTTGTACTGTAGTTATCGCTTTCTATTTTTTGTGCATGATGGTCATCGGATAGTATGTGTTCCAAGGCAGCTTCAACGACTTCGGTCCCGACTTTCGAGCAACTTGCTCCAAGGGACGTACAGGCGCAGGTTCGACCACACGATCGTGACTTGCTAAGTGCCAGCACGAGTAGCTATGGAGAAAATACAGCACCCGCTGGTACTGAAGATATGTAGCAGCACATATGCAATAAAAAGCAGTCATAACAAAGGCGTTTATATACCAAAAAATTACCGGGACCGAAGATCAACTCTACGGCTATGCATATGCACACACGACAACTGCATCAACAAGACAGACATGATTACCCTCCGTGACCATTGACGAAAATTGCAAAGTCAGCCATGAGTCTGCTTCTGTCTCGCTCACTCAGACCAGAGTCGAAGAGGAGCTTCTCGACGCGGGCGAGTAGACCCGCAGGACCCTCGAGTGGGATGATATGGGCATCAAAGCGGTGGACATCTGGAGGAAGTGAACGGCCGTTAGCGTTGTCCAACAGCGGAGAAAGGTGAAGGAAAATCCTTACATTTCTTGAACGCCTGGAATCCGGACTCCGAAAGTAAGCTTTCAAACACCTTGGTAACATCCGACCCGTACGCTCGGCCGTTCTCCACCCTTGCCTTTTCGCGTGCCAGGGTCGACCCTGGCATAACGGCCTCTTCACGCATGCGGGAAGGTGCCCACGACAACCCTAAGCCCAGATCGAGAGATCGTCCCTTGCCTTTCGTTGTGCGTTCCCCGCGTTTCGAATAGCTCGTATCAGTGTATTCTGACGTGTTATAGCTCTGCCCCCTGGAATGCTTCGACCGAGTATCGAAGGCAATGTGTAACGGGGATGTACGCTGAGATTTAGCAAGACCCAAGACATGCACAGGCAGGTCACGTTGATTTGATGGGAGCGCGGAGCTGCTCGGTAAGTGAGAAGTTTGGGGAATAGGGGAATTGGATACTGATGAGGGATGCTCAAACGCAAACATTGCATGTGAAGTGCGTGAGTTATGCCTGCCAGACCCGCGTCCCCAGCTCGAGGAGTGGCCAGCCGCCGTGCTGCCTCCAATCCCCCGGCCAGTCGACTTGGACTGGACGGAGACGGACGAGAACGATACGACCGATGTGTCCCCTGTATGGTCCGGCTTCAATTGGGAAAGTATGGGCAACTCTGTTCCTGCGGAATGAAATGTGGCGAAGGAAGATTTCCCAACTCGCGCTGAGTCTCCTGAGGTGGTCCGCTCTAGCGGATGACGCCGAGCCTTTGAATTGCTGGCGCGCGAGTGGGTGGATGTGTCGCCATTTGAACCGTGTGATCCCGATTGACCAATGGAGGAACTGCTCCCATTGAGTGTAGAAACCGGACGCTCGAAATCAAAGCTTCCAAGTTTGATTCGGTTACTCGTCATATTACGCTGAGGGTTCCCGGAACTATGTGCGTTGTGGGTTTGCCCACTGGACGTCCCGGCGTCTGCTCGTCTGCTCGACTTTTGTCCACCTGCATCTTTTGTTTTGGGCAAATCTTTGCCGCCAAAAAGCCGGGGAGTGAAACGACCCTTGGATGATGTACTTGGACCCGAACCTGCCTCAGTGTCAGTGTGTGACCGGGAGCTCGATACAAGAACCTGTTCCCGATGAGCTGCATTGACAGGTTTCCCTTTAGCGATCTTGACCTTGCCAGAATCGACTCTCGGTGGTGCAGTGCCGGGCCTCAAGGGGGAGTCGACCTCTCCAGGTCGTTGTGGAGTTGGTGGGGTATGAATAATCAGGGGTATTATGGGTATAGGACGTGGTGCGAGAAGAGGCGGTTGTTCCTCGGTCTCCTCAGACGAGAGTGATTCCACGGTGGGTAACTGTGACATTTGCGGACGCGCACCGTCCGCACTTCCTCTAGGATCGCGAGAAGACTGTGATGATGGGAAAATCCGAGCTATAGGTGAGGGATTTGATGGCATAGACTGCGAAACGAACTCCGTCGAAGGACGAGATCCAAGATGCCGTCCTTCAGCGTCCCCAGATAGTTTATGCCTTTCCTTCCATTTACTATTTCGACGTCCAACATCCAGGAAGGAATATCCGCTCTTGTGTGCACCCCGCTGTGCAGCAGAGCCATCTTCATGCTCTTCCGAAAGGGCAACCGCGCTGTCATGAGGTGTGCGTTCCGAGCTGACCGAGTGTGTCCTGCCGTGAGACCGATCACCCTGGCTGCTGTGAACAGGCGGAAGGGGTAAATGCCCGGTAGATGATTTCGGAGTGCTGCGCTGGGAGCTCATGCCCAGTCCGAACGATCTCCGGCGGGGACTGGCGGACAGCGGTAGCGGACTTGATGGAACGGGTATTGCGTAAGGTGATTTTGAAGCAGGCTCGTCGATAGATTTGGGTGTAGTAGGCCGAGAAGTCAGCCTGAAGGAGCGTTTGCGAGAAGAGTTGTTCTTCGTCTCCGATGCTGATGTTGATATCGAAGCTTTCCCCTGCGAGGTTGTCGAGGGGTGGTGGGTAGAGCCAGACGAAGATGATCTACGAGTTAATGAAATTCCAAAAATCGTATGTAACGCTAACTTCCGCTTTGTGGAAGAAGGCGTTTCAGAGCGGGATGGACGGTGTTCATCATAGTGTTCGCAGTTGTCACTGCGCTGATCGTGATCTCCAGAGGAGTGATGGGTATCAATGCTTTCAGGCCGTGGCGCATACTCGTGGCGCGTTCCGTTCATCCTTCTTCTGAACGAATCAGATGGAAGTGGGGCTATCGTGGAGTGTGTAG
>KN819325.1:1732275-1767115 GCA_000827475.1 Paxillus involutus ATCC 200175
GGAGGACAAGCACACAGGCCACGGCAAGAAGGATGCCTGCAGTGAGGGCTGGGTTTGTGGCTCCTTCCGCAGCGGCAGCCGAAAAGGAGATCTCAGGGATGTAGGTTACGTTTGTGGACGACGGGGGGGCGACGATCGCCGAGGTGGGTGTCAGGTCCGTGAGATCGGTTGGAGAGAGAGTGGGGACCGCGGGTGACTCATCTACAACTCCAACTTGGATGGAGAGTGTTGGAACCGGATCGGAGCGAGGAACGAGGCGGAAAGAACGAACTTGGGACTGGGGGAGGAGATGCGATGGGTCAGCGAGGACACGAAACGACAATGCAGGCCGCCGTCGAGGCAGAATCGGCCTCGGATTGGATCTAGCAAGCGTCGGGAAAACTCAAAAAGGCAAGAAGGAAGGCGGTCAGCACACCGCCACGCTTACAGTCCACGTCACGTCACGTCACGCGGCGGCAAGCGCCGGGGCGTGACAGCGTACCGTCTTTTCGCAGAGAGAAGAGATTGGGAGGTCGGTCTTGGCTTTTAGTCTCCCGGAAACACGTTATTAAGTCCGATCCATTACTAGGCCGATGTGTGACGTGACCAAATTTGATGACCTCGTATGCTTACTAGTTTCACTTGAGTTTCACCCTCTATGCACCGATCTGGCTCCGACGCTCATGCCCGATGGCGCAGCGTCAAGCTTACCGCCCCACCGCCTCTGACAATATGTATGCACTAGTGCCAGTAGTTCAAGCCGCATTAACCTCGCTCTGCTGGACCCTCCGACGAGTCGTCATGTCCCCGACATTCGAGGCTCTGTGTGAACTATATTTCCAGGCAGGTATTAGAAGTGAAAAGCTTCAGAGTTGTAGGAACATCACAGAGGATTCTATAGGAAGGTGAGTATACACGCTACATTATCTTGGTCACAGCCTGTAACACAGGCGGCCTTGATTAGTTGATTACTCACACAGGTATTATCGTACTCATGCGGACCACACGTCACTAGTCAGTGGGCGCTCAGCACCCAGTACTCATCCACATACAGTCATTCAGCGCTGTGCATGCAATTGGCCGACAGTTGACCCGTGTTTGTTGTTCGTTGTCGTCCTCCCGACTCTTTCCGAGATACGGGCTATTGTGTAATCTGGTACTCGCTTCCGAAAGTTGTTCCCAAGCACTACAAGTATCTGAAAACAATGTTGCTGATCTGGCATTGATGGCTGTCTTCTCTCAAGGTAGCTGACCCATTCAATTGTGTTCCCAAGCCTTCACCAGTATAATCCATCAGAATCGCACACTCCTGCGAATGACAATCGTCGTCGTCGTCGCCAAATCTGGATCTTTCATTTGGTTGGTATTATGGGGTATCTCTTATTCTTACGCTGTTGGTACAGCTTTTGCACCAGGATCGTCTCGCCGACTCGGAACTGGCCTGTTGGCAGAGGTACTCTCGACTCTTGAATGGGAGACGACAAAGATCGTGTGCGATAGACTGGCTGCTATAATCTCCACCGCCGCCTCTAGATTATCTTGACCTACTTTCATTCAAGCAAACAGATCATATCACGGCTAGGAACCTGCAGGTTCGCCATGCTGCTAGCATTCAAATAACAACACAGCGCAATGTCTGACCCGATATTAATTCCGTGCCAGTTCATAAGTAATGACATGAAGTCTAAGGTGGTTGGATGTGCCAGCTGGATCTGGTACAAAGTACAATAATATATTTTAGTCTTTTTGACGTTTGCGCGTTTATTTTACATAAACGTGATAAACACGCGTTCGTCGCACCCCTTTCACGTTGTGCGCTCAAGCTAGCCAAGCTTCTTGCCAGTGCCAACAGTATCACCTCCTGTTCGAGCAGTCTTCATCGTGCAAACTATTTTCAAGCCCCCTGTCCCAAAACCACGATCAACGTAACGCTCAAGCGGGATTGCCTATCAAAGCCAGATTCTCGGGCCTATAGCGGATCGAAAAAAGAAAAATACATTACAAACCGTGTAGCGAAGGGAGGATAGTCTGCGAGCAGTATAAAAAGGGCTACAGAAGGTGGAAAGGTCTCCGGTTGAAATCCAATCGCCTTTCATCAGTACGGACTTGGACGCGTCTGTAGATTCACCTCCAGAATCCACTTCATTCCATCCTCGATGACCAACGGTGGCTCGGCGCCACATGCTCAAGCTGTCACTCAGCTTGCTCACTCGCCTCCAAAGGAGCAGTTATCTCAGGTATATAACGAGTAAGCAGCGTCTTCTTTCAACAGTTCCTTGCATGGACGCTGAGTTTGTACGCGGTAGCGCTCATACTGTCAACCAACCTCAGCTTTCGAAACCCGGCGAGATACCGACCCTATCAACCAACCCAAGCAATGGACGTATCCCAGAGTTGGTCGATGACATGGTCTCAAACCTCACAGAAAAACTCCAGCAAGCCCTGCGCCATATCAAGGTCCTTGAAACCCATCAAACAAAGTTATACGAGGATAACTGCCAACTAGTGGCTGCGGTTTCCATGCTGAATGAACGCCTGTCATTTTCTGGCGCGTCCCACAGTACACAGGTCCTTCACTTCACAGAAGTGCAAGCAAAACTACGTGCAAGCGAGGCAAATCGAGCAAAGCTTAGTGGAAAGTATCAGGACATGTTGGCCAGCGTTTCAGCTGGTTCTCCACACCAACATCTTAGTGTAGAGCTACAGGGCACTCGGAATGCATACGCGCAGCTTGATCGGGAGTATCACATCTTAAGGGATAAATACGCGAGGCTGAAAGGGGCATTGGGAACGGGCCATGTCACTCAGCAACAAGTGCTACATCTCTCTTCACAAGGCCCAGGTAGGTATATAGGACTACCTCACAGGATAAGTAACTACTGAACTGTTTCGCCCAGTCCCGGTCTCCCAGGTCCAGCGGGGTCACAATACTATAGCATATACTCAGGTATCTCATCAAACAAACTGTCTTGTTCGCACTCCTAACGATGTACTGTCCGCGTTTCGACGACAGCCAGCAAGCGACCTTCAGATCCGCGTCCCGCAACTTCAGGATCAAAGTCGAAGCAACCCCGTATCACCCGCATCCGCTATATCTCCTGGTAGTCTGCAAGGCTCCCTACAACAGCAAGAGAACCACAGAAGGCGAAGTTCGGAAAGTATTTCCCAGGTACGTGTTTGCAGCGACGGCCGAGGATATGGGCGCTACAACCATAGTCGCTAGCAGCAACACCGGCCAGGTCCCAGTTCAATGGCCACTACATGGTCACCGACTCTCCCGACTCCACCGCCCTCCGCGCCCCTTTACAGAGGACCAAACTCACCGTTGGGTTTCCCTGTCTATTCATCGATGCAATCGGTGCCCGTTGGTGTATTCCCCCCACACTCCTTTGCGCACGGTGCCTCACCCGTACACACGACCATGTCCCACGGGTCTCGCAGCGTGTCTGGTCCGGCCGTGTTGCCTCAGGCGCACCATCCTCCAGGACATGACGCAGTACATGTGCCTAATTCTCAGGGTACCAAATCTGACCCGCGTCATGCCGAGGTTATCGACCTGACACAGAACCGACCAGGAGCCACGCGTGACATGCAAGCTGGACCTCCGACGCCACCTAAATCGTCGAGTCCACAATCGATTCACGCGGTGAAGCGACCGCACTCTGACACCCAGGCTTCTGATAGCCAACAAGGGGAACCCAAGAAGCCTCGAGTTGAGGGAGAGGCATCAACAAAGCCTGTCCGACCCACGCCACCTGGTGTCGATACCCCAAGCCAAAGCCCAGATCCCGCAACATCTGCTACTCCGACTGCACCACCGAGTGCAATACCGTCACCGCCAGATGTCACTGATGCCCAGGTTAATGGAACACCCGCAGTCGACGCCATCCGATCGTATAAAGAATGCGTGAATCTCATCTTTGAGAAGGACGCTGACGTCGAACACGGGGTCTTTTGTGGTCTGTGCTTGTAAGTTTTGCTTCTCAGTCCATTGTTCTGTGAAATGAATAATCTCGCGTCCAGTGACCGATACGAAGCCAAGATGATACAAGAACCGCCGGATGTCCTGATCCAACCCGACTTTGACTTACTCGTAAAACATTGTATGATCATGCACCCTACCGCATGGGAAGACCTACGCCATCCAAAGGACCTAGGGAAGACACAATAATCATGCCCCATGCCAGACGTTGCTCCATGTCTACAGTACGTTTCACCTACATGTCTATACTTTTACCATCATAATATTGCAGAAGATGTATTTGTATAAGTCAGTTATGGTACATGCATTGAATTTGGTCTCGTTCACTTGCATAACTCAGATTCACGCTCCAGGTCCATTCAGCGGAGCGGAAGCTATAACATTGCCACTACATTGTGTTTATCCTGTACAGTGGGTACAGAACCTCATGGTTTGATATCTTTGGCGAGTTTTTTGATGAGAGTCGTAAGGCGGGTAACTTCATACTCTGCCAACGTCGGGTCCTCCTCATACAGCACCGCTTCGGTAAGAGCAGGTAGGGTAGTGGCACCGTAACCTACAAAAATTATCATCAGTTCATATCCTCGTCAGGTATGTCTTTCAGAAAACGTACCAAGATATTTCCCAGGAGCGACACCAAGATGTCTGTACCACTCTCGGTCTTTCACTCCTCCCTCGGAGATAAATCCGCGCTCAAACTGCGTAAGCTTCTGATTCACCTTCTTCACTCTGATAGCAGCTCGGATCAGATCGCAAACGGGCCGCTTGTTGTGAGCTTTGCAAAGCTTGTGCGGCGCCATGTCTTCGCTGGAGCTCAGGATCCTCAGCGCGTGGAACTCCAAGTCTGCTTGGTTGACCTCAGACGCCGAGGAGCCATAACCGAGATGGTCTTTGACCCAGTCTTTGGCACGACGTGCGATGCGTCTACCACGACCCTTGCGAATGACTTTTTGCAGGGTTTTACGGAATGCTTTTTCGGCTTTGACTTTCTCGACGTCGAGTCTCATGCTTGCATCTTGGAGCTTTGAGATGGCTTTGCGAAGTTTGTTAAGCTTGGGGAGAGTGGCGATTCCCGCGGCCGATGCTTCCACGCTGACATTACCTTGTCACGGAGGATGTGGGGAAGATGTAAGGGACCACTCACGTGTCAACGTAGGAATCAAGTTGCAATGCATACTGTGTGGTATTGAGAGGTACGATGATCGAGTCCGCCAATCGGAGAGTCAGAAGACCCAAGCTCTTGGCGAGTGCAACCTGGACAGAACAAATCATCAAAACAAATCGGAACACAAATGAGCATTGTCTCCTCACATGACGGTGGAAGCCAGGGTCGCCATATATCTCTTGCCACATCTGAGAATCATAGATGGAGTGGTAGTGATAGGGAGCGTCAGTTGGCGTGTTGCTGAAAGACTGGTCTGAGCTAGCGACCTGTTAAGCACCATCAATAAGATTGCCAGAATGTGAACCTAGAAAATTACTGACGCCGAGCCTCTGCAAGAATACGGTATAGTCACTTCCCGAGCCTAGTGGCTGAACGTGCCGAACATCGTCCTCTGCAGCTGCACGGGCACGGCTCTGGTTCTTTGCCGCCCACATAGCAGTGAACTCGGCATCCTGTTCTCCTGTGTATGGGCCATGATCATACAATGCGTCCCAAACAGTTCTGCTTGGGTCGGTAGGGTGAGGAACGTCTTGTGCACTGCGTTTGATCAGATGCGCAAGGGAGGGCGATCCCGATGGGTCGTACTGCGGACCATAAACAGATACGTCTTTTTCATTTCGTCAGTGATGAGAATATGTTGCAGGCTCCTGGTACTCACCGACGTTGATGTAGGAAACAGCGTGAGCCTGAATCCAATCTGCGAAGTCCTCTCCCCACTCCGTGCTTCCAATAAGACCGTACTGTATGAAACGGGCTGACGTTGAGATAACTTCTCTGGGAAACACAACAGGCGGGAATCACCTCCTCGGCATCCCAACTTGCGATGACGATAGTACGAAGAGGCTTCCAGCCCCGCCTGACTAATGCACCAAGGCCACGAACGACCTCGATTAGAGAAACCGTGCCGGAAGTAGGATCAGCAGCCCCCATGACCCAAGCTGTAAATGTTCTACTAAGCAACCCCTGTACCAGAGTAAGCACTTACCATCTCTGTGACAACCAAGAATAACGACCTCGTCCTTGACGTGACCAGGGATAGCAGCCATGGTGTTCCAGATAGGGGTAACCTTAGAGTCAACTAATAGCTGAACGTCAGTTTGCAAGCAAAATAGCATGGACTTAAACACAAACCATCGTTGACCATCTTGACCAAACGAGTGCCAAGTTTTCCGTCGAGTTTCCTGCCTGCTTCAATACCACCAAGCTCTTGTTCGAACAGATACTTTGCGTTGTTCCAAGAAAGTGGCAGACTGGGGATGCTAGGCACATTTCCACCTTTGACACGAGTTGCGTTCTCGTATGCAGGGTACCCAGGGGTAGTAGGGTCACCAGGATATGTAGCTAGGTATAGTACTGAGCCACGCTGGATCGAAGTTGGGTTACGTGCGGGACCGGCGGGGTAAGTCAGGTAACCGTTCTCAGCGACCACGGCACCGTCGTCACGGGGGTCAGTGTAGATTAAAACACCAGCCGCTCCGCGTTCTTCAGCACCTTGAACCTACGAAACGATTCAGAAGGGACATATTGTTGGTGCAAGTGTTGACTTGCCTTGAGGCCACGGAAGATGCCTCCGTAACGAGTGAGGATAATCTTGCCAGTGAGATCCACGCCAGAGGCAACAAGTTTGTCATAGTCGTCTTTCGTGCCATAGTTAGCGTACACAATCTGGCCGGTGGCTTCACCAGAGGCACTGAAGCCGTGGAAAGGAGGAATGGCATGCTTGTACTTTGCAGCAGTTTCGTCACCAGGGTCTCCGTCTTCCAGTAGGTCAGCAGTCCAGACGGACTTGCCATCTGAGCCGAACAGCTCAAGAGAAATTCCATCTGCATTGGCGGTGTTCATGACAGGGAAGTAGACATCGATCCAAGCATTCGGTTTGTTGAGCTTGGAAGTGGTAGTCAGAGTCGCCTCGCGGGATTCGGTAGAGCCAGCGTCGAAGATAGGCTCTGCAGAAGAAGAGGATATGCCAAATTCCTTCTGAAAGAGTGACAGTATGTCCTTTGCATCCTGTAGGTCTTCCGGCGCGCCGGCTAAATGAGGGTGGGTGGCATAATGGCGAGAATTTGTGATAGCAGATTCAGTCGAGGGAACCGCACTGTGACATTCATCAATCCCTAGCGTTGAAAGATAGTCGACAAAGCTCACAGGAAACTATCCTCAACACGCTTGACATAGTTGTCAAACGTCTTGCCGCCGGAGCAGGAAGGCTTCCAAGACTTGACCTTGGTACCGATGTTCAGGAAGTTCAGCGAATGCTGCGAGTGGTAGGCGTTATAGAGCAAGAACAAGGATACCGCAATCCCGACATGGGCCAAGAACTTGCGAAAGCGAGCAGCAGGACGAGGACATTTTTGTGCGCTGGCTACCTCTGGGAGAGAGGGCTCGTCACGACCGAACAGAGCCTTTTCGCTCTTCAGGTCCATGGCAAAGTTGTGGAAGGTGGGATGTCATGATGAGCTTCTTGATGGAGTTCTTTATGGAACCGTCACCAAATGGTTCACATGCTAAGTGAACAATCTTAGTACCATGTGCTGACGATATTATTATAATTACCTAGTCTGCTGACCAGCTGCACCTGTCTATTCGGAGGTCGATAAACCATGGTGGCATGGACTGCGTGTCCATCAGGTTGGCTGGCGGCCCGGTGACAGCCGAACGCCGACCGACCGCTGAGTCACCCATACCAGAATCATCAACCACCACAACGTCTCTAAAGACATGTCGGAAGACAAAGCGCACAGACCCGCCCAGGGCGACCAAAGGGAGCCTGACACCTTAACCCCACCAACACCCACTGAGCCCGTCCCGGAGGCAGCTCCAGCGAATGTACCCACCGACCGCACAGAACTGTTAGCACGCGCCCGAGCTTTCCTAACGTCACCTCAAATACGGCTTCAAGACTCGGACGCGAAGCGGGTTTTCCTTGCAGAGAAGGGTCTCGCTGTGAACGAGATCGACCAGTTGCTCCGGGAGCTGGTGCGTAACATGGTGTGTATTGCTTCCAAAGTGTATAACCCCCACACCTTTGTTGCAGCCTCCGCCCGTACCGCCACGGACTTACCCTACACCGCCGCCTTCCAACCTACCCAACCTCTTCATAGGTGTCGCTCGGATATTCACGTGGTTGACCGGTACCTCTGCAGTCGCTCTCTTCATATATTATGTACGAAACAATTTATGCTGCCATATAGTCAACACTCACAGGCCTTTCCAGTGGTATCTCCTTCCTAGACTAACGCAATCCTACCAAGCCCGCCTTGCTCTAAGCAAGCATCAATCAGGACTCGTCGCTCGTCTGACAGAGTCCGCTTCTGCTCTGAAGGCGGCACAAGCGGAATCATTCAAGGATCTCCCACGACCAGTCCCCGTCTACGAGGACTCTCAGTATGTAGATTGCCACACGATAGATGATGTCTTGTCGTGCACGGGGAGCTCTGCAGGGGGGTCAGGTGAAGACACACCGGATATTACTATTCTCCGGTGTGCGCTTGAGGAACTATTTCGGACGAAGGAAGACAGCAGTGGTATATCTACCGAAGAACTCTTCCAGTATCTCGAGACTAAGCTTCCGTGGTTGAGCGCCGAGGAAGGTGCAGCACGACAGGTATAGTAATCCCCTTTCTCTCGCTGCGTACCATCTGACATCCCGAACACGAACAGAGCGAGCTCTGGAATCAGCTCAACACATGTCCATTATTCACATCTTCCATGCCGAAATCGAGTGCCAGTCTTCTCCCTCCTGATCATCGATCTCGCCTTCTCTGGCAATACACACCCCCACCACCCCCATCGACGCCACCAATGCTCACAAGCTTGGTAAATCTCCAAGCGGCCCTCCCCCGCAACTCAAAAGTCCCTGCCACAGACTCCAAATGCAGCACGCCAGCCGCACCCACACTTTCCGCCGCACAGAGGACGCTGCAAGTCCTCTCGGACTTTACCGGGTACATCACGACGCAGACTTACTCCCTTGGTATCTCGTCAACACGAGGTGTAAACGGGGTCGCGTCCAGGGGAAATCCGGTTGAAGACGAGCTTCGCCGTGAAATCAGAGCACTGAAAGGCCTGGTTTTGAACCGGAGATCATTCCTGCCTCCTAGTGTAGGAGTTGCGAGACCCGTGAGTGAGCCTCCGCGAGTCTCAGGCGCATGATTTCTAGTTGAAGGTATGGGTGTCTCTCACACTGGGAGTAAAGTGTCGAGATACCATACGATATCCAGAAAGTATATTGTTAAAAGCAAGTATACATCGCCGCCTCCTGTCCTTACAACTGGCATTGTTGTAATCTAGAATAAATTTGATTTCGTTAGATTGAATGTTCTGCTTGGACCTTCCTCCAAATGCTATCCAAAAAGGGGTAGGCTATCCGTATGCGGGCTTGCGCAGGAGTAAATTGGATGGAAGGCAACGCAGGTAGTGTCACAAATGAGCGGCAGAGTGGGGAAATGTCTAATGAGAAAGTATAACTTAACGACACAGTACAATGTATGCGTTGGAAGAGGTGGCCCTGCAACTCAAGATCGGATGGTGAGTGGTAGATATATGGCGGCCTTCAGCATTCGCCAAGAAACCGGTTCTTAGGGATAGGCTGCCCGTAGTCTCCTGACCACGTCGTGAGATTCGGATTAGTATACGCCTCAAGATATCTAATAATCGTCTTTGTCATCAAGTGCAACAACCAACCAATGACAAGATGCAAGACCCACGTATCGATGTACTCGGCCGTAGGGAAATCCTTCGGATCGCACCCGATATTGCGCGCGTTCGAAGGCTGGTACACTCGTATATAGTCGATTCTCAAATGAGCTGGGAACGGGAGGTGGTCGAGGTCTACAACCCCGAAGTTGGTCGACATCCCCAGGTTAACGATGATGTACTGGTTCAATAAGAGTTTGATTGTCTCCTCCGCCTACACAAGTCCAACTGTGGAGACATACCATTGGTTCCTGAGGGATGGGGCGCGCGGAGATCTGGGCGGCAGAGTCGGCTCCCATACCAGCGACGTTGAGCGTCCAGGCAACTTCATTGTTGGATACCCACGTTACGTACTGTCAATCTATCAGTAAGACCCCACTCCTTCAGCATCCTATTAGTATCGTTCAACCCACCGCGTTATCAAATCCAGGAACGTACTATATCCAGACTTCCCAGTCAGTTGTGTACTCTGTAAACCGACAAAACGACACACCTCAAAGCCATAGATCGAAAAACATCCAGTCTCACCCTCATAGCAATTTTGATCCGTCTCCGTCACTACTGAAGTGGCTTGTTGTAGCACTCCACCAGTGTACGTATTTTGAGTACTAATGGACGGGTTGGGGATCACCTCATTCGCCGAGGTGTTTTGCCAGATGTAACCCGCATTGAATGGCTTTATCAGAATGCGGAAGATGTCAGTAAGCTTGGCTTGGTCATAGAAACATGAGAACAACCAACCGCCCATTGAGCAGACTGTGATACTTGGCCCATCAAGGGAGTACCCGTGATCTGAAGCACCGAAGATCTTAGCACCATATGGGAAGTCAGAAAAGGGACCCTGACCTGCGCCTCGAACATGTCTATCTCAGGTGCTGCACGACCGACGAATGTACCATCTGAATGCTTAGGCCCTGGATGCGACTCTCCTGGACATGTGCAACGCGACAGCCGTTGACCTGGGAGATAGGATAGAACGCCACCATTACTGGGGTCACCACCTTCCGTCGCTGCAACCGGTTTCCCATTGACAGACTGGTTTGCCACGGTGCCAACGTCACATGAGTCGTACGTATATGGCCACTAGGCAGGCGTCAGCTCTGACCTCGTCACAGCGCGGGTCAAGCCCGTAAAGAAATCTTACCATGCCTTCCAGGCTGGCACCATAACCGGCTCGTCCAAGGTTCCCTAGCGTCCATATTGCAGGCCAAAACCCTTTGGACACCACCATTGTCTACCCAGTAATATATACTTTAGGAGGACGTACCGACAATATTGTTGACGCCGGGAAGAGAAACATTGGCTTCGATATATCCGCCAGTATAACAGAATTTGTTCCTGCAGCCATAGACCGGTTACCAAACATTAAAATTTAGAGCAGGCAACAGAAAACAAACCAGGTCGACACCATCCCTTCAAATATGTAGATTTAGTCAACAAGTAAAGTGATGAACTTCAAGGCACTCACCTCCTTGATACTGCAGGTCATGTGTCTCCTTTTGGGAGAGCGTAACAACAAGACTGCCGTCTTGCGTAACGACCGCCTCTGGATCGTACCATTCTAGATTATTTGTTTCCTAAGTCGGGGTCTAGTTCAGCGTGCAATCGCAGACAATCGTAGGTTGCACGAACCCAGTAGTGCAGGTTGGCAGCCTCCCAGTAGGGATCATCCCCGGGCCAAAATGTTCTGCCAGGAACGTTGAACTCGTCTGAGAAGACCAGCTCCATATTAGGTCCACCGTTCCAGGACGGCTTTGTGTATGCTTCTTTCGGTGTATCGATGTCAATGAGCCCCCTGTTTCCTGGCATCGTCGGTACCTTCCGTAGATGGGTTCATATCCATCAAGAAAACACATTCTGCGACCAACTCACCTGGCCACTTGCATTTGTACCACCTAGGTTAAACCCCCCGTTGTTCGATATCTGTTTCCTCGTAAAGTATGTTACGATAGGATATCCCGCACTTCGAGAACGGGTAAGTGGCATCTCCAAGGAAGAAATGGACAACTTACAAGAGCGTAACTAGTCCAACGAGGAGGAGGATCAAGCATCCCATGTTTGCGACGCCACGGTCAGTGACATGTGGCCACGTTTTCGAGTCGCTCAAGTCCGGATTGTGCAAGTCATCATCAGAGTCCTTGGAGTCAGCGTACAAGTCGGAGCCCCATTGACGCGGGTCAAGTGATAGATGAAACTATACAACGGGTGAGCTCCACAACGAGGTAGAAACTCAGTCACATACACGATTGGATATACTCCCTGCTCCTGAAGCTGCGCTTGCAGGGTACGGAGAGTCTGACTGCCGTTTCTTCGACGTGAGAGCATCAGAGCGGAAGAAAGCGGAGAACTTACCGAGATACTGGCAAAACTATGCACTCTGCTTGGTGGCGACAATTTATTGCCAGCACGACGGGGGAGTAAGTTTGTCCTGGAGGAGTAGTGTTTCAGGACTGCCTCGGTTGCTGGTGGCATGACTCGGGATGGATGAGCAGCAGAGCGAGGCAGGTGAACGACCGGGAAATCAAGCTCCACTGAAAATAGACAACGGATATGATGAACTACCAAGCGGAGATATGATTCGGATTCAGATACCTTCAGTGAATGGTGACACACTGGTAGTGGTAAGTGGGCGAAGTCATATTTGATTCCTTTATTGAGTCCTTCCGAACAGGAAAGTGAATGCCCTCCTTTGTGGAGCAGTTTACCATGTACGTTAGGGTCGTAAGTTTAGGCCGTTGGAGTGGGTATGAGAACCCGACACTGGTGCCTCCCTTCTAACAGTATCCTTATTGGTGCGCGAGATCGGTGTGGCACTGTACACATCGAGGGTGCACAACACCTCGGCGGGTGGTCCTGTCATGCTTCCCAGCAGGAACTGCCCCAAGCGTGGTAGTTGACGTTGAGGGTAGCAGTGAGCACTTGTTCATCATGCTTGGCTTGGCGTTCTCGTTGCTACTGTGGACTCTTACCGGATTAGGTAATCAATCATATACTTTCAGACTTCCTGAATATAACACTCTCTTGCCAACGGTTGCAGGGTGTACTCCAACTCATAATCAGACTATGTTGATTTGACAACATACTACGACGAAATGAAACAAAAGAGCTGTCTACAAAATACACGCCAAAAAAACAACCTGAAAGAATTCTCGTCACAGTATACCTACCCTCACACGCGATCCAAGCCCGGCTGCCTCACTGCGCCACCGAGGGGTTGTTGCTCTGGAGCGCGGTGAGCAGCACGTCGAAACGAGGAACCGGTATTTGACTGCGATGCGCTGGCCTGTGCCGTCGGAATGTACGAGGAATTTAACTTCCTATCCATCGTCGTGATCCCCGTCCTGCCTGTTAAATCCTGCGCCCCGTGTGAGAGAGAGTATGGCCGATTGCCCGAGGTTCCCCGAAAAGCCGTATCGCCATACAAGGTTCCCCTCGCCTGCGACAGCCTCTGTTCCAACCGCAGAATTTGCTCTTGTCCTCCCAACACGGGAACTCTTTCACCGGAGGCATCTAGGATCCCAAAAGAATTCGCGAAAGGGGGCAGACGATCACTTCCAGATCGCAACTGTGTGCCAGGCGGTAATTGAATCGCAGATAACATGTGATGCTCGAGGAGATGTGCGGAAGTGTTCAACGACGTCTGAGGGGATGCATTGTGAAAAGTGTCATGACTCCTGCTGGACATCGCATGTTGTCGAAGCTCCTCAATCTTAGAAACAGACGGCGTTGTCATAACCAGGTTGTCTCCTTGTAAAACATGAGAACCCAGCATGCAATCGTATTCCCGCAAAGCCCTAGGGTCGTCTGGAATCTCGCGCTGGTAGCTAGTATGGTCACTGGTTCGTTCGATATCGGCTCTACCGCGATATCCAGTTCGTGAATTTGCGGAGGAACGTCTCTCTGGCACCCTTCTTGGACCCGGGATGCTTGAATCTGGAACGGCGGCAGCCCCAGCATCGCGGTGCCTTGAGGGTGACCGAGGAACAGATTGCTTCCTTGCGTGCTTCGCGGTCGCGCGGATAGCCATCGACACATCGACCGAACGTCGTGGGGTAATCTGAAAAACCTGTGATATTCCGTCGGCGTATGGACCACCACTTTTGGGCCTCCGGCCTCCAATAAGATCGGGATCAGGTGACTCCCGATGTTCCCTGGGCGCAGTGGCAGCTCCTCCGCCTATCGTTGCCGCAGCCGGTTTGCGGCTGCTATCCTTCTGCGTTAGAGATCCAGTATGGCTACCTGAAGAAACCTTCCGCCCCAGCCTCAAAGGTCCGTCGTCACCCTTCTGTTGGGAAGTTGTGTGTGCCTTCTCCGTGTGTGTCGCTGGCTTCCTACCTCGGGCTTGACGGGCTTTAGGAGGCTTCCCGCGGCCTCGTTCGCAATTGTTCCTGTTTGGGCTTTGGACCTTGCAATCATTGTCGGCCTTAGATAATGCGAACGCGTCCTCCTTCTCTCGAAAAGATGCGCCACCAGAAGCCCTAAGAGGAGACACGAGAATTTTGGAGGCCAGATGTGGATATTTCGCAGCCAACTATAGCCACCTGAGGGTATGTCACACCATCAAAAAAGACCCAGTCATGGCCACTTACGTTAGTAGCATCTGCGTACGTCGCAGCAACAGGAATTGAAGTTTCCTCTTGCAAATCGCTCGCGACTTCAACACACTCCTCAGCGTGCTCGAGATCACAGGCAACCGACCCGGGTAACAAAAGCGGCGGAGCTTCCAGATGGCCTGCAACACTGAAATTTGACGAGGACTTTCGAAAGTGTGCAGCTGCTGCATCAGCAGATGGCTGAAACCAATGTCATAAGCACGTGGAGTCCTATTGGCGGTGAACTTACAAGATTCCCCGTTGCGTCTAGTTTCGGGGTTGAATCATCGCACTCGAATGACTCGGGAATAATGATGGACTGTATGGAATCGCTACCCTCTGAACTGGAACCCGTGGTTTCGGCCAACTAAGAGGAAATCAGCAAACCCCATTTAAAACGAAATAGACAGGTTCTACGGCGGGCAGGACGCTCTGCTCCTCTGCGTCATCATTAGCTTCCTCAGGCTCCTTTTCTGGTGAACTCGTGACCTTATGAGGTCAGCAAAACCTGGAAGGAGCAAGGGGACTCAGAAGTGCACCCACCGAGGATCCTCCAGGCTCCAGACCAAATTGTGCAGAGGAGCCGTCGAACAGCACCTGCTGATCGCCGCTCGTCAAGTGAAACTTTATTTCCCCACCCTCCGTCAATTGTGGCAGAGATGGAAGAGAGCTTCTGATAACCTGTTCAAAGAGGTAAGGTCAGACAACACCGAGAGATGTAAGTGAGAACTGAATGATTTACATCTCGAGGGGATGCGCTTCGAGAAGCTGGGTCAATCTCAGTCGGAGGTGTGGGAACTTTTATTTCATTGACGTCAGGCTGAATCTAAATTTCAGAGTTGTAGTTAACGCTCATGAGTCACTAAAAGGAACCTACTTCTTGCGTTTTGGAAATACTCTCGTGATGCTGCGAAGTTGGTGAGCAACGTCAACGTTCTCGACAGCATGACTAGGTTGAGATTCCCTACAGAATCGTTGACGTGTGAGTGTAACACGGAATTGTAACCCGGCACGGAGGCCGTTGCTCCGCACTCGCGGGCGGTAGGCTGCTAAACAGCCTCAATGACCAATATGCGATAACAATCGAATGGGCGCTCACCTTATCATTGGACAACAGAAGAGCGGTCGGGACTAGTGTCGGTTGACAGACCTTAGTTTCTTTGACTTCGTGCTCGCCGGGCTCGGCGTGGGGTTCAACTTGACCAGTGTCCGAGAGGACTTCCTTCGCAAGTTGAGCCTGAGATTCCGCGGGCTGGCGGCTTGCTTCAGCCCCCATTATTATGCGTCAGGGAGAGATTAGAGGTAACAGCAGGCCTTCAGAATGAAGAGCACAGAGTTTGTACTCGCTTGAAAACAACGTGACAGAAGTGGTTCGAGTTTAACCTGTGGGAGGTTGCAAGCACTCCTTTCAACCTCCAGAATTCCATGTTGAATTCCTGCCCCACCGATGATGCCATACACATCAATTTTGGTTGCCCAAACCCTCGGATGCGACTCCGATATAACGGTCGCGATACCTGGTCACTTAGTTTCTGCTTCGTCCAAGTCTAGACGATAGCGGGTCCAGGTGTGGTCACTGGTGGTGGCCGTCATCATCATGCGCATAAGCAATCTCGTGCAGGCTTGTGTCAACTACCACAGCTAGCCGACTTAAGGACGTCGGAGCGACGTGGAAGCATCAGAGCCTGTCAGAGCTGTGGACCATTTCGACGGAATCATCGCAGTGATCGCACCGTGACAGCAGGTAGGTATATCCCGCTGAGAGACGTCAAAAACTTAGTCGGGCCCGTAGGCAGACCGGTATAGATAGTAACTTGAAGAAGACTCTATCTAATCAAAAACTTGGCCGAGTCACTGAGAAACACATCAAACGCATCCCTCCCACAACTACCTAGTACTAGGTAGCCCAAAGAATTCGCAGTAAGACAGTCGCTACTCCTGGCACAGAACTAGTATGCGTTTGATATTGGGCGGAACTTTTGCTAATTATAGGACGCGCTCGGAATAAGCTTTGGGCACCTCCGCCCCACATCATCAACTCAAGTTTCAACTCAAAAGACGAACGAGTACGCCAACACCCGGGGCCATAGCCATATCCATTTCAAGCACACTTCTTAACGAAACGGTGTCTCATAAGCTATGGCACTGCAACCAGGCAACTATGAGGCAACCCCCATGTACGACAATGTAGACATTGACATGGTGGTCAAGGTCCTCGCACAGACCGCGTTCAGTTCGTTGTCTCCCAGCTAGCTATCAGGTTCGACACTGAACTTCACCCAGGTCCTTTCTTCACGTTCTTCATTCCCCTATTCTACTTCTTTCAAGGAAAAGGGGTGATAAGCCCCGCCGTGGTCAACTCTGCGAGTTACTGCGCTGTGGTTTCCGCGTTTTGTGAGCGAAAATGCCTTTATTGATATCCGTCTGCTGATATCACACGCAGGGATGTTGAAGTGGCTCTCAACCTTGTATAGGAATCAAGGGAGTTTGTTTTTTGCGCCCAAGCGTTTGGACTGGAGCGAGCAGATTGTGGTCATCACTGGGGGTGCGTGTAGTAGCTAGGGAACCTCCCCGAACTTGACGCGTGTCACCAGGCTCCTCTGGTATGGGAGAATTGCTGGCCAATACTCTCGCGGTTCGCAATGTGAATGTGGTCGTTCTCGATATCAAGCCCATACAAACCGAGAATTGTCTGTGTTCTCGTCCCTCTCGAGATCATTGCTGAAAGTTCTCATCTCTAGTCAATATCACATACTACAAATGTGATGTTTCGAAATGGGAGGAAGTCGAAGCAGTTTCGAAAAAGGTCATCGAAGAGGTGAACACTGCGTGCTGACTTGTGGGTTGTGGGGGTGTTCAATATCTCCTAGATTGGTCATCCAACGATGCTCGTCAATAACGCCGGAGTAGTCCAAGGGAAATTGATTCTCGATCTCAAGCCTGAAGATATCCATCAGTGCGAGAATTTTACCTCCCAGCGCTTTTATCGCGGATGCTCACAGAAATCGCCAGGACTTTTGGCGTGAACACTTTCGCCCACTTCTGGACACTCAAGGCCTTCTTGCCGAACATGATCGAAAGGAAGAGTGGACACATTGTATGAGCATTCAGTAACGAATGTGACTGTCTCTCATCCATTCCCAGGTCACCATGGCGTCTGTGCTGGGTCTCGTGGGTTGTGCTCAGATGAGTAAGTCGAAGAGTTCAGTCGTCTGCATAGCCGTCGCTAACGCCTTTCAGCGGACTACACTGCTTCAAAGGCCGCAGTTGTAAACATGCATGAGTCGCTTCGCTATGAGCTGAACAACCGGTATGCATCGTTTCTCTTCTACTTCCGAATGCTGATGCCGTTCCAAGTTACCATTGTCCAGGAATCCGTACGACGCTTGTCTGCCCAGGCCACGTTCACACACCCCTGTTCTCCACGTTCGCTCCCCCAACCAACGCATTTTACCAGTTCTTCGTGCCCTCTTTGCCCCCAGTGACGGTTGTTAAGGCAATCATCACTGCCCTGGATTCGCAGCAGTCGCAGATGCTACTCTTGCCTTTCTTCTCTTACTCATCGTTGATCCTGAAGTTGCTTCCGAGCTTCGTTCGCGATCTTGCACAGGAGGTAGGGGATCAGCTTCACTATCTTTCGGGACAAGCTGACGTCCCGAATACATAGCTCACATATGCTGACTACGCCATGCAACACTTCCGCAAGGTAACTGCCATCAGGGAGGATGAAATTGACCTGACACAAGAGAACAAGAAGGCGGTGTGAGCGTTGGCTGTACGTTTCAAGGCCAATAAAAATGTTCGGCGGCTGTCGCTCTTTTATCTATCCCCTTCGGATGCAGATGATGGTCAATGAATGGTGACGTGCTCAGTGAGTCGCGTGCAGATATCCCCGAGCCAGGAATTCATAACATGTACAAGTTTAAGTTTAAGTTACAATCATGATTCATGAGAAGCTTTGCGACTCGGGCGGCGAGCTTCACCAGTCAAGTTAGAGGGCCGCTGTTTCTTTTCGCATGAGGAACGATTCCGCCAATCTTAGACTCGATGGAGAACGTTATCTGCAGACGGAAGATGCTTGAAATTCCGAAGGGACTAACTAAGTTGTGCGAGCGCACGGCGGGTTAAATATACGTATCATGATGGGGATGTGGAAGTTTAGATGTGGTACAAATCAATACTCGTCCTTGTGGAGCCTTATCGTCACGTTCATCTTCTCCACTTTCGCAGACATAATGTAGCAAGCTACCACTACAAAATTTCATGTGATAATTCCTACATACGATATGATCAACTCATGAAGAGGATGCAATACAAAAAACGTCAGGACTCGGAGATGAGCCTCCGTGCCGAAACAGGGATGATGATAGGTTACGTCCGTATAATTGAATTGATGATAAGACGAGAGATAGGGACATGATACATCGTAAGGCAAGAATCAATCATGCAGTAGGAGGTATTTTGTTGCAAGTATCCAAAAGATCCGCTGGACGGAGGGGGCGACGGCTGACGTCATGAGTGGCAACCAATGCCTTTTCAAAATGCACGAATACAGGTTTTTGAGCGGGGATCAATCAGCAAGATCTCAGGAGATCACGAGCGCGGTTGGCATATGCCTTCGCAACCTATGACAGCAAAGATCAACGATACCTCAATTTACGTGTGAAGGTCAGACTCACAAGAAGATTGGCAGTCTTGAAAGTGGAACTATACATGTGATTAATTCCGTTTTCTTCAAGTATCCGCGAATAGCGATTAACGAGACCGTGTTTATCTGTGGTCGGAAATGGAGTTGATGAGTACCTCTGTACATAGGGGCTGATGGATTGCCCTCACCTAGACCGAAGCGGCGCAGGTCGATTTGAAGACACTTCAGAGTCCCGCCTTCTGATAGCGTGTCATCGTCTTGATCTTCGTCAGACTCGGAATCTGAGTTTGAGTCATGGGCATCGAGTGCATCAAGCTCCCCAGCGCAGATAAGCATGTGCCTCTCGCTTGGCGGAAACAGGGCGGCGAGAAGCGACACGTCAGTTGTCAAAGAGGAGCCTTCAGATGTCCGCGTAAAGCTGAAGAATGGCACCTTTGGATGCGTACCATTCATTTGCTTATCTGCAGGTGTGAAGTTCTCCGAATGTATAGTGCTTCGCTTAAGAGATCCTGGCTTTGAATCTACGGGAGAAAGCGGAGGTACATGTGTGACAACGTGTTTCGCCGTCGGTTTGAAAGAGGGTGTAAATGACGAGATCGCTTGAGAGATATCAGGGTATGAGCGGGATCCCGCTGAAGATGTGAGTGAGGTCGGGGTGTGGTTTCGGCAAGGGGAATGAGAAAAGTAACCTTCATCTTCTTCACTACAAGATGAGACAGAATCGGTTGAAAACGAGCCTTTCCGAGACCGGGACAGGAAAGGAGGAATTGAGATTGCCTCGACTACTACACGTGTTGGCATCTTCGTTACCCCATCCGGGGGGGTGTAGTCAGCGTCGCGCCAGAAGCCCGACTTTACTGGGATGAGATCCGGAAAGGCAACGAGCTTGACCACTTTGAGGGCCCAACTGTCCACACTTTCGTCCGATAGTCCGACACATGCGAGCTTCGAGGACAAGATAGTAACCTCGCTGGACGAAGGTGAGTGGGATTTGTTTCGCGAAGGAGGCTCAGGTCGTGTCTCCTCGTTTTGCTCGTCACCATTTTTGCTCAGATTGTGGAGTGCTAATGCTGCAGCTGACACCGAGGCGTCAACACTGCTTCGGGTCCGCGTCAAAATAAAACCAGACTCAGGACTAAACTCAGGGCCTACTAGGTCACTGACTTGCAATTCATCCACTGGGATTGGTGACAGGAGAGGGGATGCGACTCTGGACATCAAAAATTCCGGATTGGATGAATACAAGTCAAACCCAGCAGCCCCGAATTGAACCATGACTTCCTGGAGTCTGGTTTCCTTGACCTGCGAATGTCCTGATTGAGTCAGCTGTCATGCGGTTGATGTGGCTTTACGCACGAATATGAAGTCGCTCATGTATGACGATTGATACAATATCGAAATGCCAGCCGCAGCTAAAGGAGCAGAGAGCTCGTGCACTCGGGCCCCTGAATTGTCTGCTCATGCAAGTGTCATCAGAAATCAATAAGCAGGTCGAAATCATTAAGACACACCAAGCTGATCGGAGTGGGAATCAATCTGGAGGACGTTCCATTTTTCGTACGATATTTCGACCTGGTCAGCATCAGAGAGCATGGTACGTTTGCGACTGGACCCAGACCCGGAGCGAGATCGCTGTCTTTGTCGGTCACGTCTGGCTATGGCCTCGAAGTCCTCTAGGATGCGATGCTCCGCGAATAGACTGAGCTCGATCTCGTTGCAGGTAACATTAAGGAAGGTAGGGTTCGGCTGCAAGATCTGCCTGAGGACGGCATGTGAGAGCTGGGGGAAACGTGAGCGAGGTATGTGTACGAGGGACAGGGAGACGGGGAGGAGGGTGATGGTGACATTGGAAGGGCCGTTGACCGCCATAAACCATGAAGGGGGGGGGATATGATAGAAGTGCTGCAGGTGACTCGGTAGAGTTAATTAATGAGAGGAGGGTGCTGAGTGCTAAAATTTGTATGTCAGATCTACCTTCGTCGCGAAATCGGAGATCGGATAGATCTGACATTAGTACCAAAAGTAATATTGTAAGTTTGTCGAAAATTGTTATGACTCATTGCACTATTCCGTAATCCCGTCGTAATTTCCAAACACCCTACGGCATGTAAAGGTACCGATCGCACCGGACCACCCATCTACCCAACTCACGAACTCAGAGATCAGCAGTATCGACGTCACTCTCGGCGACCGAGCTCGACTTCCCGCACCGATGTGACCCGACTCGAATGCCCGTTCAGATGCAGTGAAAACACCATCCAGCTATGTAGAATTCAAGGCTAAAAGTTAAGTTACGTTGGAAAATCTTATCTTTACGTACCTGTCAGGGATGTAGCTACGGTGTTGCAAGGCCCTGCTGCAACTTCAAGTGCACCATATGCATTATGCTGCTCCACTCCTCGGTGCTTTTGACCCAGACGAGTCGCCTATCAGTGTCGACATACAAGGTAAGTCAAAGGAGAGGTGAATAGGTGACACCTGGATACTTCGAGCGCGCCGCAGCAAGCGAGCCCGATGCCAAGGCCCAAGTACAGCGCCTCTTCATTCCCCCCGCTGTTCCGGAAGATCGTGAGTCAGATGGCGCCGCCGCCGCAGGAGAGAAAACTGGTCTATTTCAGACATACAAAGTCCGTTAGCGCAAGGTTTAGGAGAGTTCCCTTAGGTTTCATTTCAATCAGCACGGCCGACACGTCTTTGTCGAGTACATGCAAAATTAGAACAGACACGAGTCACGCGACAGATTCGTTATGTCGAGGAGCCACACTAGTGCAAGACCGTTCGCGGAAACCATTTATGGCCATGACTATGAGTGCGTGGTCAGTTCACTTCTCCATGTCAGATTTGCCAAGCCCTGGCAGGACAGCCTGTACCTTGGACTGGATTTTCCTCCAAATTTGGTGATAAGTCAAAGTGAACCCTGCCCCTTAATAATCCGGTTCGGTTCGACGCAGAGGATTAATCATGCATGCTACACCTACGCAGGGATATTACATGTGTGTAGTTTCCGGCTATCCATACGAGGCAGAGAAATAACTAATAAACTCGACGAAACAGTTTGCGATGGAGTGAGAGATATACGACAGAAGGGTTACATGCAATTGCTGGTAGTGGGTGTCGAATCCGTTCCTGGCACAATAGAGAGACAACAGCAATAAAAATAAATAAAGGTCCCCGCATGATGAAATACAGTCCGCAACAGTGTAGCGCTGATGGGTGCCCTACTAGTGAGTGCCCCCATCAACGGAGTCCGTGTCGTGTCCGCCGCGCAAGTGACTTGGACGTGGGACTTGGTGTTCGTTTGACAGGTGGCAGCAGTGGATATGGCGTGTACAGTGTGGATGTGCGAGAAGACAGAATGGGTCGCTGACGGAGCTGATATCGGTTTGGGGAAGGCGTCGTGCTCACAGTGCCACGTTCACGATTCTTGCGGCCACGGCGTTCCCTTCCTGACTCATTGACCGGAGGGGGCAATTCAAGGAATGGATCGATCAGTCCCGAAGGCGATGCCTGCCGCGGCGAAGGTGAACGAGAAGTGAATTCCGGGAAAGAGGGACGTGCGGATGGCTGCGGTGACAGTGCAAACTGGGAGTAGAGCATAGGGTGTACAGACATTGCCTGTGATTCCGAATCGAGCTGTGAAGCTGGTATCATGCTAGTGTCATCCACGTGTACTATAAAGGGGATCGCAGATGGAGTCTGGACGAGTTCCGACTCTTGTGATGCAATCTGCGAGAGTGACGGAGTTATTGGTGATGTTGGGGGACTAGCGGAGAATCTTCTTCGTGAAGTGGCTGGAAATCCGGTGGCTCGGATCGAAGACACGAGGGACCGCATCTCACAGATGGCTATTCGTTCTAACGTGCGGGTGTATTGAACCGCCCCTTGCTCCAGTGGCTCAGTAGGCTTGCGTTCTAATGAGTTGGATTTCTTGGGTGGCGTTCGCCTCGATTGGAAAGGCTGTGATCCAGAGAGCGTGCTTATTGAATGCGAACTCTGCGAGTCCTCCCTTGCATCATCCCAATCTCTCTGGGAGCGCTTAAGAGCCCGAGGGGCTGGCTGTACTTGTCGAGGCATGCGCGGAACGGGAGTAATAGCGGGGAGGGTGTTCTCATACGCAAAATCTCGCACTTTGATGCCCAGCGACGCCAGAAATTCAGGCGAAGGCTGCAGAGAGGACGTCGCTTGAATGTTGCTCGGGGGCGCTTGTGAATATTCTTCAGGAGATATCACAACGCTTGAGATCTTCGTGGGTGACAGAATAGGACATGCTTGAGGCTTCGGAGCGTTCAAAATCAGACGCATATCTTCACTCACGTTCACCAGAGGTTGTGAGAGAGGTTCAAGCTCTATATCACCATGATCTTCATTGCCAAATATATCGTTTGTTGGAGCCTCCCCTTCCCATTGTCTCGTCTCCACCGACGTGGCTGACGCCTGAGATCTCACGCTCGACATGTAATTGGAAGCCCTTAATGGAGGTGACAAACTAGCTGGAGATGCACGGATGAAGACAGACGAAGCAGAGGACAGACTTAGACGCCAACGACGAGGTCTGCAGGCTGGGAAAGTCGTGGTATTAGTACAGGTTGAGTGCGCTGGCGTCCGCATGGTGATGGGAATAATCTTATCGATTTGAATCCCGACGTTGCTCACGTGACAAGCCGCGACGCGCTCGTTCGGCACCAAGGGCTTGCCTCGAACTTGAGTCCTTGGTCTTTGACTCGGACGCATGAAACATTAACACATAAATCTTTGGAGTTTTATCCACTAGTCCATATCATCCTGGGAGCCTGTGATATTATCGTTCACAGTCCCGTTACTACCCATAGACGCATTATAATGCTTCGAAGGCTCTGGAAACCCATAGCTGCAACCACAGTTATTGTCGGAACCCCCAGTTATCTTTACTACCGTTACAACAAACCACAATCCTTCGACCTTGCCCTCAAAGTCCGAGGCGTTGACGGAGCACCAGTCATGACCACCAAGACATTCCCCCTACTTTCCCTGGGCGCTGTCGAACAGCGTCTCAATGCGAATGTCAAATCTGACAGCGTCACACGACCCGGGGGTGTAACATGGAGACATAGCACGGCATCAGTGGCGGCTAATGACCCTTTGGAAGACGCCCATGCTGACGCTATTATTGCTCGTGATCCCTCCGACCCTGTGGGGCCTGGAGACTGGTTATTCTTCACGGTTATGGATGGCCACGGAGGTCCTCACACCTCCCGCGTTCTCTCGAAGACGTTGATAAACGCCGTTGCTTTACAACTCTCCTCGCTCATCAATGGAGCGTCTGGTTCAATATTCCAAAAGCCCGCGGTCCAGAGCCCTGAAAACATCTCCCTTGCCATACAAGGGGCTTTCACGAAGCTTGACGAAGAGCTGGTTAACGCGCCGTTGAAGGTTCTCGCTAGCAACATAGACAAGGAATCCGTAAAGAAGAAGATAGTTCCTGACTTAAGCCAGCACCCTCTCGCACTAACGACAATGCTTCCAGCGGTTTCTGGTGCGTTTGGAATGTAGCTCTCATCGATTTCGTGGTGTTCAGATGCATTTTAGGTAGCTGTGCTTTGATGGCCCTCTTTGACACAGCTCAACGCGATTTGTATGTTGCGTGTTCTGGAGACAGCCGAGCAATTGCTGGAATATGGGAGGAGAGAGAAGATGGTACAGGCTCTTGGAGGGTCGAGGTTCTCAGCGAGGACCAAACGGGCCGAAATCCAAACGAGTTGAAGAGGTATGTTCCGCTCCCACCGGTTTCTCACAAACAGCTAATCTCCAAACAGAATTCAATCGGAGCACCCTCCAGACGAGGCTGACAACGTCATCCGTGCCGGACGGGTCCTAGGGGGGCTTGAACCTACAAGAGCATTTGGAGATGCCCGTTATAAGTGGCCACGCGAAGTCCAGGACGTGTAAGTGCCGTTCTGTTTGTTTCTGCTTGATCCATATCTCACCACCCCCCTCAAGCTTGAACCATGCATTCCTCGTTGGGAACAACCAACCACTACGACCAGCTCCATCATCTTTCAAAACACCCCCATATGTCACCGCAACTCCTGTTATTACCCATCGCAAGTTCTCATTGGGCGACAGTGCCACGAATACCTCGAAGCAATCCTCATCCCTGCGGTTTGTCGTGCTTGCCACCGATGGTCTGTGGGACAAGCTGAGTTCAGAAGAAGTGGTTGCTCTCGTGGGCGGTCATCTGAAAGGGCTCAGAGGTACCATTCCCAAGACCAAGCTGCCGACCTTGGTCCCGACATCTTCTGGGTCGCCAACCATAGAGGGTAAGGACAAGAAAAGGGATAGCACTACAGGCTCGTGGTTCTTCGGAGAGGACAACCTCAGCACTCACCTCATCCGCAACGCATTCGGCGGAGGTGATACCAATGCACTTCGGAAGTTGATGAGCATTCCCTCACCTTTTGCCCGGCGATACCGAGACGACACCACCGTTACCGTCGTCTGGTGGGATGAACAAGAGGACACCCCGAAAACTACGGAAATCAAGGCAAAATTGTAGAACTCCCTTGGCGTCACTCGTTCACTTTATATAACTCGCACATGCCACTCGTTACAAACTGCGAACGTAAGAAAATACCGCCCCACGTCCACAACTGAAAGTACAGCAAAAGTACAGCAGCTATATAATCATTCTCCGCTTGTTACTAGGCCTATGATGGCCGTCCGAATTGCGGAGAGTGTTGTTCCCAGCCATTCGACCCCAGGGGTTTATAGCGCCACCGCCAAAGGAAGACTTTCTACGCTGTCCGTGCGGTATACGTCTCGGGGAAGGTGTGTGCATGGGTGATATGGCGTGGCGCTTGGCGTGCGAACCGTGGTCGTCTTCATCGCCAAAAGGCGATTTGCGCTTCTTGTCATTCTTTGGTGTGGATGCGTAGAAATTGCTTGGAGCAATCCCATTGGGACGTGGGGTATCTATGGATTGTGTAGGTATTGGGGGAATGGACGTGCTATCTGAGGAAGAGGGCGACTGGGGTGAGTCCGTGGAAGGAGGGGGCGGAGGCGGAGAGGATGATCCGACGCTTGTCGTAGCCTTAGAGCCCAGCGCTTTGGACTCCGAGGGACCGTCCATGTCGTCGTCGTTGTCGTCGTCGTCATATTGGGCAAGACTTGTGAGCGCAGTGCTCGGCTGGGTGGCTACAGCCGCGATCTTCTGTTTCAGGGTAGTGGCCTGTGGGTCAGGAAGGGGTGTCGTAGGGGCTGCTTTTTTGTCACCAAGGCCATTAGGCATGGGTGAAGGGAGAAGGGGGCCAATGAAGGGGCGCTCGGCTTTAACACCTAAGTCCTCTTCATCCGGGTCTACGATCTTCCGCTTCTTCATGCCGGCAACGACACCGTTCTTCGTGCTACTAACCACCGGGCTCGGGCGACTGATAGCAGCGTCGAGGGATTGTCCCTTGTCACGTGTATAGAACAACATATATGCGTTCTTCATCCCTACAGGAGTACCACGGTGCGGCGAAACCATATCGTCGTTCATTTCGAACCAGCGCTCATTGGCCGCTTTGACGTGCGCAAAGTAGTGACCCGAATTCGGTCCACCGCCGGCATGGCAGATAACACCATATAGTGAATACGAGGGTCCAAATTGACCCTCGCTCATCACAGACTGGAGCGACAGGCGCTCGTCGTAGTTGATAAAATGGCCGATCTTGCGACCCAGCGGAGAGAAGCGTTTCAAATGAACTGTTAGCACAGCGGGAGCATCGTGGATGGTGAAACGTTTTTCGGCCACCACAGCCCTCTTGCACCTTTACTCGAGGTCGTCAGCGAAACACATCGCTCTGCTCACGCGTGGATACTCACTTCTCGCATTTGTACTTGTCCGCGCCTTTTAAGCAATCCACGGCGACGAACTTCTTGAATGCTTCCTTCAAACTTGAAGTGCCGTATATGTCCAAGCTTATGTCTAACATGCTGTCGAATGTGTCACTGTTATAATTGCATTCTCGGCATGTTACTCGGGAACGCAGTCGCCCGCCAAAGATCTTGTGTACCCATGTCGTCTCAGCCAATTTATGATCCATTTTCCTGAATAATTCGTGAGGAACTGTATTCAGACGAAGAGAGGAAAGATGCGCACGGTGGGTACCCAGCCAGACACGATTTTTGTAATGCATCGATGGCGTACCGGAGAAATTCATGCGAATCTTCCTGCCTACCCTTGCGCATATGCTTTGCGATTACTGCCAATACCTGTTAGTCAATCCCACTGAAAATAGGAGGATGCGATACTGACTTTGCAACTTGGACGTAATTTGGTATGGCGTGAAGGAGTGTGCCTTGTGGTGTGACTCCACCACGACCTGCCGAAGGTTGCATGTCATGCAAAATCCGCCTTTGACTCTGCCTGGATGATGGTAAAAGAAATGGTGTATTAATGAGCAAGAGCGCCACGGTGAACTTACAAGGATCAGATTTGGAGTGCGCCTGCAAGACGCGAAGGAGCGGCGGTGTATGAAGGAGGCATTGCAGGGCGCTATTGAGAAAACAAGTGTTTCCAGTATTATGGAGACCGTTGCCAACAGTATAGCCCTGTGGCCAAGTGAAATCGAGTGTACCGTTGTACAGCGAGTGCTTCACGTTTGAGGAGGGTACGGGGGTTTTCGGAGGGGTAGAGTGTGACGTAGAGGGCGTTTTTGGTTGTTCGCGAGGCTGCTGCTGCTGAGTTGGAGTGGCATGGAGGGGTTTTAGATTGCTCACCTTGCTTGCTTTTGGCGTGCCGTTGATAGGTTCATACTTCCCCTCTGCAACTGCTAAAGTGCCGGATGATGATCCTTCTACAAACTCGATGGGCGGTGGGAGAAGACTGTTGAATGCATCGATATCCTTGGCCGGTCTAAGCTGTGAATGATCGTCGGACAGAAGCTGAGTAGAAAATGGAGGAGCGGGGTACAAGGGCGATGCTAACATGCTATGTCCTCCCGAACGAGAGCTATAGAGGTGGTCGCGGCTCTGGAAGTATCTTCCAGCAAGATGAGCACGACGAATGATACAGCAGAAATGAGTAAAAGCTTGAGCAGGCGCCAAGATGCTAGCCCTTGAGAAATAATCTACGCTTGGTAAGAGGCGTTATTTACACTTGTTGCTAACGCGTCCTAGGCAAATGCACCACAACTAGTCGTGCTCCACAAGCAACAAGAGTGACACGTCTGCTCAGCAAAATTGATGTATAGTGGTATCGATACATCCATGCTCATGGATTTAATTGCTACATTGGCATATAAAGGAAGGGTATGCACTACAATCCATACGTATAGTTCTAAGGAGTGTTGGTCATATTCAAAATGATATGATATGGTTTCGAAGGTATTAGTGGAGAATTGCGATAAAGGGCGAACTTGAAAGGATGGAGGGGCGTGGCAAATACGCAGAGGAAGTAGATGAAGGTGATATGAGAGAAAGTCTATCGATACATGAGCTGGGTGGCAGGGGACATCACGTAGTGCTGAAGAGAATGAAGTTTTGTGGTACCTTCCTTGGCAGAGATGCTAACCAGATATTGTTCAACGAGTCGGGGGTATACAGCGAGGAACAGGAAGACGACGGGGAAGACGACGATGACCGAGAACAATCACTACCGCTTTCCAGGAACGGTGCAAGGGCCGGAATTTCCAGCGGAGGCACGTTAAAAAATGAATAGTCGAACGAGAAGACTTCATTGGGGTCAAATGCTTTGCCATAGGCTCCGCGTGTGTTGTCGCACATGTCGTACGGAGGCATCGGGGGAAGCGCAGGAACTACCGGTGCGACTTGCTCCAGCGGCGGACACATTGCCGAGACATTGCCGACGACAGGGAAGCCAGTGTAAAAGCTGGCGTGTTGAGTGCTGAAAATTTCACCAGATAAGCTGTTGTCGTCCGAAATATCGCTTCCAGAGTGCTCTATCAGCGATGGGCATTGTGATGCAGGGCTTGGAAAACCTTTTGGAGTTTAGTAATAGACGATTCGGGTGGGTATTCAGTCGCTTACAGTGAGTGGGGGGAGACGCAGTTTGTGCCTCTACTGCGTGCTGGGGCTTGTTTGCAACGTATGGAGGCATGAAGTGCACCTCCGGGGAACTCCGTCGACCGTGGCCAGTCTGTGAGGCAATGGCGTCTAGATCAAGCAAGTCAGGGTCGATCCCATGCTTCCGCAGATGTGCGGAGAACGCAGATCGTCGTTTAATTCTAGCGGAGGTATTGAGACCAGCGAGCAGATGGATTTCGAGTGAACGCGCAAACCTTGTTCCGCAGTCATCCACGATACATCTATATACCCCTTCCCGCCTGTGCGTCTCTTTCCTGTGGCGAGTACATGATGAGGGGTCTCCGAAAGCCTTTTGGCAGGTACCAATGCCACAGGTAAATGGCTTGGCCTTTGAACTGTTCCATTATTTAACACCAGAAAGAAACAGCTAATTAAGAATCGCGTACTGGGTATTTCGATGCGTCTTTAGGCCAGAAAATTGGGCAAAGCCCTTCCCGCAAGTTTCGCATACGTGTGGCCTAGAAGAAGCATTAGCTCAAGGGGGTACTCGTGCGATGATCTCCAAATATCCACTTGATGCCAGTATGTAGTAGGTTGTGTCGAGTAAGATCACCTTTGCGCGCAAAGGTCTTAGAACAAGTTACGCAGCTCCACTGTGAACGGTGAACGACCGGGAACCGATAAATTAAATGAAACCAACAAATGATGAGCAGAGGGAAATCTCACGAGCGCCATAATTGAAGAAATAATTAGTTGGTGAAGGGTATAGCGACGAAGCCCTGCAACGTCGATTAAGGGGTATGAAGAAAGGGAGGAATGAATAACTGATTTTTCTTCCTCAGAATCGGCTGGTTAAATGGATGAAGGACCACTCGAGCGGAACATGACTACGTTGGCTTCCGAACCACGAATTTCCTTTCAGAGAATATGTCGCGACGAAGCATCCATTGTTCCAAAGAAGGTGCCAGCGCGAAGGACAGAAATTGCAGCACTGCATGGATTAGCAGCGGAACGGTGACCTGAAACTGAAAAACTTCGGTGGAATTTACTAGCGAAGACAAAAGTGAGCAAGGTACTGCCGAAGAGGACAATAGGACGGCAATATTGCAAGTGAAGGCTTCAGCAACTCCGCATCTCCGCGAACGACATATGCAATGTCTCACCTCGATCACTGTAGACAAGGACTCCAAGGAAGCCACACGTGGGAACACACAATGACGAGGTATAGATGCTGAGTCTAGCATCCGGATAGTGGATGTCAGCCTTGCTTTGTGCAATAGCACCATCTAATTGTTGTCGTCTCCACCTAAACTTGTAAAAATTATAACAGGGGAACACGGTGGGTTAAGGGGATCCCAAGCCTTGCCCATGAATAAACTTCGTAATTCTCTCCTCCATCCACGGTGCGATGGCTAGAAAATCTTGCCATGTGAATGAGGCAAACTGGCTGCGACCAACTCCTTCCACCAACTCTTGAATATCATAGGTATCAAGTCCTTGAGCGTGCGGGCGCAGTTGTACAGTAACCCTGGGATATATTTAGCAAAAGAAGGCACAGGGAGTATTATGTGGATCATACATTAACCCCCCAACCCACTGCATGGCTTCCTCATCCAAAATCTCCCTTATATCTACAAACCACCTCCGATCACCCCCACCAGGAGTATACATCGGATAATTGTAATACAACGGTGAAGGCATTGGATGGTATAAGCGGTGATAAACCGGATTGGAAAAAGTAGCTTCTGTATGTAGTATAGCTACCAATCAGTTCATCATAGGGTTGGCGGCAACGCAGAGGCTTACCAGCAACACGAGAAGCGGGTAGATTCGAACGGTTGCTCACAACATCTGCTCCGTTTGTCGTATCGCCGCTCCTGGCGGGCCGAGCCCCCGGTGGACGCAAAAACACTTGGGCGTTGGGGTTCACAGTGAGAGACGTTCTCGGCCTATCAAGGACACCCAAAACAATAATGCGGGCGTCTATCAACTCGAGCACCACCTAAAATTGAGATCTACATCAATTGGACTGAAGCACAACGGAGCCGCAAGGCTAACTCTTATTTGAGTCGGTAAATGAGCGAGGTTATTCTGAAATCTATCTTTGTGTCAGACACGTCGATACACAACGCAACAAAAAGACGCTGACTTGATTGCGTTAAATACTGCAAGAGGGTTGAAGTTTCGCGAAGAAGCCTCTAGTTCATTCACTGAGCCGCTTCGGTTGAGAACAATGTACCTGAGGGGTGTTTGTATGGAGTGAGCGGGAGCATAAATTGGATCGACACAACATTTACTTGGTCCAAGACTCGTCCGAAGTACAAACCGAGCGAGTTCTGTGCCAGACACGATAGAGCACTCTAGGAAAGGGTGTTCATACTATTCAGCAACATTAGCAGTTCAAGGAGCACCAACTTCATGAAGGCTACCCTCCAAGAATTCTCCTTCCATTTGACCCAGCTAGGGAGGAATCTTCTGCGAAAGGACTCTTCCCATTCAGACGACTTCAGGTTGGGAAGGGTGCTTTGAAACAACAAGAAACTCGGCGAAGCAAAGGTGAGGATTTCGATCCAGTTTTGTCGTGGTACAATTGAACGAGAGCCAAGGTGGTAAAAACACTTTTCGTAAACCCCATGGCGAAGGTTGTGTAGTATGGGACGCCTCCACGGGTTTAGAGAGGGATCAGACGTGACAGCACGGAGTCTGCGGGACAGAGAAGAGACCTTGATAAGAGATTCCAGATCAAGCTCGGAAAATATCTCAGCCAGCAATTCGACTGGAAGTGTCTGTACTGTCGTGCGCTGTATGAGGGTAACTTGGCACTCATCGTTTGCTGCCATGACTGTGAGTGTGCAAGTGCTGGGGTAACCGTGCCGTGAGAAGGCTCATCATGGCGTTATGTAATAGCAGAATATGGAATTACTATGCAACACATCCCTGTTTTAATAACGACGGCTTTAGACTGTGAACCTGCAATCAAATCCCAACGTTACTCCTGGCAGTTCATGGTGAGTTCAATATTAATTGTGCAAGGGTCTTTAGCAACTCACAGGAGCTCTCCGACAACATTGCCAACGGGGTCGTACAAACAGACATACATGGTTGCCTCTCCGAAAGCAGCATCGAATATTCCGGCACACTGAGCTGAGGCGCAGCCCAGCTGCGTGGTAGACTGCCATATAATCTGCGTAAAATCAGAGAAGGTGGGATTTGTAGGATCGAAATTTGCTGATACATTTATGGGTAAGCAATGTGTGGGGGGGGGCAGATCACAGCACAACTCACCGAGGTCTTCCGTGAACATCCCCATCGCGTTCATGATGGTGAAATTTCCAGTACCAGCTGCGATATTTTCGCCATAAGGCCCCAGCTGCCCATCGGTGTGCTCGAAGTGGCAGCCACTCGCCCACTCTTGAGCCTTACTGGCCAAATCAATTGACCAGATTAGGGGTTGGGCATTGAATGCCGAGCGAATGACATTGTGAAGGTAAAGATAAACACTCTCGGTCGAGGTGTCTGCAGTCTGTGCCGTTGCGCCAACAAATAGGCTGCAACATATGCTCAAGAGAGCAGTGACCAACAAGAAAGCGCGCATACAATTGCTGAAGGTTGAGAAAGGACAGACTTTATACAAGGAAAGAAAGGGGCGGCGTAGTCGTTATGTACTACGGCCTCGAGCGGGTGAGGTAGTGCAAACTGTGAAAAACTTGTGTCAATACTCTGACCTTTCGCCTTAAGTTTCTGATACTGTGACAGGACCTGCGAATTCAAACCGTGTGATCCGAGTCATGCCAGGTCATGCCCGAAAGTGACCGTGCCTTGCTACAAGACCACGAGGTCCGACAGCGATCGACAGCCATACTTTAATGTGGCTGAGGGTAGCCCTCCAACTTCTTCCACCAACGAACGACGTTCTCAGTCGCCGAACACGAAATGGCATGGGTCTGGTTTGAGTAGGAAGTTTGAACTCACATAAGCTGATCTCGCATACGTTGGCCATAGATTAAGCACTGAACGACAACGGAACGCCGCTGGCAACATTTACCCAAACATGGGAATCTTGACAACACAGGCACGCACCCGCAGATCCAAAGGAGCGTCCTGACGACCAAACGGCGGTGATGCTGCTTACCGATTTCCCTGCCAGTTTCTTACGGGCGACATGAATGCACAGGTAGGGCGTTGTCGTACCGAAGAGATCAGCGTCGAGCGTCGGAAGCGCAGTCTACAAGTTCGTAAGACTTAATGTCCATTTAAACAACACCAATATTTTCCGCAGCCTGCCACAATTGATGCCAAGAATCTTCCTAAAGTTTACCACCGCGAATGCGGACCTGAGGGCGCTGACACAATATTGGCGACATACATATTCGCAGTCGAAGTCCTTCATGGAAAAAGTGACATTGCTGGCCCTCTAGCAAGATACCCCTGTTCGCTTCGGCCATGATTGTGGGGGATGACGAGGTATTCCAGGAAGTTGCAACAAAAATAAGAAAGAATCATCCGGTAGCCTGGATAATAATGAGCTGAGAGGAACGCGCCAGTTAAAGTTGAAATGACCCATTACCTCATCGAAATCGTGCTGCATGGGGCTATAGATCGTAAATCAAAGTGACTGGGGAGCAGATCATGCATCATGCTTTATGGATGGGACGGATGTTGTTTTCTCGTTTGAAGTTATCGAGCTCTTGCTCTTTTGTCTTGATCTGCTCTGTGAGGGTAGCGACGACCTTTTTTATCTGTGAAAAGCCTATCAGACCGCCTTGAAACACAAAATATGTATTCACTCACTCCATCACGGTTCGTCTGCAGTGCAGGAACAACGTCTTTCACCGTCCGTTCAACTAGCACGCCACCGATTAGACGAAAGCACTTCCGGTCTGGCTCTTCCGCCAAAGCCTCGTTCAGCGTCGAAAGGACCAGTCTAACTCTTAAGTGAACCAAGAACTTTTCGTGTGAAGCCAACGACATACGTATGTTCCTCGGCTTCTTGTTCGAGCTCGCCGATCTTTCCAGCCAGAGTTTGGAGGTCATTCTGAAAACGAGAATAGGTTTGTTGTATCTCTATCTAGTCCATCATGATGAGGCAATCGGAAAAAACTCGAGCATTAGGCATACCCTGATCGGAAAGCGGTTGCGCCTTGGATCTTGCTTTTGAAGTGGACATGACAGTGATACCCGTACTCGTACTTGTTCAGACGTGGTTGAGCTTGAGATCTCTGTACTAAACGATTGAAGTGGATTGGCTGGAAAGTTTGTCACGGAAGCGTGACGCGTTGTCACAACTCTGTTTGGTCAGATTCTAAGTTGGAGCCATCGTCTTCGAGCACAGTACTTGGCCACCATGTCTTTAGCCCGTCCACGTCTTGGTATCGGACTCACACCCCGACTACTAACCGCTCAGCGCTCTACAGCCCTCCGTTCTGTACTCGTTGCTCAGCGCAGTATCTCCTCTTCCCGTTGCTTGCATGCCGAGCCTCTCGAGAAACCTGGCCGTCTGGAGGGCCCAGTCAGCATCAAGTCGCCAGCCGCTACAGGGACTCTGACTGCCCAGGACGAGCCGGATAAACACACCGACTTGTACAAGGAGGGCCCGAGTGCTATCGACAAAGCAGTCCATCTTTTCTTCTTTACCGAAATTCTCCGAGGTATGGGCTGTTGGAAGACTTGATCAAAGTTGGCTTCTCATGCCCTGCAGGAATGTGGATTGTTATGGAAAACTTTTTCAGGCCCCCTTACACCATCATGTATCCCTACGAGAAAGGCCCGCTGTCCCC
>KN819325.1:1776252-1799620 GCA_000827475.1 Paxillus involutus ATCC 200175
AGTCCGGAGGGGTGTGATCATTGATGTCCATGTTTCGAGAATGGTCGCGATGCACCTGAGCCGAACCAGACGTTTGCTGCGTGTGTTGAGGAGGCACACCAGGACCAGGATGTAACGGAGGCAGAGCATGGTGACTGTGCACATCTGGTGAAGGCGGTACGGCGGACAGTCGCTCATACAATACTCTGATGTCACATTAGATGATGAAGAAAAGGGAACTAAAATGATATTCACGCTCTCTCCAATTTCATTCTCTGAATAGACTTTTTCGCCACAAGGACCTTGAACTGGAGCTTGTCATTGTCCTGTGAGCAGAAAGAAATCAAAAAAAAATCAGGTGCACATAGAAGATGAACAGCTCACTGTCTCAATTTCCTTGACTTTTCGCTTCAACTCTTTAAACTTTGCCTGATATTTCTCATCTTCGACGCCAGCCGCGATGCCGGTGGTATATGACTTGTTCTTTTGCCTTGCGGGAGGAGCGACGCAGGCAGACTGGAACATCTGAGAGTTGGGGAGGACGGAAGGACCTGGAGACTGGTTGTGGGACATGATGGCAGTGCTCAATAGGACGGCGTCAAAGAATAACGGGAAGCTGGCTTGGTATGTACAAAGCTATTTAGTAATACTCAGTTAGGCGTTGAAACGCTGACGTTGAGTCTCTAATCAGACGGCCGCACGCCAACTTCAAGTTCAGGTTTCCTAGTATCCTTAAACAAGTTGCATTGCCATGCAGGTTACTAACTACTGTACTAGTGATAGTACTACTCTCAATTCTCTCATGATGCATGGGTCATGACTGCTACGTGTAGGGTCTCGAGCTGGTCACAAGCTTTACATTGACGCCATTGACACCATGGTTCCGTTAGAGCTATGAAAAGATCAGTTGGACAAGGTTCGAACTGGTTTGAGTAGTGGAGCTCCCCCTCCCTTGGTAATATTCGCTTTGTACTATCGCTGGCTCAGGCCGAAGAGTCGGTTTACATGGACCTTGAGTATGGCGGCTGCCAACTTGGCTGCCAAACTCGTGACGGGATAGAATGAAGTGGCATCGGACTGGAATCGGACTCTACAAACGCATTTTGTGGGCGTCGATCGATTTCGATTCACTGAACAGCGCCGAGGGATGATCGATGAACGTGCTATGAGTTGCAAGACTACAAATTCCATGTCTTAAGTGGTCACCGAGTCCGCGTCGAGGAGGATATCGGAGACCTTTGAAGTTGTGTGCGGCTGGCTTTAGGGCTGGCCTTGAAATTGTCTCGGTGTGTCAAGTTACACCCAACTTGAAGCTCACATTCACAACACCGCCAACACCCTCAAATTTCACTCTCACCAGTGCTAGTGAGTACTTGTTGTTCTTACTTGCAATGGATGCAATGCTTATAATCATGCAACGCAGTGTCAATGCAATACCGACAGTAAGTCGACCAATCCCTATTCAGTTCAAAATGTTGAGGGTTCCGTCTTCTTCGCAGAGATATGCCCCCTCCGGGGGGATTTGAGGCCGTAAAGTACAAGCGCAACCTTCCCTTTCGCGGCCCTGGTGGACTGGCCATCCTTGGAGCAGTGACGGCCGTGTGTGCATACGGGTTCTATCGTGTTGGAAAGGGAAATTTGGAGAGAAGGTATGTTTATCCCCCACAAATACGGACAAAGTGGTGGCAGCATACTGCGAAACGTGTCCTCTCACGGTGCGCTCATCGTGAAACGTGTATCCTTGTACGGTGGATCCGGCCGACATCTTATCAACGACCTTGACTACTTTCGGGCCGCCACCGGAAAAAGCTATTTTTCTCAGATTCGGACCCTGACGCATGATCCATCTTTTCCTCTATAGGGAACTGCAGAGAGAGAAGGTTTGGTCACGCATCCACCTAGTCCCATTGCTTCTCGCCGAAGGAGATCGGGACGCGTTCCGCAGACAGCAAGCGGCGTTGGAGCGTGAAAAGGAGATCATGAAAGATGTCAAGGATTGGGAGGTGGGTGTTCTCGATGCGTATCGAGAGGAGAAACTGATGGCGTTCTTTGGGGGCCCTTCTCGGTGTCCAAACATTGTGTGGTACTTGGTATTTGCCATTTACAGCCTGGCAAAAGCGTATACCATGGCGCGCAATATCGGTCGGTGGAATCCATTGTGATTCTATGATTGGTAGACTTGTCATTGGCGTTTGTATGCTTTATGCAGATGGAACGACGTTGCTTCTATTGAGAAAAACATATGCTAGGAAGAGGGGAACAGCCTTGTTCCCATCCTGGACGTGAACAGGTCCCGCCGACTGACCCCAGATGCGGACTAGTTGTCCCGGTGGCGGGTGGCGATGTACAATAGAGACCACAACTACGGGCCCAACCTACTCATTGCAGCACACTTTAGGGCCGGTCGCGCCTCTGTTGTTCCCCATGTTGACCATTGACACCGCCAAGCTGGCACTAACTCACCGTCAAATTTGCAACTTACAGTTGGTTTGAACGCCTCAGGGGCGCCCATAGGCATCGCATTTCACTGATTCATTTTGTCGACAGTTACAGTTACATTGTCCGTTACAACATAGGTACGTCTCGGTGAAATCACAGGACTGGGATTTGCTTAATCGCGAGTGCAGTAGGATGGTAATATCGGGATCACACAGTTGAAGAAATCTTGCAGCTTGGGTGTAAAGTTGAGTTATAATTGGTTTTTCTTTACTGTCTCCTGATAAGGATACGACAGCCCGAATAGTTGTCCAGTAGGAATCGTGCGGGCGAACTGAGCTTCGCAGGAATCAATCTTATTCAAGACGAGTCAGCTTGGCACGTAATGACCAGTTTGTACAGGATTCGACAGCCGCTAAGGGCATGGAGCCGAGCCCCTCAAATCCTGTCCCGATACCACTCTTACAATCCCGCTGACATCCTTCCCGATTCGCTCTATCATCATCCCCCGGCTCCGTCAGCTATTAAAGCCCCCATCCCACCTTTCCTTATTCCTTCATCTATCCCTACATTGTCCACAATGCCAATCCCCAATTATCCTCCCCGCGCCTCCCGCTCTACCTCACACTCAAGCCCTCTCGCAGGCACATCCATGAAGGACGCGTCACCCATCATGAACTTCATCGACACCTCAACCTACGGCTTGATGTCTGCCACTGACGCCGACCACATGATTTTCGGCCCACTCGAGCTCGAGGAGTCCTCACTTCTTTCCCCGACCCTCCACTCTGCCTGGGATCCCTCTCGCGACTTTGCTTACAATCATCCCATCTCTCCCATCATGTCCGACAATCCAGGTTCTCCCCATCACTCATCTGACTTCGAAGTACCAGACTCGTCACCTAGTAGCACTTTCTACGACTCTGGTACCTTTGGCGGCTTCGATGAAGTACACTCAATACTTGATCTTGACAACAGTAACCTTTCTCAGTGGCTTAACGACGTTCCCGCCCTAGATCCTTCGTGCTCTTCCCCAATACCTATCCGTAGTTCCCAATCGGACCCACAGACTCCCCAATCTTTCGTTTCATTCAACAGTCATGTATTTCCCCAGAATACCTCCTACTCTCCATCTGACTTCGCAGCACTCCATCCGCTGCCTCGATCGTTATCTCCAACGGACGGTTCTGATGGTTACCTCAGCTCTCCCGGTCTCCGTATGTCATCTATATCTCCTGCTGATACATCCATGGGACCTCCAGCGTGGGCATCGCAGCTGTGGGATTCGTCTCAATACCCACCTTCCACGTCCTCAGGGCGGCCGTCAGTACTATCCGAGAATCCTTACACAGCCAAGGGCCACCGTTTCCAGCCGAGGAGAGACGCCAATCCCCTGGGCCTGATGTTCCAATCATCCAGTGCACCATCTCCCCGCCAATCCAACGTACCCACCACACGACCATACAGCCGTCGTGCGGAGTCAGTTTCCGTTAGCGATGATCGCGATGCTACCGTGCGACGAAAGAAGAGGTTGCCACCTGAGGAATCTTCCAAAGACTCAAGATCAGCTGATTCTCGTAAGTGTCCACCTGACCATATCCGTGCCTTCTGTGACTGTCGTCATGCTGACTCTTCCATTATATCCGATTTAGCCCCTCTTAAGTCTATCTTGAAACAGCCGAAATTAGCGCCATCCGCTTGGCAGCTTTACTTCACAGATTGGATTCAGCGCCACCAGGCAACCAGCACAAGGAAGCTGAATGTTGCGCAAGCTGCTAAGGAAGCCGGCCAGGAGTATGCCAACCTGACTCAAGATGAGAAGGAGGTATGCTGCGCCGCATTGCTGTGGTTCCTGAGAATGATCACTGACTTATCCGTGACAGCCATACAAGCAACGGTCTTTGATACTCAAACAAGCACGTGAACGCGATAATGCTGCGTATATGCGCACTCTTACGCCAGATGATATCAAGCGTGAGAACGCCTTCCGGACTGCGCAACGAAAGGCGGGTCGGTCCCGGAAGAGCAATCTTAAAGATCCCAATGCGCCGAAGAAGCCCCTCAGCGCATACTTCATGTTCTTACAGCGCATTCGATCCGATCCGATGTTGGTTAGGGAGGTCTTTGGCGATGAACAGGAGACCACCAAGCAGAGCGTTCTGGCGGCAGCAAAGTGGCGGTCTATGACTGACGACGAGCGCAAGGTAGATCATCATCGTTCTCGTGTTAATAGATCCTAATGCCGTTCCTTTCAGCCGTTCCTGGCTCAAGCTGAGCAGGAGAAGTTGGAGTACGAAGCTGCAAGACGACTCTACGAGGACGGGACGACTGCAATGGGAGGCGGAACCAGCATAAATTTCAGCATCCTTCCTGATTCTTTTGCAGAGAGTCCATTCCACGCCCTACGTGCCATCAAGTCCGAGTTTTATGGCTCGGAAAGCGAAAGCGACGGTATTGCCGTTGATCATGCTGGCGCAAACAGATATACCCACCTTTGATTTCGCACCCTTGTTTGATTGGAAAGCATGCACCGCTCTTTGTTTCTTCTTTCATCTTATCATGATGCCCATGCTCTTGTTCCGTTCACGACACCGGACTTATGACGACTAATCACCTCGATTGGCTACTGTTACTGTATTGATAGAACTCCCCCGTAGTCTAGTTTGTTCATACACCTCGTGACAATATTTTTTAGCGAAAGAGTACACATGCACTCGCTACTGTGATAATACAGTTATTGGGATAGATAAGCAACCATCTTTTGGTGTGGGGCGCCGTCTTCATCAAATTCATCCCCCTGTTCGCGGATATCGATCAATATGATATCCCTGGAGAAGTGGGAAAATCACCTCTGGTTGATAACCAAGCCTGCAAATGGGAAGATGGATGAGCTGTAATTCAAGGCGTCACAGCACACGACTAAAATGTACTTGGAATAGAACCCTTTTACGGGCAGCTGCGAATGACAGACCACTTTGGCGACTTGCATCTCTCCTGTCCGCTTTGCATCGTCTTTCACCCACCGATGCAGAGCGAGCACAAGATCGCGCCCAAAGTGATATTTCCGGTATTGCCTGAGAACAGCTAGGCGGCTAAGCTTGTGATAATTTGCTCCCTCCACTTTGTAGGCGCGGATTGTCCCGATTGGTGACAGCGAAGGTAATAGCCGGAGCAAAAAATGGGTTGCCGTCGGATCTTGCCTGTCCTCATGAGGGTTGTATTAATCGTGGGCATCGATTGTGATAGAATGATGAGGGGGAGGGAGCGGTAGAAGGGATAACGTACTCGTCGACCTCTACATCCAATGGAAATCCCTGCTCGTGTACGAAAACGTCGATCCTGACATTGATTGATTGATCAAGGAGAGCCTGTCTCCCATCGTGACCTGCAGGGGGGATGACGATGATCTCATGCGATGGCGGCATTTGAGAAGACATGTCGTGATTGGACATCTCTGTCGTTGTGATACAAGAGAGGGTGCCAAAGTGCGCAAAATCGCGGTGTGGTGCTGAGCTCTGTGGGGAAGCACTCTGGAATGGGTCCAATCCTGAAGCGATTGGTGTTAATGCAGCGAGAGTGGGGGAAAGCGGGTATAGATCACGAGAGAACAAACACCAAACAGAGCCGAGGCTCGGGTCGGTGTTTCGGACAGTGAAAGAGTGGCTAGCAAATCATAGCACTATCACGATTACAACATTCCATTTTGGATCAAAGTTTACTTCCACATCAGCGTCTCTGGGTCGGTCACAAATCTCAAGTATCGGTAGAAAGTTGACAAACCGGAAATGATCTTCTAGAATGGAAGTCGTTGATTGCCAGCGGTGAGCGGGCCATGTGACCAGGTGGGTGCCAGATGGGTGCAGCGACCAGTGGGGGATGATTGGGACAGATTTGGTCGGTATCACGGAAGTAATGCACGTTCGTGCAATCAAGGAACGTGTCGGCGGTGATGAGTCTGAGAATTCAAGAAAACAAAACCTGACATGAATTTCCGTGTGGATATGGAATAATGTACTGCTCGTCGCGTCTTGGGGGTCGAGGACGGCGTTTACAAAATATCGTGAGTTGTGTGGTGCATCGATGTCATGGGTGACGCCACAAGGAACAAACAGGGACAAATCCAGCTGTCACCTGCGAAGAACTTTGAAGGAAAGTCAAGGTGACAGCTAAACTAATCAATTAGTAGGTCAAAGTTAGAGGTGTGCTGTTTCATACACAGACCCGCGCATTGTATTAACAGAATCCAGTGCGGTCTTGGACGACACCCGAGGTGTCGAGTGCCCATGATCGAGCCTTTGGCAGCAGTCATACTTAACGGTGTACTACCAAGAACACCCGCTACGCGTGCACATATTCTCAAGTCTGCTTTCGCTGTCATGGGAGGACCTTCGAGACGCCCATTTCCCCGGGACTTTTTTACACCCGTTCCGCATCAGTGGAAGGGCAAGGAGAAAGCTACCGACCTTCAAACTGTCGAGTGCACCCAATGCGCGGTTTCACCCGCTGACCCTATGGTCAGTTGTTGTGTTGCAAGGCATTCTCTATGGTGCCCAAGTACGTTGTTCTTTCAACATTCATCCTGCTTGGCACTGACGCTCTTGACTTCAGAGCGTAACCGGTTGTTCATGATGAACGAAGTCATTCCACGACGGTCACGAATGTCGCGTCAAGCTGGCACACAACGATGCACACGACATTCTTCCTCTTCCGCACCACATGTTAGCTCTTCTCGGACCCACTTGCTCAATTCCCCCCATAGTAACTCCGAGGCGCACGATCTGGAGACAGAGCCTGCGTGCGATCTCGACCACCTCCGCTCTCTCCTGTGTAACTCTAATACACTCGATCCGGAACAAGCCTGGCACGCGTATACAGTGTCACTCAAGGATAATCACAACCAACCAGTACTTACGCCGGCCGAACGCCTTATATTTGCCGAACGGCTTCTCGATACCCTGAAGCTTGCCGACGATACTCTACCAGCAGACTCAGGGTTGCTCCACACTTGGGGAACCCGTCTTAATTCTGTTCTCCGGGATTTAGCATCAAGCTTCCCGGATGATTCTCCCGAATTTATCCCTCGACTCTGTCTTTCTGCGCAAGTCCACGCATTGTTGGGAGATTTGGTGCAGGGCACCCAAGTGGCACACGAAATCCAAGAGAATGCCCTCAACGACTCCGAAAAGGGTGCTCTCTTGGACGTATATCGAAATCTCCTAGTCCTCACGCGACGTCATCGAGGAAGCACGCATGTACTTGATCTGATAATTCGGGAATGGAACTTCTTGGGACCCCATTGCGGCAATCGCTCCACCTCCAAGCGAGGTGCCATGAGCAAACAGTCGACTTCGTTCCGAGAGGCGGCCTATAAAATCCTTGCAGAGATCTCCAATGGGGCTGGTTTATTACTTTCACGCTCGAAGATGGACAAGGACGACCGATTGCACATGGGTGAGGTACTCCTACAGGCGTATTGTGCGGAGGAATTACATCATAGTGCACACGCCGTCCTGCTCGAGATGCGTACACAGCGGTTACCCGTTGAAGCCCTGCTCCAACTGAAGCTGGTCCGGGCCTTTGCGAAAGTAGACTTGTTTGCTATCGCCAACGAGACATTCTTGTCCCTAACTCATTGGACTACTCCCCGGAAGTACAACTCGACTGGGCTCTATCTCTATGCTCGTCAGGGCGACGTTGCTCGTGCAGAGCAGTTCTACAAGATGCTCAACACCAACGACTGGTCTACGCCCGTCGACCAATGTATGCTGATGCATGCTTACGCAGTTGCCGGACGAGCGGAGACGGTAGTCGAGCTCTTTCACGAGTTTTTCCCCGAGGACTCAGCAAACCTTCCGCGGAACAAACCACCAGGGCTCTTACATTACACCACCGTCATCTTTGCACATGCCGAACGCTCCGACTTCGATGGCCTTAACTTCTGGTTGGAGGCCATGCTAGATGCTGGCCATTCCCCAGATGCTTATGTCTACAACATCATCCTCCAGAGCTTTGCTAGCCGTGGGGAGGTTGGTTCGGTTGCCGCCATCCTAGAGCAGATGCGTGCCGCGCAGATCATGCCTACACACGTCCACTACACCAGCGTCATCACTCTTCTCGCACAGAGGAAAGACCCTGTGGCAGCAGAAACCATTTACAAGCGAGCCCTGCGTGAGGGTATCACCCCCGACCGCAGAATGATTACATCTTTGATGAATGCTCACGTGGAGGCAGGGTCTTGGGCTGGCGTTGTCCGGGTCTTTGACTACCTCAAAGAGTCTGGTGATCTTCGTCTCACTCTATCCATCGAGGTTTACAACACGCTTCTTAAAGCTTACGTTCTCATCGGCGCACCTTTCCGTGTTGTATCTACAATTTTTCGTAAGCTCCAACGGGTGGGTGTACGCCCCGACGGTCACACATATGCTCTGGTCATTCAATCCGCTTGCGACGCTGGGTTGATGAATGTCGCGGAGGACGTATTTGCGGAGATGGAGGATAGGGCAAAGGAGTGGGAACCATTCTACCGTCTTGACGCATTCGTGCTTACCATCATAATGGCGGGGCATCTTCGGCTTGGACACAAAGCTCATGCCAAGACCTGTTACGACGATATGCAACGCCGCGGAATCCAGCCCAGCTCCATCACCTTCAAGCAGATTCTGCAGGCATATGGAAACGAGGGCACCGAAGAAAGCCTGCAAATAGCCGAGTCGTTCCTCAAGAGCATCATGGACACAGATCCGAGGCACCGTAGCTGGATGACTTCTCAGTCTCGCGCATTTGCGCTGGAGAATCTTCACAGCCCCCTCATGCTGGTGTATTCCAGGCAACAGAAACCGGAGGATGTCGAACGCTTGTTCGAGGCTATGCTCGAGGCCGGGGGAGAACCATCCATACAGTCTCTTACTATCCTTCTTGACGTCTATCGCCGCACCGGTAACGTTGAAGCCGCTCACCGAGTCTGGCCACAGATATCGCAGCTTGCATTACGGCTCTCTCGTGTTGACGAACTCTTTGCGGGTGATCGTAGCTCCGCCACGGATTCGCTCCAACGACAGTCAAACCTTCTTTGTGTGCCACTGTCCATCTATATTGATGCCTTGTCTGCTGCGGGCGAACATTACGTGATATCGGAGGTCTGGACGAAAGCAAAGTCCCAAGGTTTCAGCTTCGATTCACATAACTGGAACCATTTAGCGGTGGCTTTAGTGCGAGCAGGCGAACTGGACCGTGCCTTTGAAGTGCTAGAGAGGGTTCTTATTCCATTTCAGCGCCAAAGTCAGGTCATCAGTGGCACCAGGGACCAATCTCCTGGGTCCCCACTGACTTTTGATCCAATCCCCCCTGATGCCGAGGATCCTGCATCAGAGGCACCTATGCACCGCAAAGAACGGAGGGCGTTGGCGGTCAAAATTGCCACTAAAAAATCCGGATCTCTGCTGGATATGGAGGAAGATTCGACTGATTTCGCTCATCCCCTTCATATACTACATCAGGTTATCCCATCCTGGTCCATGTGGCGTCCGCACGCTGTTACATTGGAAGTCTTGTCCAGAGTGCTTAGGCATCTCCAAGGAGGTAGAATTGTGCAGGCGGTGACTGCCGACGGAGCGCCTCCGACGGAACCGCAGTATTATAACGATCAGCAAAGTCGGGCCAAGATTGCCAGCGACACCCTGCGACGCTTATATCACAAGTACCCCGAAGCCGTTCGAGCTGTCATTCTCCACGAACGCCAACAATCTCGTTTGGACGCAATCAGTAGGCTGGATGATGGATGGAGCAGATGATCATCATCGATCAAGCAGTAATTACATTAGTAGGTGGGAGACATCACTGGACGCCCCAAGTCTTGAATTGAAAGCGAGTCAATATTTGGCCCCACTTCCGTCACGTGTCATCCGACGACCCGGAGCCCTCAGAATCGCCCTCCCGATGTGTCCTTCGGCCCTGCCTGCCGGTACTGTGTCTATTTCGCTGCGACAAGTTCCGTCGTTATCAGACTCCGAGGGGTACGGAACCAGGGATCTTACCAGTGGAAGTTTCTGGCCTTGGTTTCCAAATGCAATTGACAGGGCAGTTGTGTCTTACAAAGATAAGATTGTGAATTGCACTGTGTCTTTGTCAATTGAATTAATATAGTTTACATACCTGGTACTCCTGGGAACCGCTTGGCAGAGAATACGACAAAAGGGTGCGTGAAGGTCTGGGCCAGGACTGGGGACACCTGTGTGTGAACACGTAGGGCACCCGCTTCAGGAGCTGGGGAACTGGAACAAAGTTATCAATAACATAGTTAGTTTACGGTAGACCCAGGAAACGTGCGCACTCTCCAATATTCATTAGACGTAATCGTAACCGGAATGTCCCTGCAGGAGTATTTTCAGCAATGAAAATGAAGGCATACGTTATGATAAGGTTGCACGAACCTTCCGTGCGTACGGACAGATCTTGAAAGAGGAAAAAGATACCAGGCCTACGGTGCTCATCCAAAAGGCGACAAGCGTTGGAAGAGAGGGGTCCTACAAGTGTGCGCGTATACGTATGTCGGGGAAGTGGATGAATGGTTGCTGGTGGTGGTGGTGATGACGAAGACGATGTACTGCTCTGGGAATATTGATTCTGATAGCATGGTATTTGAGGAGACTGTTGTGGGTAAGCGGGCGCGCCGTAGAGGGTTGAACCATCGTAGCTCCCTTGGCTTGGTGCGGTGTATGATTCCTGATGAGACTGGTTCCATTGCTGAGGATCGGGCTGAGCTGTTGGGTGATAAGATCGATTCGAAGGATCGACATCTTGGTTGCCGTAGACGCTGGCTTGAGGATGCAAAGGTGTTTGGTATGATGATGGGTCGGTTACTGGCCAAGTACGATAGGACGTCGTGTCCGCGTCGGCGCGATAGGTGGACGAAGCATTCCATGGCTCACCACCTGCTGCAGCTGGCATACCACTTCTTGGAGCATTACGGAGAGCAGAGTTATGAAAGTTCTGGGCACCTGTCGGAGGCAAACCCCAGCTTTCGGGTGAGTCGGGTGACGAGCTGTAGGTATTTGAACCGGGGTAGGTCATACCATCGGAAAGTGGTGGTCCGGGAGGTGTATAAGAGTAAGTAGAACTGTGATACCCCGACGGGGTCTGTCCTGGCATTATAGTGTTCATGAGTGGCTAGTCGGATGCTCAATAGTTATCCGTCGGCACACGTGATCTGCGCCTACCTGTGAGTCCATGGGGTGGCGAGATGGCTCGGTAGCGGAGTTCGGGGTGGAATGAGAGGAGGGTGGACTCGGATGGTCACTACGAGGGGAGGGGGCGGTGGGGTTAGCGCCTCGAGGTTTCTTCGGTTTTGCTGTGCTCGCAGGAATGTAGCGGTCGGCCGACGAGGACGGGTGTAACACGAGGTTCATTTCTCGTCTACCGTCAGCTGACCAGAGGTCGACAGTCACAAGGAAAAACGAGCAGTCCAGTTCGCTGTGGTAGCTGTCAGTGCAAGGACGGGAGCCAAAACTTGCCGAGCCTACTCGACATCGACCACAGAATTGTCGTCTCTTCGAACGATCATCTTAGCAACTGCTGCGGGGGCGAGCGGCCGACGGTCCTTATGAATATGATAATGAAGACACGTGGTATGGTGGACGTGACGCGGACGTACCTTGTCACCGAAACCACACATTCGAGCACGAAGGGGGTGTTGGACGACTTCGAGAGAGTAGTGCCTGCCAATGTATCAGAAAAAGTGAAACTTATAACACATCAAACACTGGAATGACTGACTTGCGACCCCACCATTGACCCCAGCAATCGATACCGTCACGGTGACCCTCGTCATCGCGAGAGGTAGGTTCGACGGCGGTGCGAGGATTTGCCTTTTGTATCATACTTAGACTATCGCGCCTCGGAGGGAGAGGGATACGCAAGGCAAATATGTGCGAAGGATATGGATTTTGTACGGAGCTTTGTGACCAGAAATTAGGCTTGAGACCCGATGAAAGAGCCTTGTACAGTTGGGAATCAGATAAGATAAGTTCTCACGTCGAGAAAGTTGCGGAAAAATTCCCGCTAAATGGAGACGGAGCGTCTGCAACCTGCGAAGGGACGACAAGCCGAGTGTCATGAGAAGTAAGTCATTTCATCAGATGTGTATGGTAACCGTTGGGCGAAGTGCACCTGTAATTCTCAGCCTGTTTAAGCAACTTGTAAACGCCGCAAAGGTGGTCCCAGTCACAACTTGAAAGGGGTGTGGGGCAGGAGGGGGGACGTCGCTACCTCGTACTGGTGTATATATCTGATCGTTGTAGGCGGGTTGAAAATGACAGCTAGAAGATACAGGTTAAGATCGAGTCTTGAGTAGTATGTTTACCCGGCGGTACACAGACAAGATCATCTCGATGATAAAAACCCAAACGACGGTCCTTCACGACAACTCATCAAAATACAACAACAAACGTAATCTTCCATTGGTTCATTTGCATCCGTGTCTCGGACGGAGGAGTTAATAAATTTGAGGCAGAGTGCCCCGTCCTCTTTCAACTTCAAGTTCCAGGTCGTGCTCGGCGGTAGAATCACAGCACAGGCTTGTGATGGCGTGTCAACATTCCATCTGATGCGCGTTCACGTTAGCATCAGAAATAAACCTCTCTTGGTCACCCTGCAGCAGGGAAGAACCTGGTGTGGGTAAACAGGCGATGGTGCAACGCGGTCTGAACACGACGGCGATGAGAATTATTATCAACTCCACGAGTTTTTTGACCTGCGGTAATCACTTGAAGGCTCGATTGACGGAAATGAGCGGTCCGACCAAAAACGGTGTTCACACGATTAATTAGAGGTTGTCCCCCGCAACCACAAGCAAGTGCTCGCAATCACAATGGCCGACCAGGTCGCTGTAAAGAAGTTCCTCCAAGAGCTCATCAAACGTGAAGACCTGGGAAACAAGACCTGTGTTGACTGTGGAAACCCAAACCCTCAATGGGCCTCAGGTGCTAGCTATTCCTTTCATCCCAGACACGTATTCTCAAACAAGCCTTCTGCTATCTCTTCAGTGAGCTTCGCTGTCTTTCTCTGTTTGCAATGTGCCGGCCTACACAGAGGTTTTGGCGTGCATATCAGGTAGATTGCGGACATGCCAGTCGTTGATCGAGTAACATATCTTGTTGCCATCAGCTTCGTGAGATCAGTGTCAATGGATACTTGGCATAGTGATCAGATAAAACGTATGGAGGTAGGCATCCCATCCATGCCTCACGAACTCTATCACATTTCTTGCGTAGCTCGGAGGAAACGCGCCCTTTAAAGAATTCATGCGGGGCTACGTCCCTGCCGAACAAGGCGGATACAAAGAAGGCATGGATTCATACACCCTTTACCACTGTTGGGCAGCTTCTCAGTACCGGGAAAAGGTGAGCTCTCTACCTCAACTATTTTCGGCTTGTGCTCAGGTAGTACAAGTTGGATTACGCTTTGGCGGATAAGTCCTGGACTCCTTCGAGCCCTCCTGCAGGACAGGGAGCAACCGGCAACGTTCCAACACGTCCATCGTCTGCCCAAGGTCTGCGCAAGTCCAGAGCCTCTGCACGTAGTCCACCAACAGGCCACTCTGCAACAAGTAGCCCATTCAACAATTCTCCTCGGCCGTCTCCAGACCTACCTCCTGTCGATCAAAAGTCTGCCAATGAGGCCTACTTTTCCTCGCTTGGCCAAGCAAATGCAAGTCGTCCGAATGATTTGCCACCGTCTCAAGGAGGCCGTTACCAAGGATTCGGGAGCACACCTTCCCCACCACCACCCTCACAACACACCGCCTTTAGCCTCACCTCCGCTGCGGCTCCCTCCCTTGCTGACTTCCAAGAAAATCCAGCAGTTGCCTTAGGGAAAGGATGGTCCCTGTTCTCTGCGGCCGTTGCTGGGGCCTCACGTGTTGTAAATGAAAATGTCATTCAGCCAGGCATGGAACGCGTAATGGATCCGAACCTCCATGCCAGTGTTCGCGGTTATGTTTCAGACGCACAACGACGTGCACAGCTTGCTGGCCAGTCTGCTAGCGAATGGTCGAAGACTCAGCTGGGTGTTGATGTCGCCGACCATGTGAGTGGAATCGTGGGTACCGTCAGGGACAGGGTTGGGGGTGGGCCTCAGGCCTCTGGGTATGATCCACTTGCAGCACACAACGAAAACGAGACCTCTGCATTGTATCATGATGATACGGACGATTTCTTCCATGAATACTCTAATACCACGAGTTCAAGCACTAATCATCAAGCTTCGGCTCCGCACACCGCACAGACTTCCAGTCCTTCGAAAGCGAAGAAAGACGATGAATGGGGGAACTGGGATGACTTCTAGAGTTACACATAGCACAGACAGGATACTGTAGTAGCTACCTTATGTTCGACCGTGTTCGGTACATACATGCTACGAATACAGGATTCGATTGTGGTCGACGAGCGCGACCCATGACATACAAGCGTTGTGTGTCTAGTACCTACCCCAGATCAACAAATAGCTGACGGCATGATGTTCCGTTCCGGTGCTTTATAGCCGACCCCGCTCGGGTCATCCAAGCAACTCTCGCACCCTCTGCAGTCTGGATTAAAGCTTCGTTCAAATCTGTTATCGTGCTAGCGGTCGAAACATGATGCAAGCCGCTTTCTCGAGATCATCACGCGTGGTCATGATATCCGCTACGAGGCGGTTATACCATGATGCATCCGTACTTCCGTCCCTTATTTCAACCACCTCGCCTGAGTTTCAACAGAAGGCAGAGAGCATGGATGTTCTGGTGGCAGACCTGAAAGCTAAGATAGCCCAGGCAAGAGAGGGAGGTGGCCCTAAAGCTCAGGAACGGATGCGGAGCAAGGGTAAGAAGCTACCTAGAGAAAGGTCAGTTCCTGTTATTCTCGAGGATCCAGGGGGTCTCAATTTCAACGAGCCATGGCTAGATTGTCGTTACTTCTAGACCCTAACACGCCTTTCCTGGAGCTCTCACCACTAGCTGCACATGATGTATATCCTGGAGAGAACATTCCTGGTGCTGGAATGATCTCTGGCATTGGTCGTATATCCGGCAGAGAGTGCATGGTTGTGGTGAACGATGCGACTGTGAAGGGCGGATCATATTTTCCTTTGACAGTGAGTGAAATTGAAGTTGACGGCGCTGACAGAGTAGGAGTATGACGCCCCCGTGTAGGTCAAGAAACATCTTCGTGCTCAGGAAATTGCACGAGAACATGGCCTACCCTGCGTTTACGTTGGTAGGTATTCCCCATTCATGTATTTATCCTCGGCTAACCAACCACGATCTCACAGTGGAATCTGGGGGGGCAGCTCTTCCTCATCAAGCTAATGTGCGTGTCAGGCCTTTCGAAACACGTAATTGGACATCCTAACATTGCTGATTGACAATAGGTGTTCCCAGACAGGGACCATTTTGGTCGCATTTTCTACAACATGGTTTGGCTATACCGTTACGATCCGTAGCGGCCAAGGCACTGATCGTTTTGTAGGCCCAAATGTCTGCGCTCGGCATTCCACAGATAGCAATGGTGCATGGTATATCTGTTGCCGGTGAGCAATATGTCACCATGGTCTCCGTTAGCCCCCAAGTTCACACAAACCAGGTGGCGCTTATGTCCCTGCCATGGCAGACGAGAACATTATTGTTCGTGAGCAAGGTCGCATATTCCTTGCGGGTCCCCCGTTGGTCAAAGCTGCCACAGGCGAGGAGGTGGACGAGGAGACATTGGGAGGCGGTCAGATGCACTCTTCCGAAAGTGGCGTGACCGATCACCTTGCAAGAGATGATGAACACGCAATAGCTATCGCAAGAGGCATCGTTGGTGACTTGGGGGCTGCGGGAGGACAAGCTCTAGGGGTCAGTATTTGGCGCACTCTGCTATGTGATTATACTGAACAGAAAGAAAGCCTTCTGTTTCGCCCGAAGACCCATTGTACCCAGCATCTGAGCTACATGGTATTGTCGGGACTGACCTTCGGCAAACGTTTGATATGCGAGATGTTGTTGCGCGGATTGTGGACGGTAGCCGATTCAGAGAATTCAAGAAGGAGTATGGATCCAGCATAGTTACTGTGGGGGATCTATTGATCAATGCGATGGTGATGCTAATACTTCTCGTGACGTTGTCAGGGGTTTGCACATATCCATGGATATGAAGTCGGTATCGTTGCCAACAACGGCATCCTTTTCTCCCCCTCGGCATTGAAGGCTACCCACTTCATCCAGCTCTGTTCGCAGCGGAAAATACCTCTTCTCTTCCTCGTTAATGTCACGGGTTAGTTCACTAGTGTCTCCATCTCTGGATCTTTATGAATGGTGTCCCAGGTTACATGGTGGGTTCAAAAGCCGAAAGGGGAGGCATCGCGAAGGACGGAGCGAAGATGGTTCGGGCCGTTGCATGCGCAGATGTCCCAAAGTTGACCGTCATAGTTGGTGGCAGTTTCGGCGCTGGAAACTACGGTAAATATTATCATGTTCTGCGCGTCTCATCACCGACGAGACTGACTCATCTGTCTCGCATGCAGGAATGTCGGGACGCGCGGTGAGCTGTCTGATCGGCATCCATTCTGTTCCATAATTCTAAAGGAGTTTAGTATTCGCCGCGTTTCTTGTGGATGTGGCCTGTGAGTCCCGCGTTGACTATTTTTGGCTCAAGGACCGACGATAGTTCTTAGAACGCGAAGGTGTCCGTCATGGGGTCGGGACAGCTCTCACAAGTCATGGCAACGGTCTCAAGGTTCGCACGGCTCCAGTAAATTTTTGTGCACCATTTTATATTCTTTGCTAGGGACCCAAGCCAGCACTCTACTCTGAAAGCAGATATAGAGGCCCAATCTACGGCATTCTACTCGACCGCTCGTTTATGGGACGACGGCATCATTCAGCCTACAGAAACGCGTGACGTAGTCGGATTGGGTCTTGCACTTGCTGCTAGAAAACTTTCGGATACACGTAGTGCGGGACTTGGCGGTCCCACAACTTGGGAAGGATCAGGAAGAGGATTTGGTGTCTTCCGAATGTGACGTGCTACATAGTTCAAGTTGTTTATTTCCAAGGGTGATGCCAAACAACGCCTTGCAATTAGCCGCTGCCGTATCATTACGTCATAATGTACATCAGGTTGTTACACCTTCTGTCCGCTGTCACAACCCTGCACGTTGCAACTATAGCAAGGCTCGTCAAGCTTCCAGTATCACCCGAGTTTGAAGGAGGTGTTGATTGTCCTAGAAGTTGCTGGCTATGACGGACCAGTTACCAATGAAGCAGCTCTCAGCAGAGACACGCGCGAAACTACGATCAACGCAAATCCTCACGTCCCTATCTAGCATCATATCCGAGCTTCTGCAGAACTCTATCGATGCTGGTGCATCACAGGTTGACATAGGTGTCGACTGCAGCGAATGGAGCTGTTGGGTCATGGACAACGGGTCGGGTTTCACGAAAGATGGTCTGAGCAAGATCGGACAAGATACAGAGTACGGACGGTACAGTGTGTTCCCTAACCAAAATCCCTCTATAGCCCTTAGGTCTTACTTTACTTCGCAGATTCCTCGAAAGCGTACAATTCTGCCTCACTGGAAGCTGTCTGCACGTTTGGTTTTCGAGGTGAAGGTAATTTTAAACCGAAACAATGTCAAGCCCGTGGCACAGATATATACATTTACCGCAGCTTTGTCTTCTATGGCGGATCTGTGTTGCTTGGAGATCTCATCTCGAACGGCAAGATCCCGAGAAAGTTGGTCTGTAATTGTTAAGGTATTTTCACCGGTTTCGTGATGTGTGTATGACATGAACTTTTTTCCAGGCTGGCAAGCATCTATATTCAGGTCCATCGATTCGATGGCGCAGGGAATCTCCCGGGACCGTCGTATCGATCAGCGATGCGTTTTTCAGTGTTAGCCACGAAACCTCAGTGGCCGTTCGCGTGTACTGATCAGTTCACAGGTTCCAGTTCGCCGCCTATCTCATCCCTCACCAAATAAGACCATTGAACTGATCCGACAAGAACTCGAAGCTTACGCGCTTGTTTTCCCAAATTCCTCTTTCTCATTCGAGGATGCCAGCAAAGCAAAAGAAGGTGGCAGTAATCATTATAAATCGCGCATCCTCAAGATACCAAAGGTAAATGTTATACCCGATTCTGACACTCCCTGCTCATGTCACACTTCTAACCAATCAAGACATACTCCACCCTAGCGGCATTTCGACATCTTTATGGACGGGCCTTCACCGGCGTAAGTGCCTTTCCTGTTTTCATTCTCCCCTTTTGTCCTGATCGTTACGGGACTTGTTTTCCCAAGTGTGTGGCAGAAATCGACGCCTTTTCTGAAGAACTCAAGATAGAGGGTTTCATTTCACTTGTCGGAGCACATACCAAGGTACAAGCCCTTCCATTCTCACATGAAGGCGGCCCCCTATCTGACACTTCCAAGTCATTTCAATTTTTGTGTAAGCCGTATGTGGCATATACCCAGTTCGAACGCTTATCGTTCCCAATTCAGACATCAATAGACACCTCCTATCATTCTGTGACCTTCACCGGTTAATTGACAATCGCTTCGCTGCAAGCACGTTCGCGAAACATGTACGACATCTCTTTGGTCTTAGGACTTATGTTCAACGGTTGTTTTCGTCTAGGCGTATGACGAAGACGGAGAGACGAGCTTGCGCTCATGTATGTTTCTCTACCTCTGATGTAGAACACCCTTTCAGGATACCTTCCAGCTGCTCGCCGTTCTCCTCGTAAAGGAGAGAAAAAACCGATCTATGTCCTCAACTTGATCATCCCCGTACGACATATTGATAATTGTCTCGAGCCTGCCAAGTCTGCGGTTCAGCTCGATGTAGGCAATTTTGTTCCTTGTCCTGTGCAGTTGATTTATGTAACATTTATCAGAACAAAAACGTTGTCACTTCTTTCCTATCTACCACAATCCAGGAATTCTTGGTCCGCCACAGCTTTGCGCCTGATGGGCGAACAAAGGACGATGCCGAGGACGGCACGCCTAGGAAGAAGCGAAAGCTCGCAAGAACGTCTCCACTTAAATTAAGCATACCATACAAGTCCAGCAGGACCGGAACTCCCGGGTTGTTCATCTGTCCAGTACGCGCCTTGCATTGTCACTTCACCGATCATTCGTAGAAACCTAAACATATCTCAGGGGGACATTCCTGATGCCAACAAACAGGAGACAGTCTGGAAAGATCCTGTGACGGGAGAAACCTTTATCATTGACAACCGAACCGGAAACTCTCGTCCTCAGACCGCCACTCGTGCCGTGGGGGCAGATGGACCAATTAAAGTTAGCTCGCGGCGACGAACTCTCCGAGCGTCCCTGACAGCCAAGGGAAACGAGTCTGAGAACGCAGTCAGTGGAGACGAAATGCCTAATTGGCTCCAGGAAGCCTTGGAGGTATGTTTTTCTTGACCTTATTATGTCCGGCGACATTTTGACCGTCGAGAAGGTCAACGAAGCCTTCGCGCTAAAAGAGCCAAAGATACCCTCGCTCCCCCTATCCGTGAGTCAGGACCCCAGCCAGCAGGGTTGTTCCGAGCTTCATCACGCCTGTCACACTGGCCACTTGACCAAGCATGTCGATTCTAGCCGGTGTCTCCAGCCCGGCGTGTCCAATTTTTCCGCGTCCCAGATATGCTTCCGAAAAGAGGATCTGCAGAACGCAAGAATTGTTAATCAGGTGGATCGCAAGTTCATCGCGTGCCTCGTCGGTCTCGAGCATGGTCCTGCTGGGGTCAATGTGTCAAGTGAAGAAGATAGTCCTCCGGCAGACGGAAAAACGCTCATCCTGATAGATCAGCACGCCGCAGACGAGCGTGTCCGTGTCGAGCGGTTCTTGAAGAAGATCTGTAATGGCTTTCTTTGCCATCAAGAAGGAAGCGGGTGTGTAGAAATGAGGCAGTTGTCGCCTCCAGTACCTGTTCTACTCACTGAGCGAGAAGCTTCGCGACTCTCAGAAGTCCTGGCCTATCAAAAGACGTTCGAGTCGTGGGGCTTCCAATTCAGCAGTTTGCAGGATATTGGGGTAACGTCGGAAATTGACACTGAGCCAGACGGTAATGCTGGTTATACTCAGGTCTTCGTGAGTGCCATTCCCGAGGTTGTGAGCGAAAAGGTGTGTAGCAAACAGGATGACTGTGGTGAGTTCGCTAACATCAAGATATAGTTGCTGTTAGGTCACGAGTTACAGGAACTCGTCAAGGGGTACCTCGGAGCATTGGAGAGCCAAGAGCTTGGAGTATGGAGCTCATCGTCTCAGCATGATCTCGGGGATTCAGATAAAGAAACCCAATGGGTCAAGGCCCTCCGATGGTGTCCACGGGGACTCCTCGATCTGATCAATTCAAAGGCATGCCGAGGTTCGTAAGGCTTTGCTAGCTTCGTTGTCCTCGACCCTGAGTCATTTCCAGGTGCGATTATGTTCAATGATTCGTTGAATCCCGAACAATGTGAACGGTTGGTGAAGCAACTATCAACAACCATCTTTCCGTTTCAGTGCGCTCACGGAAGGTAAGCCTTCGTTGGTCTATCCCACGACCTTTGTTTATTTGTTTCCTTGTGTCCTTGTGTCCTTGTGTCCTTGTGTCCTTGTTTTTTTTTTCGTCTTTTATGTTTGTTTCCTTGATCTGAGCTGATAACTGACGGTGATCTCTCTGTGCCCAGGCCATCCCTTATTCCGTTGACACGCCGCGTAGGGGTGTGGATGAGACGGAAGCGCGCAGAGCTAAATGAGGGAGATGTTCTTACAATCAACGACTTCTGCTAGTGGGATCGTCCTAAAGATGAGCGATCAGTCAAAGTCACCAACGAAACAGCTTGGTCATTTACGTGTCTGAAAGGCACCAGGTTGAGTATGTATTTCGATGAAATGAGTCACGGGAGATAACGCTCGCTCACCTCCAGCTTTCCATTTCCTGTACTGCAATGCCCCAGACAAGCGCATCAGTGATCACGATCCATAATAAGGTACGGAAGGCGATGTTACCTCTACAGGGTTCACAATCGCGGTGAACTCGTCCGTCGATTGCGTATCAGGCTTGTATAGGACTTTGGTGACATTCTTGGGTGGCATAATAACGGTTTGGGTTGGTCGATAAGTGAGGTAGCTGTGTAGTGACTGGCGAAAAGACAGGTTATGGTATGGTAAGGAGAGTACGCGTCTGGGGTGAAATACAAGTTGGTCGATGTCTTAGTCGATGGTGATGATTGTGTTTCGATGGGGGTTGGATGTGTTGATGCACCGATCTCTTTTATACTCCCCAGACCACGCCACACCAGTGCCACACCGTGACCCCAATTGATGACGTCGTATCGTATTTCGGACGGTTCTTCTCGGCTAAAAATCGTTTTGACGTCACGGGGTAGTCACGCGACTCGCATTATCCGATTCCAACGCTCAAAGCGGTGGTCAAAGCACGCAATATATCTTTCTTCATCGTTGTTAGAGAGTCAACCGAGCAAACACGAAGCACGAGAGACAGATTTACATAAAGACATGCCATATCGAAGTCCTGGCCAGACTCAGACGCGCTTCAACGAAACATTAGGCTACTCTCTCCCAGTCTATCGCAGTAGCTTTGCGCCCTCCAATCTGCGAGGTCAGTCCCACGAATAAATCTCTAGCATTCGAAGTCTTTCACTCTGGACAAGGTGCTCAAGGGTATCTCGGTCGTCCCTCCAAGCAACAACTCGAAACCACCTTTGGAACATCCAAAGATGTCGAGGTAATCAAGATCCTGTTGGAGAGGGGAAAAGAACAACAAGGCGATGGATTCACATGGGGGGCCAACACCATGAACCCGACGAGAGGAAGTGCAGTTATTGACAAAGGGAAGGGGTTATCGGGGTTCTGAGGAGCTCCGCACGTCCTTGGTCATTTTGAGAATTTGAAGGGATGAAGTCAGTCGCAATGTATTGTTAGCATGTATCACCAAGTCGATTCACATCCCCAGTAATTGCGTGGAGAGATATCCGACCACATCAAAGCGCCACTGGGTCTCCAAAAACGTGCGACTTAAGCTACGTCCGTGACGTCTCGTCCAAGTGAATGTCATATATTCTCCAACCCGACTAAAGGTGCGACCGCCAAGGAGTGAGTGCGGAGTACCGACGGGTGGGGAAAGCAGAATATGGGCGCCCGGATAGGTGTAGAGATCGAGATCGGTAACGGCACTGAAGGGGAAGGAAAGGCCCAGTCTTGGCGCGTTAGTTCGACGTCGAACGATGAACTCTATCACCTGTCCGAGAAGACCATGGCCAAAGAGCGTTCCAGACTCGTCTATGGATGGCTTGCCTCACAAACGAGTTGGTCACCAGATTAATTTAAATGTACCCCCGTGACAGAATATCCCCGTTTACGCAAGGCTATAAGTACTCTCATCATGACTGGCATGATAAAAGCTTTGAAGCTCAGGTGGCGCTTATAGTTGGGGTATGTAATCGAGTCCCTGTTTCATATCTAGCGCGTCGCCCTTAAACTTCTGGAAAGATAGAACGGGAAGGGAGGAGGGAAGCAGTTGGCTAGGACGTTATTTCGAAAGGCTATGGACAGTGGGGATCAAACAGCAAACGACGGTGTGTAGGAACGAGCCATTCAGCTTCGCCATGTCCACTACGTATGACCGATATCGATGACCGGTACGTACTAGTTGTGTGGCAGTTAGGTCACGTGGCTACTGAAGGAACCTGAACCAAAACTGCGAAACGTCGTTGCATCCACTGTCCCTCCTTGCAATCCATCTATTCTCGCCGACGACACCGTTTACTGAATATACAAATCCATCCCCTGGCCTCGCGGGAAATATTCCACGGTGACATACGCCACAGATGAACCGCGTGCGTTCTGCAAAGTGCGATTTTTGATTTTTGCCCATCAGATGTGACCACTGACTTAGGGGTCATTCTCACTCTCAAATCATTTCCTTCG
>KN819325.1:1803247-1827302 GCA_000827475.1 Paxillus involutus ATCC 200175
CGACACCTCTAACAGATCTTACGCCTATATCAAATCCACAACCCACGCACACGTACGTGTTTCATGGGAGGTGCGAAAAAGCAAGAGCAAAGTTGCGGAGGAGAGAGTGGTGACAAGTGCGCGATGCTTTTTAGAGGGTCTAAGTGGAGGATTATAATATACATCGTTGCATGTGTGCGTGGACAAAAACCAAAACCGAGGCGTCCGGGATGGGCGTGGGTTAGAAGGAAGCGAGCGCCAGGTATGCCTACTTGGTCGCCGTCCTCTTAAGCCAGTGGACTTATAAGTCTGTGCGATGGTATTGGTCAGTACGTTGATTCGTAAGAGGGAGGATGAAGATGAGAGGAATGGATAATGGGATACTAGAAAGGGAAGCTGAAAAGAGACGCACTTGATAAACATAGGCTGAGGCGTACTCCTCGTGTACCCAATGTAAATAATCATCGGTATCCACCCGTAGTGAATTAGGGTCTATGATTGCGTTTTTAGGATGTCAGTTTCGGAGAGGTAGAAGGGAGCGGTGGAAGGTGGGTACTTGAAGAAACTTACGCGACCGAGCTCGACGACTTTCACGATACGTTCCTGTAATGTGCGGCAAGTTGTCAGCTTCGCCCGTTCCTTCTTTGCTTTAGGGTGCATACCTTCGTCTCTTCGGAAGGCATTTTTTTGGCGGAGGTTTCGAATAAAAACAGTGGTAGAGTGACTACTCGCAAAACATACAAAAGAGGCAACCGCTATATATTTCCAACTCCGCCCAACATTTTGTGACAGAGCGAGGGTAAAGGACAAAGCATCACAAAGTGCGAGATCATCTTTCTGTACAGTCTACCTGCTAATCAGATATTTCTGTAGGTTAAGTGCCGGCCTGACGCCTCAGACTCATTCTTCCAGGCTCAAGATCGGTCAAAAGAATACAGGAAAACGACCAAGATGCCTCTCGGACCCTCATCATCAGGGATCTTCATCCAAAATACACCTCAAGCCCAAAATGCTGCCAATCCGTAAGTCCCCCCTGCCCATCTCCTCACCTGCCCTCACCCCCCTCCTCGTGCCACAAAGCCCACGCCCCACAGCTCTAACCATCCACCCCACCGCCCTCCTCTCCATCCTCGACCACTTCCTCCGACGCACAGACGACCAACATCGCGTCATTGGCACGCTCCTCGGCACACGCACCACCTCATCGCACCCCTCCACCCCAGCTTCGCCCACCGTCGTCAACGTCACCCATGCATTTGCGGTGCTCCATTTGGAGGAGGCAGAACGGGTCGCCGTGGACATGGACTACCACCGTGCGATGTATGAGATGTTTTTGAGGGGTCGGGGTGAGTCTGTTGGCGCGGTCGGGGGCGTCGGGCAGGGGAAAGAGGGCCTGAGTATCGTGGGGTGGTACGCTACCGGGAGCAGCGAGGGCGGTCAAGAAGGACTAGGGACCTATTCAGCGCTCATCCAGAACTTTTATGAGCAGGAGACCGCACCGTTCCCAGCTGTGCACGTCGCACTTGACACGGGGACGGAGGAGGGGGTCGGGGCTGGCGTGAGGGCGTATGTTAGGTGAGTTTATCTCTGAATTGCTCGTTCTCGATTTGTTTCTTTTTCTTACTGATGATCGGTGATTCGTGTATAATCACGGTGATACAGCTCACCAGTAGGCGTATACCCTAAAGCAGAGAACTGTGTATTTGTACCGATCTCCTGCGAACTAAAATTCAACGAATCGGAACGCGCAGGACGTAAGTCCTATTGCCGTCTCTCTTCTATTCCACTCGCTGACGTCTGCTCCTGCTTCTCCTCAGTCGATCTTATATCCTCCCAAAACCCAACGAACACTCCCCTCCCCACGTCCCCCCTCCCAGCTCTCCACACGGCTCTCCTCAACACCTCCACGTTGCTCAACCGTGTACTCTCACACGTCCAATCGATCCTTCGTGGTGAGGTTCCCCCTGATCCGGCGCTTGGGAGGTACTTGTGGAAGGCACTGGGGGCAGCACCGGAAGAAGAAGGTGCATGGGCGACGGCGATGCAGGACGGGGTCATGGTTGGGTATCTGGCGAATTTGGTGAGAGGGCAGGCGGAGGTTGCAGGGAGGTTGGCGTTGGTCGGTGGAGCATGAGTGTGTGTGACGGGGTGTGCGATGTGTGCTTCAAAATGAAAATGCGACGCGGGGGGGATGGGATGATGTCGCGTAGGTGGAGAAGATCAATACTAAGTTTAGCTGTTGAACATCCTTGAATGTTGTAGATCGTGTCTTATCGCAATGATTTCACCAAGGGGCCACGTGGTAGCTGGACCATTTAGATAACCCAATTCGTCTCTGTCTATCTCTAGTTCTGGAGATGCTGCGACTCCGTGCTCATGGTCATGTATCGATGACTGCGGTTCATTAGCGACGGTGCCAGTTCTGAGACTGCCGCATTGGTTCACGAGACCCTCGACGACAGGGCGTACGTCACGCAACAAGATCTGCTGTGCGAGATAAGGGCCAATTGTGTTCATACGTACGGCCGCTGAGAGGAGGGAGCGGGCATGGAGGAAGAGGGCGAGGTGCTGGGCGCGTGCTGGGTATATGAATAAAAAAAGAGGACCATAACAGAACAGCAGGGGATAACGCACCAAGTGAGAGACCGAGGGCGCCTGTCAGGACACCCCAGCAGAGAGGGAGATGGCCGTGTGTCTCGCCACGTCGTATGGCTAATTTGAGCTTATCGACTAACGAGGCTATTGATAGTGAGTCGGGACGGGGGACAGAGGCAGATGCCGATGCTTGTGGGGTGGCGAAAGCCTTGGTGTATAGGGCAAGGAGGGCGACTCCCTGAGCGGTAGAAGCGCGTCGGGCGACATGGTTGAGGGTCATAGATTCATACAGTGCATCGAGGGATATGAGAGACGTGAGCGCTTCGTCGATATACGCGTCATGTTCACGAGGAGGCAGGGACAGAGAGAAAGGGATTACAAGAGCATGAGCATCAGAGACGAAGGCCAGTGCACTATGTGCATATGTGTGGAGAGTGTCGCGTATGAACGCGAGGGTACCCTCTGTACGACTGTTGGATGTGGGTGTAGCGGGAGAGAGGGAGAGAAAGCCGTGTGTGATGTATGATTCGAGACCGGAGGATGCTACGAATGAGCCAGTTGGAAGACCCGAGTCGGCGAGTACAAGGAGAATGTATGTCTCGTCGTTGTGCTCCATCGTCAAGAGGTGATCAGCCAAGAAAGGTAAATAGGAGCCCACTGGCAGCACAGCATCGGCCGAGCGCATCGTGCAAGTTGTTCGGTCCCTCGAACTTGTTCTCTACTCGTTGGCTCAACGTTAGCTGGTACGATGAGGGTGCTCGTTCGTTCGAGTGCAGTCTACAGACTCCTTTCTCAATCTCATCGGGCGCGAATACCTACCTGCACGCCTCTAGCTCTCACACGTACAAAGGCGCATCAGTCAACGCTCGCCGGAACGACTTCTGAATCAGCCGACGCACTCGCAGGCTCTCCCATCATCAATCCAACCACCTCTCCGTTTGCTCTCTCTCAACCTCGCCCGCCTGCAACGCGCTCTCCGCTCGAGGAATATGATTTTCAGGTATCGACAGGCACTCTCCGCCCAGATCCGCACCAACGCCGCATCATCGAGCACCTTCAATTATTCCACTCACAGCTCCTCTCCTACACTCCTCCGCCAGTGCCTCCCTCCTCCGCACTCACGTCCTCGTCCTTGCTCACCCGCCTATTCACCCGTCAATCACTGGAACCCGAATCACCTCCACCAGATGCCCCCAAGGGCCTATACCTTTACGGTGATGTCGGAACAGGCAAAACAATGCTCATGGACCTCTTCTTCCACTCCTTGCCACCATCCATAACCCGCAAACGCCGCATCCACTTTCACGCCTTCATGATTGACGTACACAAACGTATACACGCTGCAAAACTTGCCATGGGTCTCATCGGCGGCGGTGGAGGCGCAAGTGTAGGCGGTGGCGATGGTGGTGACCCGATTGCTCCTGTCGCGAGGGATCTGGCTAGGGAGGCGTATGTCCTTTGTTTTGATGAGTTTCAGGTGACGGACATTGCGGATGCTATGATTTTGCGGAGACTGCTCGAGGGGCTATTGAAATTTGGTGTCGTCTGTGTTATAACCAGCAAGTGAGCTTGCCTTCCTCGTCCTTGACAGCGGAATCTCACAACCGACTGTAGTCGACACCCCGTAGAATTATACAAGAACGGTATCCAGAGGTCAAGCTTTATACCCACCATTGAACTCCTCACGACATATTTCCAAGTGACGGATCTAGATTCTGGAACGGGTGAGCTTTTCCTCGTCTTCCCCTCTTGTTTCTGTCACCTCCTGTTCCGTATCTACAATGTTCTCCCGTTTCGTGATTGCTAACTGTACGCCACGAATGAACAGATTATAGACGTATACCCCGTGCACTCTCACACGTCTACTACCACCCCCTATCGCCAGAAAACCGAGCTGAGGTAAACAAGATTTTCGACTCTCTCACCTCATCGACCTCTGCGGTCAACCCAGACCCCGTCATCCCCAACCGCCCCATAACCACATTCGGCCGCACCCTCCATATACCCCTTTCCACTTCCCGCGTCGCAAGGTTTACTTTCGCCGAGCTTTGTGATCGACCGTTGAGCGCGGCTGACTATTTGGAGATTACGAAGACGTTTGGGACGGTGTTTGTAACGGATGTGAAGAAAATGGGGGTGTCAAGGAAGGATGTTGTACGTCTCCTTCCTGTCTTCTTCGTTTCTCTTGAACGATGAGGAGGGCTCACTGACCGTCCTTTATAGGCAAGGAGATTCATCACATTCGTTGACGCATGTTACGAGTCCAGGGTATGCATTCTCTCTCCTCCCTCGTTCGTTCGCTCGCCCACACTCTCCTTACACACTTTCACAGACGAAACTCTTCATCTCCTCCGAAGTACCCATCCAGCAAGTCTTTTCAGACGAGGGCGCCTCAAAGGGCGACATATCAGATCATATGAGGAGCGTCATGGATGATCTGGTGAGTCCATGTTCCGTTTTGTCTTGACCCGTCCCCTAGTCTCCCCGTTTGTATATATCACCCTGCGAGTCTCGTTTCTTCACTCCGCACTACCGCCTTCACGGATATCCCTGCACACTCAAAACCCACCTACCACCATGCTCACCTTTGAATTTGGCAGGGTCTCCCTCCCGATGTCGTGGGTGCCAGCTCCATGTTCACAGGCGAGGAAGAGGTGTTTGCGTTTGCGCGGGCTTGTTCAAGGCTCGTGCAGATGGGAAGTCGGGAGTGGGCTGAGAGCGCTGGGAGGTGATGGGATGAGGGTGAGGATATGGATAAGGGTTGCACAGGGTAGGTTGAGCCCGTGGTAGATACTATATCAAGGGTAAATCTTGCTGCGTTGTGCTGGCTGGACACGAGGCATCTTTCATCGATCTGTATCAATTTTTGTATCTACAATACAGGTTACTAGTAATACCCCCCAGTGTCTGCAGTATTTTTCCGGAAACCAAGAAAGGCTCATAATGATCTGTCCCACGTCTTTCATTGATCATCCGAGTCATTCAATCCAGGCTCCATCAACATGAAAGGAAGCAAATCATTTGGAACGAGCATACTATACATGACGGATGACTGGGGTAGCGTACCAACGCATATGCGAGAGTGACTAGAGGGATACGACGTACGTCGAAGGCAGGGGAATGAAAGAAAAGTGAACCTAAGTCAGAATGGATAAAACCATGGAAGGACATTACACTCAATCACGAAGCTAAACGGTAGGAGAGTAAAAAAAAAGTATGAAGATATGCAAAAGGGCCTGAGCGCAAGAACAACAGAATTTGTATACGAACTTCAAAGTAAAACAACAAAAGAAGTTGTGGTAAGTAATGTAGTAGCGATATCAGCACGGGTTTCGTATGAGCAATAGGAATAGGTTGGGGTGTGGGCACAAATGTGAAACAGAGGAGAGAACTAAACGTATCATTGTTTGGAAAAATGAGATGAACGATGGGAGTGCGATTAATGTTTGCGGAACCCAGAGACAACGGAAAGAAGTAAATAATATAGAATGGCCTGGTGATCTGCGAAGTGGATGCAATTCAAGGGTGGAAAAATTGGGATGGGATGAGGAGTTGGATGTCAAACATGTCATGTTGGTGGTAAGTACAGATATATAGAACGTGCAGATGTTTGCTGTAGATGCTTGCATGCTTATTGTTGAAAAATAGAGGGACTTTAGAAACCATCCCTTTAACCGGCCCTGGCGGCCTCTAAATTAGAAGATGGAGGCGACAAAGCGCGATGGGGGAAATGCTGAGATTGACCATGAGGCAGGAGGAGAGGGTCTGCGTTAGGATGATCGGGTATCGTAGAATGCGAAAGAGGAAGGGCGCTCGACTGAGCTGGGGGAGAAGAGAGCGGCAAGCCAAATGGTGAAAAGTTCGCTCCCCCTCCAGTAGCGCCAAGAGGAATACCAAATGTGTGAGACCCACGGGGGAGAGCGGTTCCGTTCGTGGGAGAAGTCGAGGGCGTCATGCCGAAGCTACCCGAGGGCGGGGGCGGGGAGAAGAACCTAGGAGGCGGTGGCGAACGTGCATATCCTCCAAAGGCGGAGGGTGGAGGTGAGGTTGCGGTCGAGCTGTCGCGTCTGATGCCGATCGTCCCAGAATCTCCATCAAAGCCTTGGCGGGGTTGGAATGCTTCCGTGGGGAAGGGAGAAGCGACGCCAGATTGCGTATTGCTCTGCTGTTGTTGCAACGACGATCCGGTGCCTGCACTGGTCGGGGTTCGCACACCGAGGGGATTCTTGCTGTAGGATAGACGGATCCCACCGTTCTTGACCAAGCCGCCGAGGGTGTTGCCATAAAGCTCGTTCAAAGTCTTCGTGGCATATTGCACGTCCTCGAACTTCAAATACGAGTGGTGAGTATCAGTGGGGACAGAAAGACACATAAACATACCTCAACAAAGCACATTGGTCCGTTACTCTTCTGCCTAAAGCATAGCTTGCGATACCCAGGACGTCGAGAGAACAACTCCCTAAGGCTGTCTTCCAGGTAATTTGCAGGGTAACCTCCACCTACGGCACCCGTAGGGAGATTTCCGACGTAAAGGGTGTTGATCGGAGGGTTTTGGTCAACGAGGGGGTTCCTTGGGCCCGTGCCGCCAATGACGTTGGGTGCTCCACCGCTTGAAGAACTAGTCGCATGTCCACCACCAGACGAACTCGCAGCAGAGCCAGCATGAGATGCAGGCGATGGTAGCTGTGGTGAGGTATTTCCAGTGCTGACTCGCCCACTTGTGCTAACCACGAGTGGGGGTGGAGCTTCTGGACCACCTCCTGCGCTCGATGGAGAACTCGAGGGTGGTGCCGACGGACGAGTGACCTGGACATGAACGGGTTCGTCGATGGCCGAAGCGAAGGACTGCGTTGATCGCAGGGCGCCGGAACGGAGAGGCGGAAGCATCCCGTCTTCCTCATTCACCGAGGGGGATAAAGTCGTGTTAGATTTGGGAGGAGATTTGGCCCGAGACGAAGGCGGCCTGGGAATGATCGAAGCCTGGCGAGCCACATAGAGCGATGAGAGACCAGAGTATCCGATAGCGTCGCGGTCGCGGGTAGAAGGTTGATCCCAGGGACCGACCACTACTTCGCGTTGTCCAACCTCATCTCGGCCGGAAGTCTGAGCAATAATCCCGCCATACCCGTTGCCAAGCATGGGATTGGGGCTTGAGGTTCCGCCTTCGCCAGTGCCCGCGACACTGGAAGGGCCTCCAGCAGGGGACAGAAGGCCGCTCTGTGAGTTCCTGGAAAGAGACGAGATAGAATGGAAGGCATCATACGCAACGGAATTCCCTGACAGCAATCGCGCTTGGTCGCTCTGAGGTGCTTTCAAGTCCTTCCTTCTCAGCCTCTCCCGCTCTTCTTCGTCAGCAAGGGCGCGTTCTCGAGCCCCACGACTGATGCCCATTCCAAGATTGAGACCCATAGCACCTAGTGCTTCTCTCCTCCTCTCGCGATCTCGGTCACGATCTCTTTCTCGCTCCTCCTCGCTACTATCTCCGAGTCTTCCCTCCCGCCATCCGCTACTGAGGTTGCTATATCCCATTGCGCCCAGCGCATTGAGCTCCCTTTCGCGCGCGGCAAGAGAATCACCCCTGCCCAAAGAGGCAAGTGAGTTCAGATTGAGCCCGGCCGCGAGTCCAGCAAGCGTGTCAGGAGTGACAGCAAGGCTTCCCAATCCACCGAGACCCGCAACGCCTCCGTTCAGCCCAGTGAGACTATTGCCAAGAGAGACACTACCACTGCTTGATCCGGTGCTGCCGATACCGACACCGCGCTTTGTGTGGAGGTTCTTCTTAGCCATCTCCGCCTTTAGCACCGCGCCTTTTTCAATGTCAACGCGGCGACCTTGAAGCGTGTCCCTGGCTTCCAAAGCTTCTTGGCGAGTGCGGAACTTGGCAAACCCAATAATTTGCTTACGAGGGGGCTGTCCAGCTAGCCCACCTGGCCCTTGGTAATGCCCTGATTCTTCGGTGAGCGGGATAGCGAGAGGGGGCCAAGAGGTAGTTGGGCCATCCCGCCCGTTGTCCACGAGCACGCCGCCTTGGTTGACAGTGACGATGTTATATGGGTCATTTGGACCTGAATTAAGGTATGAAGAGTATGAGGAGCTGCTGCGCAAGGGAAGCGCAGAAGGAGTGCCACCTGACGACCCATAAGCGGTATACTCCTTGTTTGGAATCTTGAGTGTCGCAGCCTCAAAGCCCGAAGAGAACGTAAACATGTTTTGAAACTCGCGTTCCTATCACAGCCAACATCAGTTTCCGGCGGAAAGTAGTCAATTGGATGCTTCTCACCTGCATATCATCAGGGAAGCCGACTACAAAAATGGTCGATATCTCCTCTTGCTGACCACTTCCACCTTGAGGTTCAGCGACATTCATCTGCCCCGTGCTACCAAGACCTCTACCAGTGCCGGCGGCACCTCCATTAGCGCCTCCATTGGTGTGAAGATGAGGGCCGTACGGCGTCTGACTTTGAAGATGCATACCGTTAAGATATGGCACTTGAGTATTGGAATTGCTGTGGGTAAGTGGGTGGAAGGAATCGTGCATCTGCGACTGCAAGAAAGGGTCTAGGGCAAACTGCTGAGACACTTTGCCGCCCAAAGGAGGGCTGCTTCCAAAGTCAATCCCGCGTGACTCGAACCCGGAAGATATGGAACCCCCTTGCTGGGACTGCTGAGAAAGCTGGTGCTGGATACCCAGAGGCTGGTGACCGGCAAAGCCCTCGGAAGCGCTGCCAAACGATTGGGAGGCCGTGGAGGGTCCGTTAGTTTGTCGCATACGGAAGGAGCTCGGAGGTGCGTTGCCTGAACTAGCGTTGAGAGCATGGGCGCCGTTGACTCCGTTATAGGCGCCGAACGACGATCTGAAAGGTCCAGTTGCAAATTCGCTTGGAGACTTGCTCCCTTGCGGTTGCTGCTTCAGGGAGAGAGTATCCGAGTCGGAAAGATAATCGGGTAGAAGGTGGAAATTATTGGTGCTGTTATACATGGAGTGACTCCCGCCCTGAGCGAATAGCGACTCTGAGTTTTGATGCTGATGATGGCTACCGTCGATATGCTGAGAAAGATGAGAAGAGCGAAGAAAGATATCGTTGTGGTTATGATTGTTGTTATAGTCAATATTGGAGGGCGAATCAGAGCGATTCATCACTGGCATATGGAATTGAGCTTCGGGAGAAGGAGCGCCAGAGTCTGTGTTAGAAGCGGACTGGGACATGGCGAACTGCTGCTGCGGAGATAGATGAACAGGCTCTGCGTCACCTTGAGCGTCGAGCGAGTCTAGCAGAGAGCGGTTAATAAGGTCTTCTTCAAGAGGCTGAGGCTGGCTGGTTGACGAGATAGAAGCTGAGGACGCCAGATTGAAGGAGCTGAGAGTGTGGAGGATTATTACAGATGGTTGCAGTTATGTGATAGGCTAGTAATTGAACATCAACAGCCAGAGAGAGGGTAGTGGAAGGAGGTAGCGCAAAGACAGGAACTGTTGATAGGGTTACAATGGAGGGAGTGAAAGTGGAGTATGTGGTTGAATGGTACGGAGGCGATACGCAACGACGGCGACGGTGACGAAAGTAGTGGGCAACGACGGACGACGTGCGCGACGCGTGGGATTGGATAAATAAACGCTTGCTTGACACCGAATGGACAACGAGTGATGAGGAAAAAGAGCACCAGAGGATGAAGCAGACAACGAGCAGAAGGGTGAGCTAGTCGTTCGACACGGCGACGAAGGGTGTTTGTTCGCTGTGGCTGTCTACCGCGATCGAGTTGTCAAAGTGTGAAGGAACAAAAGGAAGCGCGCGGGGCCGACACAGAAATCGACCGAAAAAAATTCAACAAACTCCAATATTTGGGTCACACAAGTCACACCATTTCCCACGCACGGACCCTAACCTTAATACCCTTCCCACGCTCGAACCCTCCATTGTTCGCACTGACTCTGTACTGCGCTCAATGGAAACCTCGAGCGCACTGGACAATGCATCCGCCGTGGACGAATGCATTGTCTGCCAACAATGCTCAGTCCGCATTGACGTCGAGTGAAGTCGGAGGGTGTCGAAAACTGTACAAGAGTGCTGCCAACAAATAAAAAGTGAAAGTGAAAGCGTGAGGCAAGGCCACAACGCAATCCCCTTTGAGGTCTTCATTTTCACTGTGAATTCCGACAGAATATCGTGACGCATTATATATGGGTGGTGTTGAGACCCCCCACCGATCGCGAGTAATCAACCGATTGTCAAATTTGTCGACGATAAAATATCCTGATGGACCTACCAGCTGGGACCTTCTTGCCCATCACGAATGTTCAAACCCCCCCATGACCGAAGGTGATGCGGGGCATTCGAGATCAACACTCGTGACACCTTGCCTTTCTATAATATGGCCATCCGTTGTGGTGTTGCTTTTTACGCTTTCTCTGACAGGGCGTTCGCGTCATACATGATGATGCACGATGCTGGACAGGCATCAGAACATTCCCGGTACCTCGACGCATGGCGGCTTGGCCTTGTCAATATCTCCGCCTACAGGCACTCATCTCGGCCACGTAGTTCATCGTTATGTACACACAAGCGGCTGCTTGTCTGTTGTGCTTCCCGTACACGTGTTTTGTACTTACCCGAAGCAAACTTCTATTCACCACTAGCAGGTCCACCACACCTAAAGTTTCGCCGAGGAACAACATGATAGAATCTGCTTTCCTTGCTTTGTAGATCATATCGGGTTGGAGGTGTAACTTTACTGGTTACACTCTTGCATCTTGTTTGCCTCCTCACCTATCGCGTGTAAAAAAAAAAAGATCCGGCGAGTCTAGTGTCCCCCTCTCCAATTTGCTAACAGACCTCTCTCCCACCAGGATCTCGGCGCACCCGCGCCCGTAGCCGTATTTAACGACCGTATGCTTTTCCTCCCCCCGGAAAATCTCAGTGCTAGTATGAGTACTCACAGACTACCATCGCATCAGAAAACGCGGATGAATTTCACTCATAGCTATGGGTAGCGTCAGCGCTGCTCATCCACTCAAAGGCGCAATCCCTGCGAGCTTCCGCCCGTCAGCTTCAAGTCGTCCCCCAGTTTCCAACCCTATAAGCGCAGGGAATAGTAACATTCCAATTTCCTGCGCCTTGCGAGAAGCCCATGACGACCTACGCGAAGCCGGGATCTCAGAATCAACCTCTCCCCGAATCAATTCGTACAGGCTGCAGCATTCCAGCGTTCTCCGTCGGATCGCTCTCAAAGTCAGAAGTATACCAAGCGCGCATCACCCGTTAGCGCCGAGCTGTAGCGACGGACTTGAAAGTACCGAGTTCCCGCTCGACTTCAACATTATACTTGCCCTTGAAGCTTCAAGCATCGACGAAATGCGCTGATCGTACACACGGAATTCCAGAGCCATGTATTAAATCTACAGTGAAAGGTATGACTGAAAGACAGTTACACAAGTTACTACAGTCCAAGCATGTATCAGGATGAAAGAAGATCACATGTTGATATGTTATCACATTACTGATAGCAAAGCACCATTGAGTATACACAACTGACTTGCCGAAAGTGCTGAGGTTCATAAGGCGTTATGCCACCACCGGAATAAAGATACGTGGCCAGTCACCGGAAATTAGAACGTATTGGCCTTCTCGACGAGTAGCCGCCTACCCATTCACTCCGAGACCGTACACGCTGCAAACATGCGTTTATATGTCCCGTAGCCCCCCATAGCCCGCGACCAGAAGCAAACAGCCAATCAAGCAGACTGCCCACAACGAAGCACGAATGAACCTCCACCTGGCTCTCGACGTCGCCGCTTCTATAGCATATGGTGAACGTGGATCGTAGTACGGCAGCAACCCTAGAGTTGGCTGAGACTGCATCAATGGGGTAGGCCCAAAGTGCGGCGGGGGTGCAAAGTGAGGGCCAGAGCTCGAGCTGAAGAGGGACTGGGCCCTATTTGGGAAGTATCCAGGCATCGTACTCGCCGGTGAATGTTGGGAGGACGGTGGGCCTTGCTGCAAATTCGGTACACGAATTGAGTACGCAGGAGGTGGAGTGTCGGGGTTGGCGCTGGGCTGTGAGGAGGGCTGTATTTGCGAAGACATTGTGGTTACTTTGGGACGTGTCGTGAGGAAATGACGGCAAATACAGGCTCCAGCAAGTTGACGCTCCGATGGACAAGGAAGAAGACAATGCAGTGATAAGAGCAGACAGCAACTTTACGGTTGGCGTACGCAGTCTTCGGTCATGAAGGCATATAGCTTAGCTAGGGTTCGTGCGCTAAGTCGTATCCCTAGTACTGAGTACTGAGTACTAGCTGCTGACTGTTGGTTGGTGCAAGGAGGCGTTAGAGCAAATTGGATGGTGTGCCGCCGTGTTTACATGTTCAGATGTTTAGTTATAAGAGAACGGTTACTGAATAAGATATTTACGTGGAGAGTCAGATAAAAGTATGTAACGGTGCCCGCACATGTACGGATAGTAATTATATTTTTGTTTTCCCGACAACGGTCCAACCAGGTACGCTGCATCTGGTTCGGAGGCTACAAGGTGAGTGCCAACGCGGCAAAAAAACGGCACGAGAGCAATTGAAAGAATAACACGGGACATACGACGACATCGAGCAGACGAAAGCATGGAGAAGGGGAACTGTAAGAGGAACGTGATAATGTTTAACATACATCCATACATACAATGACTATCATCATCCAATCATCCGGCTGGGCGACTGCCCCCGGGTCTGTTATACAACTGCGCAGAGTCGAACAGGACACTGCCCTCGATACGGGAATGGGCGAAGGTTATGAGTGGCTCCTCGAGAGGGGACGGGTTCCTATAGCACCCCGAGGACATGCTCCAGAAATCTTCAGGAGCCGGTGGATATAACCCAATGGGTTGCGTTGGTGCAACCTCCGGGAAGGTGGGGTAATCAGCAGTGGAACCCGATGGCCACCCAGGCGTGGTATTTTCTGGAGGGGTGTGCCGAATAAAAACCTGATTGGGTCGCTGCTCGACGGCGAGCATATTCGCGTGGTTGTTCCACAACGAACCAGACCCAAAGTTTTGTTGGGCAAGAGTGAGATTATGAGAAGTGGATGTCACTGGGGTGGGCAGGGGCACAGCCTGGTTATCAACCTGCAGTGATGAAATGAAGTAGTCACTGGCGTAGTGCGGTGACGGATTTGACTGGGAGAATTGTGCCGATTGCTGCTCATGCACTGTGGTAATATGTGGGGAGGCATGAGGCGGAGGTAGGAGTTGTTGCAGCTGAAATTGTCCACTTGAGAGGTGGTTCCCATAGGAGGTATTCGAGAGGTGTTGCATGTTTGTGGAATGGAAGTTGATATGCCCGGGGGTGCAATCATGCCTGGGAGAAACATGGGAGCTCTGCACTGGCAGAGCAGAATGCAGGGCCGGCGGAGGCATGAGAGACCCATCACAAGGCGTAACTAGGTCATCGGAATGCGACATTGGAAGAAACATCGCACTTGAATGTGCCGCGTTCTGTGACGCGAGTAAATGCACGCTATTCGGGTGCAGGGCATGGCTGGCCCGTCCCAACGGTGTTGGAGTTGTGGGAGCGCTTTCGTAGCGATGCACTGACGGTTTATGAATCCGAAGCGAGGAAGAGTCAGAGTAGGAAGGTGTTAGCTCAGTAGGATGTGTCTGAGCATATGACGGAGAGAAGAGGAAGGGGCTGGGAAGGTAGCTCGACGAAGAATCTTCGTCATCTTCGTCATCTTCCTCCGTGAGCGGCGGCTCGAACTGCGTCGACACAGGTGCCGCCTCAGTCATTCCAGTGACATGGAATGTATGCATAGAGTATTGACTAGGGCCAAGAGCGCGACCGGGCCTGAACCACCGTTGTCCCCAGACTGGGAGCTTGTAACCTGGAAGTAAGTTTACCATGGTGACCTAGAGATGTGATAACTTACACGTTCCGGCGGGACGTCCCGAAGCTCATTGCCAATCACCCTGCCATGAATCATGAAGTTGTTGATGGAAAGTAGTGTGATACAGCAGAGGGTATGCTGTATTCCTTCGACGAACAGTGACTTCAGGCATCTGGGGTGATTCGATGAAGAGATTATAAGGCGAGCAGGCACGTGTCTGTCGAGAGTTGAACAGCCCTCTCTACGTTATACCCATCCGCATGTTGAAAGGAGAACTTTCCGTGACATCAGGAAAACGTGGTTATCGGCGAGTAACAGTACTTTGGTCTCAGTGCGCGGGCCAAGGTGCAGGCGTCGCTGCAGTGCCACTGCGGGTACGACTAATTAGGCAAATCAAGTCATATCCTGTGCAGGCTTACACGAGCGCCTCCTGGCTTTGTGGGCGCACTTGTCATATCAGAAATTCAGACGCCCTACGGATAGCCTACGATGACCACTTGCAGAGCAAGCCTCGAGGCAAACGCATTTCGTGGCAGTGATCAGACCGCACACATTGACACTGTGGTAGATGTTGACTACCTCATGACGGATTTCAGTCACGAAGAAGCTGAACCATCACCAATGATCACATACCAGGCACTGTAATCTGCAACAAGGCGGTGGCGAGGTGCTCTCCGAATTAGATTTTTAGAGACAGACTATCCTTGTCGTGGCCCGGGAGGAGTATGGCGGCGACCTACACAAAAGCAGTGTCGCAGGCGTCGTAGAACTAGAAGAGGTTAAACCGACGAGAAGCCTAGTCAAGGCTCCGGTGAGCTCCATTCAAGATATCCGGATAGTACTAACTTCAGTTGACGGTCCATTGTATCGAAAACGCCAAACGGCGGGACTAGGTGCGACCGATCCTGTCATGGGGCCCAAGAGCAAGCATACCCGAGCAGCCGAGTCGAACTATGTATTATGAACGCCAGGGGAAACTGTTGTGCGAGGATGAGCGGGTGAGGGTAAGCTACTGCCGGAGATGTTGAAGTTGTTCATCTGTGCGCTAGTGTTTGTGCCAAGTCGAAGTAGGGTGTCCCGCCACTCGGAAGTTGCTCTCACTTTCACAGCAACTTTTTCCTGTCAACACAAAAGAAAACAAAGCGGCCGCCCCATCGATATCCAACGGTTAAATAATATATATGCAATGCGATAACAAGGATGCGGGGTAGTATACAATGGGTGCTAGAACGCGGTACCAGTTCGTTTTCAACTAGAGAGCAGATCGTCCTAAAGTGCCTTTCCTCTCAAAGTCCCAGACTGAGACGACGAAGTGCTAGATATTTTGAAAACCCCCTGTGCCTCTCCTCGCGAAGCTTGGCGCGACACAGGCGCTGCCCCCCTCCCCCGTATAGTTGACGAGCTGACTGCGCTGACGGGTCTCCCCCTGCTACGAGGCATCATCCGGGACACAACCCTGCCATGGGCGGACGAAGCGCCTCGTGTGGGGAGGGTAGCTTTGCGTGTGTTTCCCGTTCCCCTTGCAACCGGTCGCACGGTCGCTGCGCGTTGGGAGGGTTCAAGCACCCTTCGTCTTTTGGCCCCAACCCCACTGTCGTCGGTATATTCACTGTCGTCTTCATCGGGTGTATTACTTGCGCTTGATTGCAGGGGGTCCCGGCGCACGGGAACAGGGGCAGGTCTGCCACGCAAGGTGGCGTTTCGGGAGTGAGACACTCGAGTGGTCCGAGCTTTTCCGTGAATGGCAGGATAGGAACGTTTCTGGCCAGCAACCGACGATGAGTCGGAGCTCAGAGACTCCGATGATGCTCTCGTTCGTAGAGAGGATGTATTGTCTGTGGTCGTCAGAGCGCTGGTCAAACTATCGACAGACGAATCTACGCCGGAATCCGCGTCTTCTGTGGGTGGCAAGGAACGATAAGGAGTCCTCAACGTCGCGTTGAAGTTATCCTCGCTCAAACCTGTGTGACTGTCATCTTCGCTGCCATTACAACTAGTATCATCATCCCGTTCCTGGGTCACGTTGCCATCATCTTTGTGGTCATACACCCCAGATTGTGAAGTGGTATCGTCGCTTGTGCTGCAAGCGGAGCTGGGGTTACTCTCGCGCTGCGACCCAAGCGACTCACGAAAACCCTCCTCAACCGCGGGATCTTCGGGGATAGGCGGGTATGCGACGTCGGAGGGGCGGTAATAGACGCCGTCTGGACTTCTCCCAGTCATCGTAGTAGGAAGTGATGTTGATGCAGGTAATGGAGTAGGTGGGTATGCAGATGGGAATGCAGGGTATGTCCTCCATTCTGGTGTGTGGTACTCAGGGGCAGTTCCAAGAGAAGCGTGTCCGAGGTCAGGGGTAGAGGCGGACATGACACCTAATTCCTGATTTGATGCCAGAAAATTCCTATTATCATTGTTGTGAGCAGAAGCAGGGGGATACCATCCCTGGTGCCTGCTATGCCTGGGTAAGGTCTGAGAATATCGAGGGGGGTCTTGTGACGAAGCTTCGGTGCTGTACCGGGGAAGGGACGTGGTAGATGCAGATTTTGAGTACCGTTCTCCGCTGGAGAGCCTCGAAGGAGCAGTACCAATCGTGGACTGATTCGTGCGTCGTCGGTTGTCCGTCATGCTGCGAACGGATCCTGGGCGCTTGTTTTCCACGCGAGAAGGAGCTTGCGCAGCACCATAAGGTTTAACAAGGGTTGCAACGCAGGAGGTGCTGATGTAGGTGTTTGAGGATGATTCGCCAAGTGCTGTGTCTAGCTCTTCGGTGTGCCAAGAGGGGGACCAACACAGGGAGAGGATATAATCCAGCGGAACTCGCAGGAGAGCGAAAAGGAAATCCCCGATATCGCGAGTGAGCTCCAGTATTGGATCCACGACAACTGCGTAAGGCTTGATGAGAGGACGAAGAATATGAAGGAACAGCGGCTCCGCGCCCTAGAACAAAATCAATTCCAGTGACGATACAACTCAAACATCCACGTACTTTGGCACGAGTCAAAATAAGAAAGAGCACAAAGACGGACTTGATTTCGCTGTAGAAGGGTACGAAGATGCCCACAATGCGATCGAGTGTTCTCTCATACGCTGCATAACAGCACTACAAAAAATCCATGAGACCTCAGCTACAGTGATCCATCCATTCAGCGTTACCCAAACAACCCAAACAACCAAGCAGCCTTTGAGGTCTCTCTTCCTTTGGGTCAAGGCGCGAATACTTGGTTGCCCACCTCGTCGTGCAGATGGTGGGGGTGGTTTCAGCGTTTTAAAAGTTTCATACACGTTCAAGAAAACCATAAACAAGCGAAGAGCTGGGACAACCAGGGGCATAGTGAGAGAGGACTAGCAGAAAAGGGACATTCAGCGGGAAAGACAGCACGGTCAGAGCAGGGCGTCGAGAAAAAGGCTACGTTCCAGAAAAATGAATCAGAAGAAACGCGTTTGGTGCAAGTTTGTTGCACTGCTTAGCAAGTAGATCGATGAGGGCGATGGAGACGAGAGGCAAGAGGTGTGAGTGAACCTTCTATGCGCGCATCATGTTGCATAGCATTATATAAGCAAAAGGCTACGGACTCAAACCGCTACTACACATCTATTAGAATCAAGGCGATACAGTCGCTGATACGATTGTGTACTGAATACTGAGTGCTGGGTGCTGAATGGTAGACGTTGAATCAAATACACCAAACCGAAGGATCATGCGAAGCAGATAACCAGGGGCAAGAGGAAAAAAAGCCTTTTGTTACAGAGTACTTCTTGCTTAAGTTACTCCGTCTGACAATATGACATATCACCAGAACGGGACCGCAAGCAAGACAGACGATGTAAACGTTCAAGAGTGAGGTTGTAGTAGCAAGACAAACGCAAGAGAAGCGATATCCGGGCCGTATCGACTTCCGTTTGAACATTTTTTGAGGATCCGTCCAGGGGCATTGGATGGTTGAAGCACCAGGCTGAGGTCGCTGTTTCGGAGAACCGATGACTGCACTAAAGCTCTCCCCCTACAGCCGCGTCAATAAACACAGGAGCTATGCCATTAGCGACTCCGGTGATGGTTGGACCGCACCGGCGCATGGTAACGAGAAATGGACGCTGGACGGAACGAGTTTCACCGGTGAGGCCCCAGCTCACTCATACGTGGCTGTTCCGAACTGTGTTTCTGCAGGAAAGGTGGGGCAGCGTGTGTAATCTCCTCGTGCGACGGAAGACTGTCCAGTTGGGAATAGTGCAAAGTCCCTCCGAACAGAAATCCAAGAAGACAACATTGCATATCATATCTGCCAAGGAGAGGCGATGCGAAACATGTTTCTCTATACTTAACGCGCCAACACATAGCCTATCAGGGGAGTTCTTACCAGGGGCGATGTGTCTGCATGCGATTAAGTGTCAACAAGGACTGAGCCCCAACCCATCATGGCCTCAAGAACCTTATCATAAGCGCAGAAGAACACCGATGAAACGACGATAGGACTGATTAATGAGAGGCAAGGTCCCCGTTTCCCTCGGTAACGAAATTGACTGCTTACCAGTTTCTAACCAGAACTAGAGGCACGAACCGGCGGAGTCTGAGTAGATTCCGGTGCTGAGGCTTGCCTTGCGCCACCTAGAATCCTAGCGTGAATTAATTCATCGCTTCTGCTTCGCCTTGTGCCAATGATGGTTGGCAACATAAGAAGACCCTCGTGAACAGGGGGAGATCGAGGAAATGGAATAAAATTTCGACGATTTGTTCCATTTCAAGTCGGATAAGGCCCTAAATCAATGAGAAAGTGGACACACAGAAGGCTCGCCTGACCTAAGAACCTGATGCCGGCTCGAGTGTTGCAGGTGATATACGACCGCAAACGAAACAAGAGATAGCTGGAAGTTGAACCAGCCTTCCCAACCGAAAGACAATAAGATCCAAAAAGGAAAGCTTTGTCAGCATTGGGAGTAGCAACGACACTCCCACGGTAGATCATTGCCTGCTCACTGCAGGAATCATTGACCATGCCCAAAATACGGACGACAAGAACTAAGACACCTCCAGAAGGTTTTGAGGATATCGAGGGTGTAAGTTTCTTTGTGACTTCTTGTTTGGAGATAGTCACCTTTCTGCAGGTGCTCGATGATTACGCGAAGAAAATGAGGGACGCCGAGAACGAGTCGCACGAAGGCAAGCGCAAAGCCGAGTCTCTATGGCCGATCATGCGTATCTCGCACACTCGCTCACGGTATATCTATGAACTCTACTACAAGCGAGAAGCAATATCCAGGGAGCTCTACGACTGGCTATTGAAGGAAGGGTATGCGGACGCAAAGTGAGTCGTCATCCTCATTGCCTGCCATGCTGAACATTGAGCATTATTAGCTTGATCGCAAAATGGAAGAAGACTGGCTACGAGAAACTTTGCTGCCTACGGTGCATTCAGACAAAGGTGTGCAGCATTCATGACCGTTGGATCATTTCCGACCTCATATTCGTTTAGGACATGAACTACCAAGGTTCAACATGCATCTGCCGCGTGCCTAAGGCTCAGATTCGTGCGGGTACCATAGTGGAATGCGTTCACTGCGGTTTGTTTTTCAATATAATCGACCTCCCGCTTTCCGGCTGATGAGAGTGCAAAGGTTGTCGTGGGTGCAGCTCGGATTCATGAAGAAGGATCGTGTTTCAGGTGTTCCGAGCCACGTTTCTGACACAATGCAGCAATTCCTTCGTCACCACATGACCTTTCTAGTGGCTCTAACTTACCTCCCTGGCGCAGCTATCGTGTCTATGGTCTATCAAGTCTTATCAGGCTAGCGCCTGTACTACTGCAATGCAGCCGTTGTATTCACGAGGTCCTCGTTAGCTTTATGGAATGCAGAATTCAAGTGCGCCATGACCATCAATATTTGCTTGTAACTGTACATATTGCATTCAATCAGCTGTTCACAGTCAACTTTATGGGAGAAATCAAAAGCACTATCTTGCTGCACTCGGTCGTACTTTCGGATCCGGAAGCTACGTATGTATACGTAAGGGACCTTGTTCTTAGGCGCTGAACAACAACTTTCTGATATGACCAAGTGGGACATGGTCTTTGTACTAGAATGCAAGTACAAGAGCACCTTGCCTGCGTCGATATGTTACCTTGGTTGGATCGTTAGCTAGCCACCGTGTCACTTCTCGGTCTCCAGCGCAACACCAGGCTCATCCTTCCTTTGTGCTGACTTTGGGAATCGTTCTCTCCCGGGACTATCAGTCTCCAGGGCCCGATAATGTACTACTCGGTACGTGGACAAATATAAGTTCGACAGTGGGATAGATGGAGTCCTCGCTGCCAACAAAGCATCCGATAGCAGCTGGTGAGTCTCTTCCCCACGTAGAACCGACATATGATTGGTGCGAATGTTCACTCATGTCACTCTCCTATCACTAGAAGAACAACCGCCCTCCGTCCTCAAGCCAACTCCAGTGAACCGACATGTCGACCTCAACCAGCCTCAGGAGGCGACCTCATTGCCACAAGTGCGGGTCACTCATGCAAGGTCACAGGCGGAAGAGCGGTACCCTCATATGTCCCGATGAACTCTCCCTTTTCACCGGCACCATTACAAGCAGCCGCAACAGTCACTCTACACCATTCCCGTCGCCGCCAGCCTCGTCAGGTGGCTCACCTCCCCCTTCTCCGCCTCCTTACACAGACTTCTGTCCTGCGCTCGAAACGCCGACTTTCAAGGCTCCTCCGGGAGATCGGTGGCACTGGAAGAACCCTAACTGGGTCTCCCCTCCTCGCAAGATGCGCCTACATAGCCCCAATGACCTAGAGCGCGACTCCCTCGCCCCCACGGAACCTCTCACGGAGCCCGACGCGAGCTATCGCTTCCCCAGCACGGTACATGAGGAGGAAGAGGGCCACGCCGAGAACGCATCCTGGTCTGACAACCTCAGCAACAAGGAAAATGACGACCCCGTAAACGGAGCGGAGTATGAATACCTCCCTGCTCCCTCTAACTCGCTGTCACCTCGTCCATGGACGCCTTTCTCCCAGTCTCCTGTAACCGACGTCAGCCTTAACACCGTGCTCCGCGCTAGCACTCCTCTCTTCAAGGTGTTCCGGACTCCTCGCGAGGACCTTGATGATGTTAGGCGTACAGCCGAACGCGAGGGCAAGCATGTGGGCATCATTGATGCTCCCCCTGCTCACCTTGCAACGACCAAAGTACCCAGGGAGAAAGCGGCTGGCAGTGTCTGGGTCCTCGTTAGTGATCGCATCGAAGACCTCAAATACGCGATCGACTCTCAGCAAAGAGGAATGCCTGGGGCGTTCTTTCCCGAAGAACAACAACACAGGGGAATGGGCTTTTTTCAGGTGGCGTTGGCAGGCGTTATGGGCGGCCTTGTGGTCACAGTTGGACTATCATTTATGTAGCGACTCAGGAGGACAGACAATCATCCCATTGCGAGAAACGGGAACGAAGTTTTTTATGCCTACTATATGTAACAACATCTATGTACATTCATTCTATGCCAATTATGCCTTTATGCTAACTTTACTGAACGGCGAACAGTGTCGCTTGAAAGAAATCCAGTGTTCCGGTAGTGATATATAGGTGTGTAGGTGTGCGTAGTGCTGGAGACGGGTCATAATAATAATCATGGGCACTCTGTTCATGTCGTGACATGCTTGTAAATATAACAGATTCATATACACTTCCATAACTTACATCTTCGTGTTCAGACTCCCCAAGGTTCCCCCGCATCGCGTCCAGTTGCATTTTTTACACGGCCCAATCATCCAACGTCCCAAATCCAGGTCTGCTCCCCCATCCCCTCGCCATGCGCTCCTCCATCTTCTCCTCTCGCCCCCCAACACCAAGCGATCCCGCAGACAACCCCCCACCCAGCCAAGTCTTGAGCCATCCACCCGCAGGCTCCTCTTTCTCGCTGTCTTTCCCCTTCTTGCTCTTTCTTTTCTTGCTCTTCCTCTCTCTCAGCTTTGAAGTACCCGGACGCGAGTTCGAGTAAGACTCCGGGAGCTCCGCGAAACTGATCCGCTTCGGCGTTGACGCGTTCGATGGGGGACTACTTCCCATCACACCAACTACCCTAGCCATCCCATTTCCAAATACATCCGGTAAACTCAGAGTACTTGGCGACGGAGTAGGCGTCGGGGGCACTGATCGTACCCTCAGCGAGGAATGCGGAGGAGGTGAAGGTGCACGCGTTGACATTGAATGTCGCCCCTTAGTGAGAAGTCGCGAGATAGATGCAGTGGCCGTCGATGTCCCTTGAAGCGGAACTGGCGGCGGCGTCACGGGAAGGAAAGAAGGTGCGCGAGCCAGTCTCGGATCTTTGCGTCGAACAGAACCCACAGAGACGGAAGACGGATTGCCGTCGAGAATTTTACGTAGCGACTGAACGGTGCGATAACCAGTTGGGTGATCAGAGGAAGACGCAGAATCTGATGGCGAAGGCGAAAGCTCCTCGATGTGAGGAGTCATTATGATCGGTCGTGAAGGTGAAGTTGGGGACCGTTTGGGTGTTACGGAACGAGATCTCGAGATAGAGGCCTCCCTTCTCGACCGATTTCGAACGGGAGAAGACTGTACGGTCCGCGGAGATGAAGACGACAACGAAGTCTTGGTACTTCGCTCAGTACTACTTGCCGATCCACGCCTCACGCGAGCTCCAAACAACCGAACGGAAGGAGGGGGTGTAAGAGATCCTGACCGCTTCACGAGATTCGAGAGGAGGTGGTACGCCGGTGTGGTATTATCCGACTGAGTTTCAGTTATAGGACCCGCCGATTGAGAGGCATTTGTTTCCTGCCGATGCACAAAATAATTATCCTGAGCATCAGCCGAATGTAAGGACCCGGATGCCCGCAGGCCCAGGGTGGAGGGGAGCATTATGAGCTGCGGGTCAGCGGTCGACTCGACATACTGGGTGAGTGCCCGCGGAGCGGGTGCGACAAGGGCATCGCGAGTGGGATGGGAATACTGGAGGTGCGAAGAGCTCGAAGACGAACCATTCAGCTCAAGCAGTGAGGGTCTCCTTCGATGTCGCAAATCCCGTGCAGAGGAGGTGGGTAGACTTCGGCTCACCACACTATCGTCCGCATGGGAAGCGGAAACATTCCTGCCTTCTTCCCTAAACAGTTTGTCTACACCTTCCGATATCTCCTCCAGGTGGTCCATCCACGTTTCGTGCACACCACTGTTCACTCGAATTCGAGTGGACAAGTTCCGTGCACGGACCTCCAGGAAACGGTCCGAATCACTTTCCGGGGAAAGAAGTGCCGAGAGGCTGGATTGGGTGGATATAGAGCTCTGAAGCAAGGCATTAGACATTTCAAGCGCGTGTACACTGCGCTCGAGTAGCGTGTCAAGGAAAGGATCGGTTGCAGGTGCAGGTGCCCGCTTACGTCTGCGGATGTATGAAGGCGAACGTCGTGGAGGAGGGTGGACTAGATGCTGTGGCACATAAACGACGTCCTGGTCTTCGGTATCTGCGTCTGCCTCGTCTGCAGTTTCTGGGTAGTCGGGTGGCCTGTCGTATTCTTTCTTCGAGGAGAGCCGGGCCGACGGGCTTCAACCGTTCCAGCCAGGCGGTGACGAGTACTCTGGGAGTGTCTGTACAGTGTCCG
>KN819325.1:1829729-1873082 GCA_000827475.1 Paxillus involutus ATCC 200175
AATGGAGTCATGGTCATTATGCACACTACAAATAGGAGAGTGAGGATGGAATGGAGAGGAATGGGGGTGGCGCAACGAGACTTGGAGAGTTTGTAATTTATATATCCCCAACCAGCCCGATGCATTGAGAATGCCGCTCCGAGAAATTACCACTTGTCCTGTACGTGCTACGTACAAAGCCCCTTGAAAAAAAAAGGGAGTATTACCGCTTAGAATGAGAATTGACAATATGTGATTTGTGCCGAGACGGGGGACACACGTGTACATGTATGTACGGACCTACGCACATTCGCGAGTCATCGACTCATAGGCGCGGCGGGACGTATTCCGAATCCCAAAAACAAAATCATATCAGAAATGACAATTTTTTTGGGAGTGGACAATACCAAGTTTTGATCACGTATTGTTCATATTGACAAACGGAGAATCCGCGAGAAAAGCCGAGGCTCTAACAGCAACCTTGAGGTAACATCTGCTAAAATTCAGGTAAGCATACATCCCTGAATCCTTTTGCAGCGCGCGTGGGGTTTTGATGGTTAATTGTGGGGTATTTAACATGGTAAACCAGAGGTAAAGAATTCTGTGGTATGTGGATAAACTGCCGTCCACTGCAGGCCAACTTCCAAAAAGTTATAGAAACCGCGTATCACACCGCAAATGCAAACGACTATCAAGGGTATCAAAATCTCTCGCGATGTCGAAATGAGCGTGGTGGTCACCGAGTAAGTGTCAGTCAACTGGCCTCCTGACATGAACCATGCCCTCATCATCCGTCTCCATCCCATTTTCGCTAATGCTTCCATCCAGTCTCAAGCTCCGAGCGGACCTCCCAGCCTCACTAGCTTCACTAAGTTCACTTGGGGTGTCTTCGCTTGCCGTCTCCGGGATACTAGGTGTAACTTCGGGAATCGTGCTTGCGCCAAGAACTACATCAGCTGACGTTGGTTCTGGCGTGGATTCAGATAGATCCGCAGACTTCTCCTCTTCCTGGGTCGCAACCTTGTCCGAAATGTCGCGTAAAGTCGCAAGCATTTGGTCTCGTGTGCGTGTCGCAAGGTCTGAAACATCTGCCGCCGTCAAGCCAATCGTCTGAATTGGTGGTAAAACTGTCGCAAATGTCAAGGATCTTAAATTAGAAAAATATTGGTCAAGGAAAAGATGCCGACTGACCCCGGATCCTGATAGTTCCTGTACCAAAAACGCCTTTGTGATAAATTCTCCAATAATTCTCGCAGATGACGGGTGTCACTGGCAGACCAGCTTGAACGGCCAAATGGAATGCCCCTTTCTTGAAAGGCAGCAACGTAGGTACAACGTCACTGTGCCGTGTTCCTTCCGGATACATCATCAACGAAATCCCTTCCCTCTTCATTTCCTCGCCCGCGGCTTCCAAAGACTTCTGTGCCTTCGTGCTGTTTCCGCGGTCGATGAATATGGCGCCGGACATGTACATCCAGGGTCCAAGTGGACTCCATTGAAGCTCTCTCTTCGCCATGATAGATGCCTTCTTTGGAAACATTCTGTAATAACAATAAGAAGTAGATGTAATGCAAACCAGAACGAGGTTGAGATGAAAGTGCCGACAAAAATATCAGTAAAACGATGCTGACCTTGCCAAGCATAAAATATCAAGCATACTCTGGTGGTTCCCAACCATGACAGCTGGTTGCGTCTGCAGGTGCTCCTCGCCCTCTAACTCCACTTTCAAATCAAGCGCACGACTGGCCACTGCATAAAACGTCCGCGCAACGCAATAGTTAACGTCGTGTCTGCGACCAATCAGTGTCATTCCAACAGCGATGACGACGCCCCATGTCGATACGACGGCAAGACTGCTCAGAAAGACGCTAAGCCTCCAGTAATAGCGACCCACTGGGGAGGTGCTCGCGATGGACCTGAAGAAAAATACTGGGAGAGATATGTAGACCAAGGGTTTGACGATGCAAGCAAGAAAAGACATGGGAAGATGTCGTATGGGTGTTGGTTGAAGATGATTTTTCGATGAAACGCGATGCAACGCACACTGAATCCAGTGAACGTCGCAAGGTGTGTGGGGCCTGCTAGTTCAGCAGAGAGGTGGGAAAATGGTCACGGCCGATTTGGTCCTTTTCCTGCATCAGGCCAACCAGCTGCGGCGCCGTTGCCACTAGTCCCTTAACTTTCTAAGTCGTGCCACTGTGTCAGCAATAACATGCATGGTCGCATTGAACTTGTCACACCAAAGGTATTAGAGAGGATGGTAAGAGTGAACCGATATAGCATGCTGATGCTCATGGTTGCATTTAAAACCATTTGGAAGTGATTTGAAAGTGACATCTAAGACCGCTTTAGAGTCGCGATGGCCTGGATCCCCTTGTACGTTGTCGTGAACCCCAAAAATCATTGGCACATCATAGTCTCCGATGGCCATACCAATCATTTTGTGCGTGACACGTCATTAGTCTGCGGGGTGTCCTGGGCAAAGATTTACCTAGTGTTCGGCGGCTTCAGCACCGAATTGAGGGCGGTCTCATGAGCTCCGAGTCATTCAGCACACTGTCTCTCGAGGTCCGAAATCGATATGAATGCGACAAGGCTGACTTGCAGGCCTACAAGGACATACTAAATGGCAGAACCTGATGTTCACAATACAGCAGTGCTTGAGGCGGTATCTTGGCAGCAAGCGTCTTCGACGCGGTACGCACTGGTAGTACCAGGCAAACGACGGTGGTTACTTCTTGATTCGCGTAGATCTTCGGCGAGTCGCCAAGTTCTGGGCGTCATCTTCTTGCCTGGTTGCATCTGATACCTTCCTTTTCCTCCCTTTCTTTGGTGGACTCGATGCTTCCGGCTCCTGCTTCCTTTCCTCACCGGCATCTCCTTTGAAGTGCTCATCCACGCTCTCGTCATCACCCTCCCTGGCCGATGCCTTCTTCTTTCTCACTTTGCGAGCAGCGACCGTTTTGGTTTTTTCGGCAGGCAGACGGGCGTTGGTAGCATTCTTCTTCGTGAAAGCGATGTTCTCCCAACCACCTTTCTCAGCCATCATTTCGATAATACCCCAGCATTCTTCAGGCACTCTTTGGACGCTGAGACGGCCTCGAGTGACCAGAGGCATAGCTTCCAGACGTTATTTCAGAGACTTCCGGCAAACATGACCGGAAGGTACAGTACCTTGAATAGCCTTGACACCATCCGTCCCTACATATCCGATTCCTTCCGGAGGCTCAGAGGACGGAAGGTCTGTGATGTAGCGGAGCAAGGATAGCGGAACGAAATGCTGGGCTCGGCATACAAACTCTGCATCAACCATGAACCACTTGGGACTGTCCTTGTCCGTTTTCTAGCGGGCCCTCGCTGCGCAGTGAGCGACTGCGGGCACTCGACTCCTAGCAAAAGCCCCTCACCTCGTCGTAATATGGGTGTGCACTGGTTGACATGTTACTACTATTACTTGTAATGTGGCATGTCGGATCTAAAACGCACCTATCCCATGCGGTGTCTGTTTATATATGCATGGGCGCATCAGCGGGAAGGTAGAGTTCTAGAAAAGAGAGGTCGTACAGTCTGGGTACGCTTCCCTTGAGACCTAACCATAACTGAGCACGGGGACCTGAAGGGCCGACGTGCACCTACCTTGGCAAAACCAGCGATCCCTAACTTCTTGCATGAGAGACTTTGGCCATGACATCACAGGGGTCGTTTACTGACCTGGGTTCTTACAGTTGGAGTGGTAGAACAGAATCTACAGCACTGGCGTGAGTAAGAGTGCGGCCATCTGTCTAGTTGTTCTCAAACCTTGTCTCCGACCGCCATCTCTTTCATCAGGTTCCTTGCTTCATAGTTGCGAACGCCTTCCCATGCAGTGGTTCCTGCAGACTCAAAATCGTCAACACTGAACTGTTACGCGTGGGGAAAAGTTATATTGAATGACAATGCGTCCGAGTCATGATACACATGCCTTGACGTCTTTTCCTTTCACAACGCGTGAATCTGGCTCTGCCTTCATCAACCAATAACGCCCCTCCATAGCATTAGAGTACAACTGTTTTGTTTTCCCTGTGTCTCCAAGGCAGTTTTCTAGAACCAGTCAAAAGGTAACCTTGAGTTTCGGACTCAGACGCGACGCCCTTGCAATGGGCTTGTTACGCCACTGGAAATAGCCAGGCACAGAGCTGTTGATCAATGTTCTGAACGACTTACCGTTGAGATATGGTGAGGGGAGCAGGTCCTCCAGATCCACCGCTCGACAGCGCTCGACTCGGAGTCTGCAAGCCACGATTAATATCGAGGTTGAGTTGACCACAGGGACATTTGGTCCAGGTAAATTAGGACTTCCGTTCGCGGAACATGAAAACCTGTGCAACGGCTGATGGCATGCCGACACATTCGGTTGTAGTGTTTGTTACTGCGCTACATATGAATCGGTTTCTCAGACCCTTTAAGTAATAAGTAACATCCCGTGGACTGCGCAACTCCTCTTCACCATACCGTGATCCTACCAGTCCGTATAAGTTGGACGAGCTGCCCTTGATCTTAGCAATGTCGAACTTCAACGGACCGCAAAGTATCGATCGCAAGGACCGCATTCCTTCTCCAAGCGGTTCTACTTCGTCTCGTGGCAATGTCGTTGACCATGACGCCCCTCATGGTATGCATCTCCCCCATACACTACACTTACAAATGGAGGGCTCAACGTCTGTAGTAACAGAGGATCGCCCTCCTGCGATCAGAGCTTGGCGGAGATCGGTGATACCAAAGGCAGCACGGTATGGGTTCGTGATCTGGAAGTAGATCACGGAGTCACTGTTCTGGAATTAGCCAAGTTGTCTTGTGAAGGGTGGGAGGGAAGATACTTGCATCTCGACATTGACGTTATCGCGAGTGATAACCGTTTGCCTGCCGATGGGACTGATTTGAATTTTGACGTCCACGATACGTAGGCCCTCCGTGCAAACGTTGACCTGTACGAGACCAGGATCCACGGACTTGTAAAATTGGCCAAAGCGTGTGACCAAGCCGACGGAACCTGACATTGTGTGTGAAATAACGAAAGGACACTGGTACAAATAGGATTTACCCTGTTGAACATTACGGAAGGGATTTGGGAAAGGGCAACAAGGGATGGCACCACAAATCCCAACGACGGAACCAAGCCCTTGAAGGCATGAACCGTAGATGCCGTGGGTCACCTACGTCATCAAAAGTAAACATGTGGGGAACGGCATGTAGGCAGCAGGGAATCTTACCTCGCCAGTGCCAAGATCCTGAGCGTATGAGGGCTGTGACCAGGATGTCAGAAGGCTGAAAAGCTAACATTATGCATTATGTCTCACCTGCATCTCACTGCGTTTCAGTGGCTGCACAACGATCATGTGAGACTTTCCCCCCGCGCCTACGCGCCCCGAGCGTGCTCAGACAACTCTGAGGCACGTCGTCGGTGCTCGTGCCGTACAAAGCGTCGTCACCGAGCGCGAAGCGATCGCATTCGAAATCGCAGAGATAGTTGGGGACGTTGCTGACAAGTGGGGCGTTTCCATCGAGGGTATCCTCATCAAGGATATCATCTTCAGCCCCGAGGTCTCCGCCTCCCTTTCGTCTGCCGCCCAGCAGAAACGTATCGGAGAGTCCAAAGTCATCGCTGCACGCGCCGAGGTCGACTCTGCCCGCCTCATGCGCCAGGCTGCTGACATCCTGGCTTCACCTGCCGCTATGCAGATCCGTCAACTCGAGGCTCTGCAACAGATGGCCAAGTCTGCCAACTCAAAGGTCGTCTTTGTCCCTATGCAGCTACAAAGTGACATCGGTGGTCAATTGGCTTCTGGATCTGGAAGCGCACTCAGGGACGAAATAGGTGAGGGTATAGGTGCCGCCGGCCGTGCTGGTCTTATGGGCAGTATAGCAAATGTATGAAATGATGCCGTCATGTAACCCAGCTTCGTCGTCTTTCCCTTCTGACTCGCCTTGACTTATGTTTACTGATGTGTTCCACGAACTGTTCACCATACTTTACGATCTGTTGTTCGCCCCTCCTTCCGTTAACGCGTTCCCCCCGGTACTCAGATAGTTTTATGACCGCTAATGGTTGTACTTCTAATGTTGTGGGCATATATATACATAGCCGCAATATATACCACATATGTGCTGTTGTCTGTTCATACTTGGATTTTAATTCTCGGTTCTTTCTGACCTTGTAACGAGGCTCGAAAACAGGCTCAAGTAAAGTAAGATGGGGTACTACTAGTACTAAGGTAAAAAGGGATACAGTGGACCAAGACATTTGGTTGGTTGATTCCATTCGTTTCACTCGACGAAGGCGAGGAGAAAAAAAGACACAAAACAAGAACAGGCAAAAGAAGCCGACGACGAAGACAAAACAAAACGTTATATACGAATGCGCACGTCGAGAGCGATCAAGGGTAGCAGGAGCAGAGCCCAATAGATGATCCAATTTGTGATAGTTTGTGGGTCTCGCCAGAAATATTGGCTGAGTGGACTCCGAGAACGAAATTAGCACGTAAAAGAGAGGGGAGAGTATATAAAACGAAGACAAATATCAAACAGTCCGAACAGGGGTAGTCATGAGAGCATTAAAGGGACAGTGAAAAAAAAAGCTTAGGAAGGCGGTACCCTGCGCTCCGTGGGTTCGACGGTTGGTTTCCAGGGGCTCTGGTCCAAGTCGAGACTCGCAAGCGTGCCATTGAGGTCGTGAATGGGATCATGTTCCTCGTGAGAGCCATGCTGACTCGAACGCCGCTGAGACGAGGTCTCGCTAGAGTTTGGCCGAGAGATGGGCTCTTGACGGGAGGCAGAGCGGCTGGCGTCCAACAACCGATTGGAATTGTCAAGATATGCACTGTACTGATGAGGGCCACCAGGGGTTCGGGCTGGGCCGCTGGGCCGATCGCTGATTACTACCTTGCCGTCCAGGACAGTCGGGTCGTATCTTGGCGGGTAGGGGTTCATCGTCTGTGGCAAACCATCCGCCGCCAACAAATCTTCAGAGCCCCTTCTGCGGTTCGAGAGCACGGATGCATTGGGATCCGGAGAGAATGGCGAAAACGATGAGTAGAGTTGAGACCTTATGTGCTGGTGCTGATCTGGACCCATTGACGAGCGCGCCGCGTACGGACCAGAATAAGAGTCGTACATTGCGTGTGGGTTCATAATTTCGCCTCGAGGTTGGTTTGTCAGGAACGACTGCAACTTGTCGTCTGCGACAACATTCCCTCCCGACTCGCAGTGACCCGCGGCTGGCATGTCATGACCACCGTTTTCATTCAACCCATTGGCGCCAAACTTTTGCAGAAGCTGAAGTGCCTGTTCAGGGGATAGTTGAGCGGAAGCCAGCTGAGCTTGTAACTGCGCCTGAAACTGTGCCTGAACGGCGGCTGCCTGTGCCGCCTGTGCCGCAGCTTGTGCTGCTTTATCTGCGAGGCTTGTCAACGCCTATGAGACCAATGAGCAACTGAGGCTTACATTGACTTCTTCCCCAGCTCAAACGAATCCTGCTACCGCCGATCGGGAAGCCTTGCATCTTTTCGATAGCTCTCTCTGCATCTGCCTTGCGGACGAACTGTACGAATCCACAGTGCTTTCCTATAGGAACTTTGACCTGTCACGCATATATGCCCAGTAAGCACACGCAAGCAAATATAACATCAGAATTCCTCACGTAATGGATTTCCCCAAACGGCGAGAAGAACGTCCGGAGCGTTTCCTCGGAAATCAAAGGGGACAGGCCACCGACAAACACAGTCGTGTTGTACGGATCTGTCGAGGTGAGTTGTTCGCCATTTGGTCCCATCAGATTTCCAAGGATCGCGCGCGCTTGAGCATGGTGCTTCCACGACTCTTCTGAGATCATGTAACGCGGCAATGCACTCTCATGAGAGTCTTGAGCAAAACCGGAGGTAATCGATGAAATACCGGTGATGCTGTTTCCTTTCGACGCTGAGCCCCCATGTTGCACGACTTGTGCTAGGACGTTAGGGGTGAGACTGAGAATGCTGTCCGAAGATGCGGAAGTGAGAGCGCCAGACGACACGCTCGTGCTTGCCCCTGAGCTGAGAGAAGGTACCGAACCTGAGCCACTAGTACTGAGAGACGATCCGGAACCAGAAGGGTTGACTGGCGTTCCTGTAGAGTTCGAGGAGGGTGACCCTCCGCTTCCCAACCCAGCCATTGGGGAGGAGACGCTTCTCGTCTGGTTACCATGTGGCAAGGGCATCGCAACTGTCACGCCATTGATTCTTGGATCGCCACCGTGAGAGCCCCCAGTGAACTGAATCAGTGGAAGGTCCAAAGATACCTGGGTTGGCTTGAACTTTGCTGTTGCAGGTGATATACGCACTGGAAATGAGGTTAAAATGATGATCAGAGATGTGAGACGTAAATTGACATACTTGGGCGAGAAAGGCAGTACAAGCCATGCATCTCGATCAGGGCACGCTGCTGGTCCGCTTCGTCGGTGAATCTGTTGTAGACGTGTTCAGCAATTGTTGCTCCATAACGGCACAAAATAGATATTTGCTTGCCTGACGAAACCGTAGCCTCTAGAGACACCGGTGACTGGATCCAGCATAATCTTCGCGCTCTTACAGCTAAGGAAGGGGCGGATGAACTTGGGTTCACGATCATTCCGTAATCCGAGAACTGGATTCCGGAAGACAGCCACCAGGTCTGAGTTGGACGTTTCTGGAGCGAGGTCGCCAACAAATATACTATACTCTTTGGGATACTGTTGCTGTGCAGTGGATGCAACTACGCCAGATGTAGGGAAAGTAGAGGTGACGGCGCTAGGAATAGAGGAGGCCCAATTGAGCATGAATGACTTGTTCGAATTGGGCATTGCGACGGGCTGCGCGCCGCCGTTGACCTGGCCGAGTACAGATGCTGCGACGGAAGGCGACGGGAAGGTCAAGAAGCAGTGACCGGGGTTGTTGGATTGCTGGCCTGGGGTGTCACCGCTGCCGCTAGGGACCTTGATGGTGACCGGGTCCCATCCCATCAAGCTACAAACCTGTTTGGCGTATTCTTCGTCCATCCAAGGTTCGAGGTCACCCCACCAGAGGGTAGAATGGAGCAAGTTGAAGTTGGGGTTACCGGGCGGGGAGGAGGTACCTGGTGAGGTCAACTGGCGGTCCCGGGGATGCTGGATTGCTTGACGTAGTAGTGAGGTATCGCGCTCGACGTCTGAAGGAGGATTGAAATAGGTTGGGTTGGCGGGGTGAACGGCGGTAGTTGTCCCTGATGGGGGGGAAGGAGAGGGACGATGATGGTTGGAAGAAGAAAGATGTTGAAATTGGGGATTGATGAAGGAGGGTGTATGCCTATTTGATATAGCCGACCAACCGTCAATTGGAGGTGAGAGATTATTGAATTCCTTCTCCTGTGTGTGCATGCCATAGCGGGGAATTGCCGAGGTGGCAGAATTGGCACGATATACAGCCAAGCCGTGTCGATCTAGCGGTACGGGGTGATTAGAGGATGCCAGTGACTGATACGCAGCATTGGCACGATCGAGATCTGTGGCAGAACGACTATGATGTGCAAGACCGGGGGGGTGACTGAGATCACGGGAGTCGAGGCGGGACATCCCCGTTGCAGAGGAGAGGTTGGTGGAGAGTGGGTAAGGTGCACGGGGGAAAAGTAGCGGTCTGCGTATATGCGCAAAACGGTGATTTGAGAAAAGTTAAAAAGAAGTTGGGCTTCGGGTTGATCCTGCAAGAACTGTGAATAAAGGATTGAGATCGAACAGCGAAAGGGAGAACCTTGGCAGAAAATAAAGAAAATAGCGACAGAAAAACAAGCGATTAACTACTGCTGGGACGACAGATGAAAGCGAGCTAAAGGAGAGAAAACCACGGGTGGGCGACAGCAATGCGATGCAAGCGAGAATGCAATTGAGATGTCTTTAGACGGTGGTAAGATATAAAGACGGACGAGGGCCAAGACTTGGAGCCAGGACTTGCTCTGAGCTGACAAGTCGAAGAGTCGAAGAGTTTGAAGAGGGCCTGAAACAAAAAATCGATTAGACTCTGGAAATATACGTCCTCGCGGAGAGTCCTGTGTCGGAGTTGGTAAACCGAGCGTCACACCGTTTGACAAGACTTTGATCATTATTCGACTCATTCAGAGGGGAACTCAGACAGCTATCTCATGGAAAAGTGTATCAATACCTCCGCCTAAATAGTCTGAAGTCGGTGTCAGTATCGTCGCTTTCACGAACCTTGCTTGATTAAGCGGACAATAAGGAATTATACGCACCGCACCTTTACTCCTCAAAAGTCGAACAATGTAGAGGCTGCAGCTGTGAACTAGCCCACTCTGTTCTGTTCTGCGAAGCATCCGAGTCAATATTGAATATGATGTTGACGTACCTTGCTAGCCCGAGAAGCCTACCTTTTTTTTTAGCCTTTTTGTAGGTCCATATAGGTCCGTGGCTGTGTCATGCCGTTTGACCCTGTACGTTTGGAACTCACATGCTCGGGTATTGTAGGGCACAGAGTCAGTGCATGAAATGGTTGGTTTCACTGGTCCCGATCTTCACTAAAACATTCCAGCGTTGGGTACTATGCTCTCGGACAGTAGTCAAAGGAATCACTTTCAGAAAGTCTCGACAGGAGAATGGTCAGTCTCCGAGTCCCATATTACCATAGTCGAAGGAAGTCGTGATGGGCATCATGATGTTACATAAGTTCTAGATCTATGGCTCAGCTGGCACTCACATGCGCACGCAGTCAACTTGAGAATGCAGAATGGCACTGCATAAACCTTATGCCTGCGTATTGACTAGTACTGACCACTAAGTTTCCCTGCGTAGTACGTACGGCTATACATCCCAAAAGTTGAATGCAGTATTACCATATGCATTATGATTGTACTTGAATTAAGTAATTCGCATGGCTCTTACATAAGCACGAGCGCCAATGTGTAGTCAAGTTTTGGTGCGAGTCCACGACGTCGACCGCATCTCATAAACACGTCCCCAACTCTCTAATTCCTTCGCTCGCGGTGGATTCTTTTACTCCATGCCTATCCGCCGACCATCTGCGTCTGCTGGACAAGCCAATCCTGGCCCCAAGTTATCCGGGGTGCACAGAAGCAATGATTCTCACCATGGCCTCTCTGGAAATGGCTTCACACAACCACCCTCCATAGCGTACTCAGCTGCTTCAGCCACTCCCCAGCAGAAAAACGTGCAGGCACTAATTAACAGGATAAAGAACAAGGTCTGCCAACTTCCAGACGCGTCTCCCTAACCCATCTCAAACCCCGTTTCCTCCCCTACAGCTTCCAATGCACTCTGGCCAGGCATTGGACTTGGTCGAGGCTGATCCTGTTACTCAAAGCGCTGTAAAAGCACTTGTAGATCTTTCTGAAGATTCTCTGGACATTATAGCATGGTCCCTCAGCGAGCTGCTTGAGCGACTCGCTAAGGTGGGTGACTTCCAACGAGCCTCGCACCCTTTACTCACTGATACGCTGAAACAGCAAATCGACTCGGCTGGGGTAATGACAACCGAAGCCCTCCAATCTCAACTTTTCATCCTCAAGATTTTGTCGGTATCAATGGCTGCAAGATGGGATCGCCAGGAGGAACAAGCAAGGTCGAGTTCCAGGGCAAGCAAGCCACATTCAGTTTCCGGCCAGACAGTGGTGGCTGCGGACTCTCCTATACCTCCACCAAGTACACTGCACAGCAAGAAAAGCAGACAGCCCTCCTCAGAATTTTCATCGTCGACCCCTCCGCCTCCTTGGGTGGAACCGTACCCTCTGGATGACAACTGCGCTCGCTATGTCCTAAGTGTCATGGTACTCTATCTTCGGCAAACTGCACCCCCGGAAAGTCGACTCATGTCGTCTTCGAATCTTGCACCTGATGCCTCGCTCCACGATTTTGAGTCCGTCGACATTCCTACCTCATCACCTGCCTTCGACGAGTACTCCGGAGCGGATGGTCCTCCCCTCCCTCCGCACATCTCCGAAGCTCCAAAACCTGTCCTCAAGTTCAAGACATCCGCTACCTCGTTCCAGTCCTCTGCAAGTGGTGGCTCAGGATCTTGGCATATCACCCGCGCCTTTCACCTCGAGCGGACCCACATGGCACTTGTTAAGTCCACGATGGCCCTCAATATCCTCATAAGCAGGTTTGCTGGTCGTATCGTTTTTTACCTGTCCGCGTCGAATTGGATGGTGATTTTTAACCGCATTCGCAACAAAATCCACCATCTCGCGAACACCGCCGAGGACAACCCAGATACGGTTGATCTACAGCTGATGACTCATAGCGCAATGGATAGGGTGCGCCTCGTTCAGGTCTTGCACGAATTGTCGTCTCTGCTTGTAAACATGAAGAAGCAGGCTCAAGCGGCCGTAGCAATTCCCCTTCGTATGGCCTTGTGGAACTGGGTAGAACTTTACCCCCAGGAATACAATGAGGCTGTTCGCACGCGGGGAAAACTAGAGGGGGCACCCGAACGTGTCTTTGATTTGCTATATGTCGCCAACGAGCCCGGCCGCGAACGAGCTCTTTGGCCCACGCTGACGATTCTGTCCTGTTTGTCAGCTGACCGGTTGACTACTGATTACCAATTCGATGTCCACTCTCGATCTATCAACCTTATGCAGGTGCAGAAGCCTCTAGCCCATCGCAAAGTAGGTCATCGTTACTCGTTTTAGGCGATACGTCTAAACCAGTGGTGCAGGATAGCCGATTTTTGGAAGATCTCATCCGACACGCCAACTCGGGTTCTAAGCTGGCAGACGTGTCTTTTGTCTGTGCCATTGACATGTGTCGCGCAGGTTTTAGAATTGCACCAGGGGGTGAATTACCCCTGAGACATATCGCCGCAGACATTGCGCATGAGATCAAGGTACCTTCCGTGATCTTTGAAAGGCCGTGCACGCAACTCATCGATGTCCAGACGTCCCTCTTAACCTCTGCGAAGCAAAGGCCTTTCTGGGACTCGTTTGACGAGATCGATGTCGGCACATATGCGGAAGCCCTTGTTGCAGTCTTCAGGTTCCTTCCAGAGGATGAGTCGATCCCACTCTTCATCGCCTGCTTGGAACCTGAGCGGTCAGATGCCGTCAAAATTTGCGCTATCAAGGGTGCTTCTATCCTGTCCTCAGAGGTGTGTGTATATAGTGAGTCAGATGAATCCCATCTCATGGGTCTCTCAGGCCGCTCGTCTCCCGTGGCAGCCTTCACTTGAGAAGCTTCAGGAAAAGGTCGCACTTAGATTGAGGGAGCTTTACAAGGTAAGATGACATTGCTGCCTCGCCACTGTGATTGCTTAGTCAATTCGTCAGGTTGCGTCAATCCGTCGCAACGAGGTAGATGCACACGGTAATCTCAGGAGAGCTGCATCACGACCCAAGGCCAAGCGCTTCACTTCAGAGACTTTAACGGACAAGGACCTGATGATCCTAGCAATTCTGGCCCTCTACCGCATAGCTCCAGATTACTACATCCTGCAGATTGATCTTCTGCAGGTGGAAGACTGGGTCTCCATGTGCGCACGTATGTGGGATTCTGAAGCAGACCCTTCAGTAAAGATATCTGCTGCGATGTCTTTCCAGCATATCACAGATATATTTTTTCGAATGTCTCCTGATGACCACTTTTACCTCCTCGTCCAGGCTTGGTTAAAGGGGACACTGTAAGCAAAAATCGGCCCTGAACCACGCCTGTACTGAACCTGTCGATAGGGCTATCACATTCTTGTGCATGTCAAAGAAACTCCTCTTGACCAGACTTGAGCCCAACGGCCAAAGGCTATGGATGAGTATGTCCCACCAACTTATCGAAACTTATCATAGGAAGAGCAAGGTATGGTTGCTACATCCCCCTCACGGCGCCTTGCTAATGCATTATGTAGGCAGATCATGCTAGAGATTTACAATTCTCCTCTGACCGGATCCCGGCCTTTGCGCTGTCTGAGATATCTTTCTTAGTTTCCCTCACCTCAGTGAATAGTGACGTTTCGCAGCTTGCTGCCCAGGGACTTCGCCTCATCGCGCAAGCTGAGCGTCACCCTGACGCACCGGTCAATATGGGCCTGACTGAAGAGGAAAGGTCGAAGAGAAATCCTATATACGAGCAACTAGGCGACCCCAGCGTCGTCATTGTCGGTGAGTCTACTTGGAGTCGAAGTACTGCTCGGGCTGATCAATGAAAATAGGTCGTGTTCGTGAACAGAAGCGTGTGCGAAAGCTGCTGCGCTTGGTGGCCTATTCTTCCCCGATCAATATCGCAGTGTGGGAAGAGTGCTTCTGGAGATGGAGTGCGCTATCCGAATTTATCGTTCCCAATCCTCTCGCCTCCATCGCTGCCTTCGACGAGATATATCTTAGCAAGCAAGAGCAGGGCATATCCCTCGAAGTGCGTAGCATCGTTTCTATTTGACATAAGTTGTATTGATATCTGTTACAGGACAAATTCTATCAATGGAAGAATCTCACACTCTTTTTGGCCGCTTTTGGCGGTGCTACCGTTCAGGAAGTACATGAGCCAGGCGCTTTGACTGAAGTTATTCCGGCGGAGCATCTGCCTGACGAAATGCGTGTTCTGCGAGACCCTGCAGAACTGGTCAACATTTTCATTGAGTTCCTTACAGCTGCGCTTATTGATGATACCGTGCGTGTGCGTGAAGTGGCGAGAGAAGCCCTTAGCTCAGAACTTAGCCCTCGCCTCTTTGCAAAACTGTTCAAGCACCTTGACGAGTAGGCTGATTTCCCTTTGCCGGTCCCCCGCTAAGCCATCTGTTCGGCAGGATCACGCGAAACATTACCGAGGGTGCTGGTCCGGATTTCAAAGAGGAATATGCCTTATTCCTCGACCAAGTCAGTTATGCAAACTCAGTTGATGTCCTCTGCTAACTTACGTGATACAGCTCATCTCGGTGCTCAAGTCTCTTGTGGAAAACGCACAAATGCCCACAGACGAGGCGCTTAGCATTGACTTTGGATCGATTCTTCAAATCCTCGTTGCATTCATCTCGCGATTTAATGATCCCACCTCGTACCGCATTCGCATTAAATTTTGTAGCTTGGTCGATAGCATCTGCGAGCGCACCGACACGTCGACACTACGGAAGGATGATCTTTCACGCAACCGCATCCTAGACAATATTATGGAGTGGTTCCAAGACCCAATGATTGTGAGTTCATTTCATTTTTGCCAAGCATTGTATTACAACAGCTCCCAACTTCAGAACATGGAGGCCGATGCCATTCAACTCCAGTACGACATCAATATGGCCGCCTTGCGGACCGTCGTCAAGCTTATTGACCGCCTTAAGCTGCAATCTATCGGTACCAATGTACCTCACGATGGTGATGACTTGGGGCATGCGGTGGCGCGCCTGTTCATCAGGTACTCCCACGTCCTTCTGAGGGCTCTTGATATATGCCAGTCAGACAATCTCGTGAGTACTTTCCCTCTATTGTCATCACGCACTCATGTCGCTCTTAGACCTCCGACAGTACCTCTGATGTTCCTTCGATGCAGAAGGTGAGTCTATATCCATATGTTCCCGCATCCAATTCACCGTCATTCCAGAAAATGCAAGCTTCTCAAAAGGACGCGGACGTACGAGACCTGGTAATAACTGGGCTCTCCCATCTCGTCATTGCCAACTCCGAGAATGGCGTCAAGCATTGTATTGCCTTAGCCTATGATCCCGATCTCAGAAAACGTACAATTTTCGTGCATGTCTTTGCACGCGTATTGGGGAAAGGTACTAAGTTTGAGCCGCAAGGTAATCCCGAACTGCAAGCTCGTCGGAATCAGTTGCGAGAGGTTCGTCGCCTTAGGTGTAGCATATTTTTACTGAGCTGAGATCTTTCCGTGTAGCTTGTCAAGGGGTCTGAGGTATGGGTCCTTGCTCTCCCGACGTCGACAGGTGACTGACATACCTGCAGATGGTTCTGGCCATGGTGATATGTGAATGCTGCCCGGCCAACGAAGTGGATATGATGATATCGGTTCTCATGAACATCTTCGACACCCGCGCCTCTCTCGTGGCGTTGCTGAAGACCATGATAGACCGAGAGATAGCACACACAGGTAGGCTCACCACTTCAACACGTTCTGCAGACATTGACCTTAAGTACAGCCAGCGACGCGGACCTTTTCCGCAGTAACTCGACCTGCACCAGGTTTTTGTCCGCCTTCGCGAGGATACACGGCTACAACTATTTACGCAGCCTCATTGTGCCACTGATCAAGACAATGTCTGCAATGCCTCCGGGGCATGCGTACGACCTCGATCCCGTGAAAACTCCCAAGCATAAGCTGGACCAGAACCAAAAAGACGTGGAGTTCATTGCCTCGTCTTTTCTTGAGATCATCAGCTCCTCCGTGCCCGCCCTTCCACCGTAAGAGTTCTTTCGATCCCAGCAGGTCGCATCACTTACCCCATTGCAAAGGATGTTCCGTGAAGTGTGCGCCCACTTGGCGAAAGCAGTGTAAGAATCTTTTAGCATTCTATTTCATGTAATTTGACTTCTTGCAGTTATCAAGTCTGGCCGGAATCGAAGTTTGCTGCCCTTGGTGCTTTCATATTCCTTCGGTAATTACAATCTAGACATCGGCACAACAAGCACACGCTCATTATCTCTACAGTTTCATTTCTCCTGCCATCGTCGCCCCCGAAGTCGTCGACATCGAGGTGCCCAAGGATGACAGCGTTATTCGTCGTGGCCTCCTGGTCATCGCGAAAGTCATGCAAAACTTGGCGAACAACATTTTCTTCGCCAAGGAGGCCCACATGGTTTGCTTGAACGAGTTTTTGAAGGCGAATATCACCAGTGTCACGCGATTCCTCAGCGAAGTTAATGTGAGTGATGAATACACGTAGTCGAGCGAGGCTAATGTAGTTATCACCCACCCAGAAATACTCTGCAACAGCTGCTGACGAGGACACTGGTGAATGGTTGGGCACCACTGCTGACGACACAGACACAATTGTACTGCATCGCTTCTTGGACAAGCACGCAGACAAAATCGGCAAGGAATTACTCAGTTACGTGAAGCCTAACCATGAAGACGATTCTGCGACGATGGGTGCCAAGCGTGCATGGGACCAGCTCTGTAACCTCCTTGTTGAGCTTCAGGAAGCGCCTGAAGTACCTCGTCTGTCGCTCCTTCCGAGCTCAGAGCAGCGAGAATTCATTGAGTTAATGAACCGCTGTGCTCATCGTTGTATTGAATCCGTTCGCGACATATTTGTGCCAGCAGACGTTGCTCAGGTAAGTCGAAGCATAAAGCAATGTACGTTACTAACTCCTATTCCCGCCCTTAGGACGTGCCGGCGATCTTCGTCTTGCGTGTCTGCAAAGTCGATGTAGAAGCGCTTGATATCGAGTTGTTGATGTATCATATCCTGAAGGTGAGCGTTCGGGAGATAAGCCAAGTCCCCACTGACCTTGATTATCCCAGACATTGACCAGCCCGGAGTATGAAGACAGACTTTACGAGATCATCTTGGACTGCACTTCGTTCACCTCTACATCTGAGATACCTGTTCAGTGGTTGAAGACGTGCTCACAGCTCATTCCTGTGGACGTGCGCCAGCGGTTCATCAACGGTTATATTCTGAACGCCAATACGCTGACTCAACGCTACCTGAGGCGAATGTACAACATATCCGCAGGTATGTCTTCGTCAAGCTCAGTCAGATGTCAGAACATCCCAACTTTTATCTACTTATAGGCACGATCCTCTCAACCGGCATCAAAGCGTGTTCCTTGGTCACCGAACTGTTGCAACACGTTCCCAAATCATGCGTTTCCGCCCTTGAATGTCCTGGTATGTGGTATGGTTTGTTTCTACGAGACTGTCATAACATGCGATACCAGCATCCTTGGAGCGTGAAAGCCACTTAACTTTCCCTGACGTGACAATGAGGCAGGCCCGTGATATACGTATGCCAGTTGACATGAAGGTTGCAGTCACCCACATCCGCATAACCTCGGTCTGTAGCTTCAATTTTGTCATCCCAACTATCCTGATTGTTCAAATAGATTCGAGCGGCTGTCATATCGCATTCTCTTTCGTGCAAATCCACTGAAATCATTTATTTGGCGGACGTTAGCGACGCATACAATGTCTCAACTGGCCTTGACCCATACGAATTCATCATAAGGCTCAGCAGACAAGGAGTTACATCGTATTTCTCCTCGCCCCATCGCGACAGCATTGTCAAGGTATAACTCTTTCCATCGCCGTGTTCTTGTCTTGAACTCATCGTCTGGTGCAGGCCATCAGAGCCGCAAAGAGCCAACTTCGTGATAATCAAGCCCTAAGTACTGAGCGATTCCCGAGGTTCTCAAACATATCTGCCACTCTTCTGCATGTGGGGATGCTCAATATCGATTCGGAGGAAGAAGAACTTCGCAGTGCAGCATACGACCTCCTCGGCGCGATCTGCTCATACTTGGATTACGACAAGAATCCAATCATTGCATCAAAGGGTGAGTTCAAGTTATATAGAGGGCACCTTTACCTAACCCTTACAACTCGTAGCTGGCATTATTCCTGGCGACATCTCCACGTTTGTTGTCGGATTGAGCGATCGACTTGCAAGTTTCGCACCGAAGCTCACACTGGACTTCTTGTCCGTGATTTCCAGTGGAATGGACAAGGCCAGTGCGGCCCAGCGTATTAATTGTCTTCAGTACATGAGTCCTTGGGTTAGGAACCTGGCCCATTTCTGCAACCCGTCAAACCCATTGTACGAACACTCAGGAGCACGACTACGAGACTGCATTCGTTCCCTGGTCGACCTGACAATTTCAGACTTAGAGGTGCGGATTTACACTACATTCGTTTTCATGATAAATATCAACGCCCCGATGCCAGATTTCCTCCATGGTTCACAAGTACGTCTGGGTTGAGCTCGGGAGGCTCGACGCAACAATAGCGAATGTGGTTCTGGACGAGTTGATCCGTGCTGCGGCAGACGGTGGGATTGGGTCGCGCAGAGGCGAAACCATCGCCCGAACTGCGGCTGCACTGGCTTCCGTCAATGTGCGAGGCAAGATCTTCTCCAAGCTACGCAAAGCCCTTGGGAAGACATCCCTCAAGCCTTCGAGGACCCTACCAGAGAACGTTCATTGGAACGAAATCGCCACTTTGACTCGGTTTGCTCTGATTGCTAGCAACCATTCAAAACAGGCGGCATATGACCAGCTATTTGCTCCTGACATCTGTCACATTGTAACTCTCGTCGCAGGGACTGGACAAACGCTCGTACGGAAGTCTGTCTACGGTGTCATTATGAACTTCCTGCAGTCACTCTTCCTCGCCAGAGCTGATGATGCTAGCGGCCCAGATCTGCGCGCTCTGATTGATGAACTTATCAAAGTCGAGAACTTGCAATTGTTCGGTCTTACCCGGCTGTCACGCACGAGCGAATATTGCAATTACGACCCACCGAACGACAAGGCAATGATCGACTCCCAGGAAGCTTTGACACGGTTGCTCGTCAAGATCATTGAGGTCACTGCGGGTTCAAGAGGTATGAACTGAATCATTGTACATTCAACCTTGGTCGGACTCACACCTGTTCCAGCGGTCTTGAATATCTGGCGGGCGCGATGGATGAGCTTGGCCACATCTACGGCCTTCCAGCTCCCCACAGCAATCCAGGCCAGAGCATTCCTTGTGCTTGGAACGCTGGCGACCTCGGACGTTGACGATGATCTAGTGTATCAGATGCTTGTGGCTTTCAAAGCAGCCTTGGGCCAGTCCACCGAGACAGACACGGTAGCCGTCGTCTGCATGCTTCGATGCATCTGCAAGGTCGTACCTTCCCTGCCTGAAGCATCGAGGTATCTATGCCAAGTGTTTTGGCTTGCTGTCGCCCTCCTTCAATCAAGCTATACTGCTTTCTATGCCGAAGCCACAGAACTTCTCCGTGCGACAATCGAAACTCTTGAGCTGCACGGTGCATTTGACGGCAACACCATTCCCAGCGTGCTGCTTGACGGCCGCGCTCAGCTGGAGGACACTGTTTGTCAGCTGGATCGTCTATTATGCCTATCCTTCGAGAACAATTTCTCCTTCTCCTTGGCCGCAATCATCTTCAAAGGCGTTCGTCACAACCACCTCAAATCGTCAGCGGAGACCGTCCTGAGAAGTCTACTCTCTGTTGCTGTGCGCTGCGGTGAGCGACCTGATGATGCGCCATATGTCCTGTCGCCCGATGCACTTGGGTACTTCGTTGCTTTGATCCCTTTTTCCACAACTCTCGAGTCGTACACCAGGCTTTTGCAAGATTGCTGTGCGGAAGAATTCCTCCCAGAATCCTTGGATGGCCATGACTTCGTCCCGCGGGTTGCAGTCGACATGCTCCCCGTTACAGATAGCACGGCTGCACTGCTTGTGGCTTCGTTTGCAATCACTATGCTCTCCACTGCTCAAAGAGATGACGTTGAAACCGAGATAATATACAACCTGTTGCTGGACGTTGGTAGGGCTTATCCAGAACTATTGTTGATGATGTACGTCGATTGCTTCTCTGCTGTTGATTCCGACCTTGCTGACATCCATCGTAGCTATGAGATGTTGCAGGACAGAATCAAAGACACGTTCGCTGCCTCGAGCAATGCTTCCATTATCACCGCTGTGTCGACCATCTTCCGTTTGGCTCAAGAGCCTCTACGCATATCGGCCATACGCAGCGGTTCGATGTCGACACTCAGTACTGTGGACGAGGGCAGCATAGCTCAAGGATTGAAAAGACGACTGGAAGATCTGAATCTGGACGGGCTTACAACCAGCTTCCAGTTCCTGCCTCCTAATCGGGGCCAATGGACTAGAATCGCTGCATGGATCTCCGAGCTGGTTCTCAAAATTGTTGGATTGGAGTAAGATCTTATCATACCCCGTAAACCTGTATCATATACTCGTTGTTTTCTTACTGATACCACCCTCCCGTGCCGTTTAGTTTGTATCATTTCATTTTTGGGCACATACTTTACTGTGTTGCAACATATATAAAATGCTAATAAGACTTGGATTTATGCTAATCAGATGATTTACCTGGCTCGGCTCGGATCCTTTCCGAGCACATAGACAAAAGCGTTAGGCTGCATTTGGCAAGTTGAGTGAATGAGTTCGGAATGAGCGAGTCGACTGGTTCCCACACCGTGACAGTCTATGTTCCGTCTCTCAAGTTGCTCATAACCGTTCGGTCCTCAAATATCACTGCTTGACGCACACAAACATCCGTTCCTTACCATTTCTCACTCCATCTCTCCCCGATGCAAGGAGAGCCTGCCTCAGACTATCGCCCAGCTACCCCAGACTCGAGCAGCCTTTACCACGCGACGAGCACCATTGATGACCTAACTCTTGCACTGACCAGCTTCTCAAGAGTACCCTCCCCTGAACCCCAGAGACAAATATGCTGCTGCTGTGGCAATGAAGACTGCGAAGCTACCAAGAGCTGGATCGTTCTCAAGTCCAAGCTCGAGAGTAGACTTATCCTCAGTGCAGGTGAGTCAGGATGCTGGGAGTATGGGCCGTTTGTGAACCCCTGCCACAGAGGTTGGGTCTGCCTTGTTGCAGCGGCATGAGGCGTATGTACGCAGGCATGAGGTTTGTGCCACATGAACGTCCATAACGTTGTGTCCTCACCCTAGTACAGCCAAGCGAAACTACGCCACGGAAAGCTTCACAAGACAGCGTGCATGAAGACGCTAGCAGAGACCAGACCGAAGGGGATGCGCGAATAGCTGAACTTTTGAAAGAGAATGTTATTCTTGAGAAGGTCAGTCTTCTAGTTCTGCTAAGGTTCCGATTGTGACCTCTCCACCGCCTCCTGCAGCGGCTTACGCAGGCTCTTCTGAACAACGAGGTTGCGGAGGCATCAAGTAAGACGGTGTTACACGAGTTGGAAGAGGCACGCAGCGCAGTTTCGAGACTGACTGGTCACCATGCGCGTTCCGTGGGGCTTGACGCCAGGCTGTCCACGGTCCTCCAAGAGAATGATGACATTCGGCAAGAGCGTGACAGCCAAACTCAGAGAGCGAAGCTTGCAGAAGCACGTTTGGCTGCCCTCAAGGACCGTACGGGTAATGAAGCCCCTATAACACCAAAGTGAAAGCTGATTCGCTTCTATTTAGACAAATTGCAAGCTGAAGTATGCCGCTTGCAAGATGACCTTGAAATCAGGCGTTTGCAACGTTTTGAGTCCTCGGAGTCGCTTCTGCAAGACGTCCGCTCACGACTGGAGGGTCTGCAAAATTCTGTGCGTCCCAGCTAGTGGTTGATAACATACTTTGTGACTGAAACCCGCGTTCTCAGCATTTCGGCAAGTCGGCTATGGAAGAGAACGTAGAAGTCACGAAAGTCCTCGAATCTCTGGTAGCTGATAACGAAATTCTGAAAGCGGACAATGAAGAGTTGCATAAATTATTAACGGAATCACGAGAAGACTTGCAGGCATTGCAGAGGGAAGTCGGGGAACACAGCATTCCTGTACCCCCTATACAAGGTGAGATACCTTCGGACCTCTGACCAACGCCTCTAAAGTAATATGCTCCATAGTCGAGACGTTGTACAAGCATTCTCGGGCATCGAGTGGGCCATCCTCCCTTGTCAGGGACTCCGTAAGATCAATATTCCTAAGTGTGGGAACCTTGCCTGACAACAGTTCAGCTACTCAGCTCCACAAGACGTCCGTCAAGTGTTGAGGCACGATTTCGCCGTACATACGTAAGTGATCCTCATGCCTCGTAATACTTCAGCTCACGCGCGCGGCCAGGAACCGCTGACACCCGAAACCAGTCGTAGACCACTCTCACCGGCAGACTCTTTGTTGGCTTCGGCGACAAAGTATACCAATTTCATTCATCCTCAGCCTAGATACCCACCATCTCACCTCAGCTTCGGGACGGACACTGAACCGGAGTACGATCAAGGACTATTGCTGGAAAACCAAGCTACGAAAGGCGTGCAGACCGATCGGTGGCTTGGCGTACACCCTAGTCCCCACCTGACGCCATCCTTCATGGACCAGCTTTCTCCTTCGCCCCATGACGGACACTCGGACTCCTCGTCACTTCTTGATGGTCATGGTTCGCCGATATCGAGCCTTTTGGAGCGCATGCACACCCTCCTCCATCGCATGACACAAGCTGACGCTCTTACGCTCACTAACCGCCTCAAACGCCAGCACCTGCGAGGAGCGGACGTCAAGCACCTCTCACGCACAACAATTAGCAATATCTTATCGGAAGTCTCACACCTACGTGCACACTACCGTATGTGGCTCGAGGACGAGAAGATGACCACGCTATGTACACGCAAGGACCTTCGTGGGCTTTTCAAGTTATTCAGGGAAATCCTCGAGGAGATGGGTCAAATGCGTGTTACGTTGAATGATGTCATACTTGAACCTTCCATTGCAATCAGGGTCAGCGAGATGGCACTTGATTCTGCGAAAGCGGAGGCGATGGAAAGGGAAAGAAGCTCGGGAAGCGTCCTAGGACCAAGCTGGATGGCTCCTTTCTCTAAATTGTTCGGGTCTTCGTTACACGATCCAGGCTCACAGTCCTCCACACGTGCGACCGCGCGGCCCACGAGCAGAGGGCGTGGAGTCACCCGTGCGCCACGCCCGGTGCCAAAGATTGCCCCTGCGCTTGCTGCCTCCACTACTACGGTCAATGTCGAATTTTCTGGCACTGGTGCTGGTAAATCAGTGACTAGCATATTTTCGGCACATCCAAGTAACGAAGGCACACAAGATCACTTCCCGAGGATAAACACCCTTCCTCAGTCAGTCACGCCGACACAATCCAACGTCCGCAGTGTCATGGGCATCTTCGCCGGTGCACCGCACGTTGAAGACACATTAGATCCATGGGTTGTTCTTCCCCGCGCACCTCGTCGTGTTCAATCAGCGTTTTTCAAGGCAGATCCTACTGAGAGTGGGACCGCCACCACAGGCAAGTCTGCCTTGCGGAAACGACATGCTTCTCACCTCTCACGAGGTGTAGACGCGATCCTCGACGCTGACACCGTCTCCATCCGGAACGTTGAAGACTCTGAAGGGGGTGACGTCCCAGGTCCTCTGCTCGAGCGTACCCTCCGTCGACGTGGCCTCTCAGATTCCTCCATCCACTCAACCTTCATGAACCAAGGCGGGAGTGCTGAAGACGCCGCTAATAGTGCTGAACCGGCCGGACCTTGGCTAGAACGCACGTCGGTACTGCGCACGCTCAGTCGAACGATGCAAAGTTTTAAGCAAGCCGCGTCACATACGATCTCGGGTGTTGCTAACCCTGCTGCTGCTACTGCATCGTCCTCGTCTTCACCACCTGCCTCGGCCCCTGGGACAAGTGATTCCAAGGGTTCGGCGTCTGGTGATGGTTTGGATATTCATTGTTCACAACAACCGCGAGGGTCTTCTGCAGCGTTCTCATTATTACTTCCGAGCTTGACATCGTGGGCAGCAGCTGGTGGCGCTCTCGATTCTTCACATACGTATTCACCTCCAAATGTTCATGGAAGCGTCCGGGAAGACGCTACCGTTCCTCGACTATTGGGTCGAGAATCCCAGGGAAGGGATATCTAACTTGGGGTATTGGGCGTTTACGATGAGGATAGTGCGCAAACATTGTGATACAACGATCTTCATGCGACTATCCGTTGACTCTCTGTGCAAATGATGGGGCATAAATTATATATTGGAACTTTTCAGTCTTGCTTATCGGCTCGTTCATTACATTTTTCATGTGTATTTTTATTACTGAGGGGCGTTGCTTCACTTGTACGAATCGCGAAAAACACTGGCGCGAGATATCATTGAGGTCAGAGTACTGTGGTACTCAAGGGTGCTCAAGGAGGTAGTGACGATCGTCTATCAGGAGGGATTCGTCTATCAGGGGGGATGGTGTACCGTATGAGGGACGGACCTGACGCGCTAACATCAAGGCTGCCCCATTTCATCACCTTTCTCGACTTTGGTGGTTGCACCGCTAATTCTGACGTTATTCACGAGCAAATCGACGTGGGCCTCTTTCTGCACAATCGCCTGGACGAGATTACGGGTAGAACCCTTGGGAATTAAACTGATCGAGTGGAACGAGCTTCCCCTGAGGGTGTACGAAGGATGAGCGCCCTCGCCAGGAGGTCCTGTCGGCGAGAAAAGTGATATAAACCTCCACGCCGTCGTTGGCGAACGGCAGAGATTATGGGGCCAATGGGCAAGTCCCCCGCCAGACACTACGCATACCCAACCTTCAAAGGTGACAGGTTCTAGTTGACGTCCAATTTAGCGTTTCTGGATGCCATTGTGCGTGTCGCATACGATGAAACGTTGAAGTTTTGGTGAGGCTCATGAGTGCTAGTGAGGAACGTGTGAAATCTGCATGAGCAGGTTTGGAGCAGGTCTGCAGGATTCCGAGCACGATGAAACTTTTGGTTTGAGACGGGAGACGTTACAGCTAACGTTTTTCATTTGCCACTTCAAGAGGGAGTATCGTCATTCCAAGGGGTCCGTTTGGTCTCGGCCACGACCAATCGACCAATCTTGAAGCTCCGACAGGCAAGCACTGACTAATATTCACACTCCGCACGGCATTTTTCCGAGCCATACGCAAATTTCACCAGCCAAAGGGCGGCAACCCCTTGGGAGGTGATTTCTACAACGAGAAGTCGACCCCTTGCCGACCCTCGGCGAGCCTTCGGCTCGCCAACCCCTTCAAATGACCAATCTGCCAATCTGCCCTTCAAGTTACCTTTCTCGGACACGTGATACTATCCGATCGGCGGCCAGTTCTCGCCGCATCTCAACTCAAAGTTCCACATCACACCGTAACCTGAGCTGCCAGTACTTGAGGTATGTATCTGCACATTCCAGTAGCATCATTGTAGCTAACTCGTACCCGTCTAAGATCTGCAGCAGCATGGCTCATTCCACACGATGACATCACAGTCGAGCTGTGCACGTTGGCCTACTAGGTTCTATTGAATTGGCTCAGTGCATTTACCGGCACGGTCGTTCTCCTGCAGAACCACATGTTAGCCAATCATTGTATACACGAACTTCATTACTCACAATAATGTAACAACAGAACTTGGTGTACGCACATGCCCCGTCAGCCTCCACAGGCGTGCAGTCGGCACCTTGCCAGCCAGTAGGTGCCTAGTGCCACAGAGAAATCGTTAGCATGCGTAAGTGACAACCAGCGGTGGAACTCACAAGGGACGCTATCTGGCAGCACGTGGTTTGGCAGGGGACCGAGTCAGCCACAGCGGTGCTGGCGATAGCACAAAGTGCAAGGATGATGGGGGTGAGACGAGCGAACATGGAAGTACTTGGTGGGTATTGATGAGAACTCTGCTGAAACACTGACAAGAAAGGCTCTTTATAGGTTTCTTGCGCCTCGCCTAGCGTCCTGCCAGTCGTCGTGGAGCGGTCTTGGCTCTCCGTACCATCCTGACAAACCCTCGGTAAAGGCTACAGTGCCTCCGGCCAGCGACGCTTGGTCATTGTTCGTCACTCAAGATACATAGGTGAGCTTCATGTTGGGTGTCTACTTTCTATGCTACCTGTTTGAAAAGAGATGATCCTGGGATCTGCCCCTGGCTCATCGCGTCTATCGATGTGTACCAGCGGGCAATAACAATCCGGGATTCCAGATATCTTATACCGTCTCCGGATTCGCTGGCAAGAGTTCGAGTACCACTACCCGACGAGGGCGGAACCCTGAGCGGAATCAATCAAGAGCCGAGATTGCTGTCCGCTTTACACCGAAAGGTTTCGATTCAGTATCCAGGCGGCATAGATGCTAATTACAGGAATCTAGGTAAGCTGTTCGCTTACACTCAACTAAATCAATGCTGAACTCCAATCATTCACCTGGCACCAAACATGTCCAGCTTTTCACTCGCTCGCTCGGCCTTCAGGTCTCAACGTTGCTACCCTGGTGTGCACCCTGGGAGTATCAGCATTGCACTTACATTGGCGAATCGCATACACCGGCGGAGGTCCCTACTGAGGGATGGATCTGACGCACATTGGTCGTAGGCTAGCATCAAAGCTGCCCTCTTTCACCGCTGCAGTGGTTGCACCGTTAGTTCCAGCGTTGTCATGAGAAAATCGACGTGGGCCTCTTTCTGCCTGATTCCGGACGAGAGTACGAATAAAATCCTTGGAAGTTAGACTGATCGGGGGTGAGTGGGACGAGCTTCCCCTGGAGTGCACGAGGGATGCCCCCTGCTTACTCGAGGATGTCTTGTCGGCGAGAAGTGATATAAAATTTCGCGCTGCTGTTGGCGATCATGAAGCAGATGGGCCCGTCGGGTCCGCCGGAACACACGCATACCCAACCTTCAACGTCAGACAGGTTCTTGATGTCAAAGGCAGCTTTCGGATGCCACTGTGCACGTCACTTACGATCGTGATATAGATGAACCGTTCAAGCTGTAGTGGGGCTTAGGTGTAACATCCAGACGAGCAGGTCTCCTGAGGATTCCGAAAGTGTGACCATAAGCATCTCATTCGAGACTACTCTCAGGCTCGGGATTGCAATATTTGTCGAGTCATCGGTAGAGGCCGCCAACGTTTACATTGTACCTTACCGTATAAATCACACAGTGGTAAGTGTCACGCATGATGATTTCGACCCTCCTTGCCGCGACAAGGAACCTAGTACATCGATTTACATATTTCAAGTTTCGGCGATGCTCTGTGTTCCCTCAGGCCTCAAACTCAGGCTTCATCTTCCAATCTCTAAGTGCAATTAGAGGCATCTTGGCCCTTCTACAGAACTTGTAAGTCAGCCAGTCACTGTATACACGAACTTCACTACTACTCACAATGGTCTTGCAGCATAACTTCTTGTGTATACATTGCGCCGACTTCGGTAATACCGAGCAGCCGGTGCCCGACCGGAGATTCTTACCAGTAACTTCCTAGCGCCATGCACATAGGATCGTTAACATGCGTAAGGACGACCAGATGTGGCCACGGTGAACTCACAGAGTTCGCCTCTACGCAGCACACGTTTGTGCAAGCTGCAGCGGTGCTGGCGATGGCAAGCAGCGCGAGGATGATAGGGGTGAGACGAGCGAACATGGAATTACTTGGTCAGTGTAGATGAGAACTCTGCTGAAAGACTAACAAGAAAGGCTCTTTATAGGTTTCTTACGCTTTGCCTAGGGCACTGCCAGTCTCCGTGGAGAAAAATTGTATGACACGCAACTGTCTTGGCCTTCCGCACGTTCGCTACCATCCTAACAAACCCTTGGCAAGAAGCTACGGTGCCTCCGGCCGACTCAAGGACGCTTGGTCATAATTCATCACTCAAGATACCTGCCAGTGGGTGAACTTCATGTTAGGTGTCTACTCTTTATGCTACATATGTGAAGAGAGACGGCTGTTGACGTAGTTGATCAGAAATGGTACCGCTTTGCTGTTCGATAGTAAATGCGGCAGGTGGTAAGCCTGTCGCCTAAGCGTTCTGGCCAGGACGAAACATTCTCGTGCATATTGGGGGCACGTGAGGATGTAGTGCGCTACATCTTCCTTTGATCCGGGGCAGTGAGGGCAGCCTTGATGTTATGTGTGGGTTCACGTCTCAGTAGGGACCTCCGGTGGTATATGCACCTCGCCAATGTAAGTGCAATCCTGATACTCCCAACGTGCACAGCAGGGCAACAGGGTTGAGACCCTGGCCAGCGAGTGAGAAGCTTGCCAAGTTTTGCGCCAGCTGAATGATCGGAATTCAGCATTGATTTAGTCGAGTGTAAGCCTGCGGGCTTGCCTAGATTCCTGTAACTAGCATCCGCGATACTGAGTCGAAACCAATGTAACGGCTCAAGCACTGGCAGATGGCGGTCTAGGCCCTCTTGGTCGACGTTTCTACTCAACATTCCGCCCTCGTCGGATAGTAGCACCCAGGTTCTTGCCAGCGGATACAGAGATGGTGTAAGATATCGGGAATTTCAAATTGCTATTGCTTGCTGGTACGCTTCCCAGATAGATGCGACAAGGCATGGGGAGACCCGAGGATACAGGCCTCAAGACCACATTCGGTGATGTACCCAACACCCGCGAATAGAACCACTGATGACCCCATGGAGACAGACACGAACGAACCCCAACTCATACCAACTACTCGTCGACGACTGGGAAGAAGCGAGCACGATAGGCGCCCGAGGGATAAGACGATAGGAGGACGGGAGCCAGAGGAGCGGAAACCGGAGGACGCAAGGGAGGACGCAACCAGAGAAGAGATCAACAACCTCAGGGAAGGACGGAACCAAACTCGACCACACGACCACACGACCACACCTATCTATTTGCAAAACCGAGGATGCGGAGGGACACTGGGGCTCCTTTATGTACCTAGCGTAGTAGCACACCCCACAGGGACATAAATGGATTAAATAAAAATAAATAAAAAAGGCTGCCCCTTTTCATCAACTCGGTGGTTGCACCAGTTGTTCACGAACAAATCGACGTGGGTCTCTCCCTGCCTGATCTCCTTCGGAAGTTAGAGGGCTTTCCCAGAGAGCGGACTCAGATGAGCCCTCCTGCTTACTTAAGGACCAATTTCCGGTGTGGGCCCGGGCCCAGCCGGGTACGCCGGAAACCATGCACACCTAACCTTCGACATTGAACAGGTTCTTGACGTCAAATATAGCTTTTCCGGAGACCATTGTGCGCGTCGCTTACGATCGTGACACAGGTGAACCGTTCAAACTTTGGTGAGGCTTGGGTGTAACATCTAGACGAGCACTAGGTCTGAAAGTGCGACCATAACGTCTAGTTCGACATTACCCTCAGGCTTGGAGTTGCAATGTTGAGCCATCGGCAGAGGCTGCAGCCAACGTTCACATTGCGCCTTAAATAACACAGCGGTAAGTGCCATGTATCATGATTTCGACCCTCCTTACCGCGACAAGGAACTTGAACCTCTCGTCTACATCGATCTATAGTACATTTCAGGTTTCGGCGATACAACCTCAAACTTCAGCCTCGACTTCAAGCTTCACGATGATACCTCTGGCCAAGTGCATTTGGCGGCCCCGTCCTCCACCTACAGAACTCGCAAGTTAGCCAGTCAGTGTATACACGAACTTCACTACTCACAATAGTGTAGCAGCAGAACTTCGTGTGTGCACACGCCCCATCAGCCGCTATAGACGTGCAGCCTGTGCCCTGCCAGCCAGAAGGTGCCTAGCGCCACAGAGAATCGTTAGTATACGCAAGGACGACCAGCCGGCGTGGCCACGGTGAACTCACAAGGTTCGACTGCGTGCAGCACACGGTGTGGCAGTCGCTATCCGTAGCGGTGCTGACGATGGCAAGCAGCGCGAGGATGAAAGGGGTGAGACGAGCGAACATTGAATTACTTGGTTGGTGTAGATGAGAATTCTGCTGAAAGGCTAACAAGAAAGGCTCTTTGTAGGTTTCTTATGCCTTGCCTAGGGCACTGCCTGTCTCCGTGGAGAAAAATTATATGACACGCAACGGTCTTGGCCCTCCGTGCGTCCGCTACCATCCTAACAAACTCTTGGCAAGAAGCTACAGTGCCTCCGGCTGGCTCAAGGACGCTTGGCTATAGTTCATCACTCAAGATACATGCCAGTGGGTGAACTTCTCGTTAGTTGTCTACTTTTTATGCTACCTCGGGTCTCCCCATGCCTTGTCGCATCTATCTGGGGAGCGTACCAGTGGGCAATAGCAATTTTGGGTTTCAGATATCTTATACCGTCTTTGTATCCCGGGTGCTACTATCCGATGAGGGCGGAATGTTGAGTAGAAACGTCAACCAAGAAGGCCTAGACCGCCGTATCCTTGAGCCGCTACACCGAAAGGTTGTAACACTGAATGGTTTCGATTCAGCCTGTGTCGCAGATGCTAGTGACAGGAATCGAGGTAAGTCTGTAGGTTTACACTCACTAAATCAATGCTGAATTCCAATCAAAGTTCACCTGGCACCAAACATGACCAGCTTCTCACTCACCCGTTAGGTCTTCAGGTCTCAACCCTGCTACCCCATTGTGTACCTTGGGAGTACCAGCATTGCACTTACATTGGCGAAGTGCATACACCAGCGGAGGTCCCCACCGAGAGGCGGACCCGACGCATATTGATTGCAGACGAGCTTCCCCTGGAGTGTACGAAGGATGAACCCCCCTGCTTACTCGAGGTCTTGTCAGCGAGAAGTAATGTAAACTTTCGCGCTGCTGTTGGCGATCATGAAGCAGATGGGCCCGCCGGATGCCATTGTGCACGTCGCTTACGATCATGATGTAGATGAAACGTTCAATCTGCGGTGGGGCTTAGGTGCAACATCCACACGCAGACCTCCAGAGGATTCCGAAAGTGTGACCATAAGCATCTGGTTCGAGACTACTCTCAGGCTCGGAATTTGTCGAGTCATTGGTAGAGGCCGCCAACGTTTACATTGTACCTTACATAAATCACACAGTGGTAAGTGTCATGTATGATGATTTCGACCCCCCTTGCCACGACAAGGAACCTCTAGGCTCGTCTACATCAATCTATATATTAAGTTTCGGCGGTACTCCGAGTCTGGCTGTTCCCTCAGGCCTCTGGCAACCTCAAGCTTCATCATTATCCCGTTCCCCGACTGCATCCAGAGCCCTCGCTGCCGTTCTACAGAACTCGTAAGTTAGCCAGTCACTGTGGCGGGCGGCCCGGGATCAAGGCCAGTAGAAAGCGCGACATGGGTTTGACATGACATTGTAAGGCATTACAAAGACATCGCGCAAGGGAACATCTGAGCCATGTCATGCCACATCAAGGTTTCCCCTCGCATTGATCCGGGCCCGGGCCCGTATACACAAACTTCATTACTCACAACAACGTTGCAGCATAACCACGTGTGTATACATTGCGACCCCTTCGGTAATAACCTGCAGCCAGAGCCCGACCAGCCATCACGTGCCTGGCGCCACAGAGAATCGTTAGTATGCGTAAGGACAACTGGCTGTGGTCACGGTAGACTCACATGGTTCATCTCGAGGCAGCACATGGGTTTGCAAGCCGCAGCGGTGCTGGCGATGGCAAGCAGCGCGAGGATGATAGGGGTGAGACGAGCGAACATTGAATTACTTGGTCAGTGTAGATGAGAACTCTGCCGAAAGACTGGTAACAAGAAAGGCTCTTTATAGGTTTCTTACGCCTTGCCTAGGGCACTTCCAGTCTCCGTGGAGCAAAATTATATGACACGCAACGGTCTTGGCCCTCCGCGCGTCCGCTACCATCCTAACAAACCCTTGGCAAGAAGCTACGGTGCCTCCGGCGGGCTCAAGGACGCTTCATCACTCAGGATACATGCCAGTGGGTGAACTTCATGTTAGGTGTCTACTTTTTATGCTACCTACGTGAAAAGAGATGATCCTCGGGTCTCCCCATACCTCGTCGCATCTATCTGCGAAGAGTGTCAGCGGCGGGCAATAACAATTTGGGATTCCCGATATCTTATACCGTCTTTGTATCCGCTGGCAAGAACCTAGGTGCTACTACCCGACGAGGGCGGAATGTTAAGTAGAAACGAAGGCCTAGACCGCCGTCTGCTTGAGCCGTTGCACCGAAAGGCCGTAACGCTGAATGGTTTCGATTCAGTGTCGCAGGTGCTAGTTACAGGAATCTTGGTAAATCCGTAGGCTTACACTTGACTAAATTTGAATGCTGAATTCCAATCATTCCCCTGGCAAAAAACATGGCTAGCTTCTCACTCGCTAGTCGGGTCTCAACCACGTTGGGAGTATCAGGATTGCACTTACATTGGCGAGGTGCGTACACCACCGGAGGTCCCTACTGAGACACGGACCCGACACATAACATCAAGGCTGCCCCTTTTCATCACCTTTCTCAACCTCGGTGGCTGCACCGCTAATACCAGTGTTGTCCACGAGCAAATCGACGTGGGCCCCTTTCTGCCTGACCGGGTGCCAGTGCTATCCGACGAGGATGGAATCTTGAGGAGAAACATTACAGAAACATCAATGTAAGAGGTCCACGTGCAGTTTGCGCTCTGTCAGCCACTAGGCACTGACGACCCCGTGTGCGAAGATGAACATCCAGTTCGCTGAGGGCCAACCTGAAGCACTTTGTCATTATATTTGCTCCGCTTAAACCGATTTTTGTATGGAGTCTGTAGTCTCGAGGTTCTTGCAACTCGTGGAGTAACATGTGAACGAGCTCAGATCGTCGTCCGCTTACAAGTCGTTTGGAGGCGTGGAGTAGTTGGGACCCGCTAAGTCGTGATGACTCGGCCACATTACAAATTGGGCTGCATCAAGACACTGGAAATGACAAGGTTGAATAGGTATAGTGCATAGTAACCGCACCCTAGGAAATGCAGGCACTAATGCACAAACAGCCATGATGTTACATACTTGTAAAATAGATGAGAGAGATTGAAAGGACTGTTAGGATACATGTGTTGTTATGGAGGTTCCGGTGGCGTCTACTAATCTTCAACTGTCATATCCTGGAGGGAGGTCGGTATACTGGGGAACTGGTCCACCTGTTGATGTACCAGCTGACGAATACTCAGCTACAAGGGAACGATAGTGAGCAGGCGTGACGACGACGACAAAGCATGGAAATTACTCACGCAGGTTTTCCTCATCTTCTATAGACCGTCTCCTCATGAATATGGCCTTCTCGCGTGTTTTCGCCAACACGCTGACGAACTTGAACATCCCCGTGTCAAGGAATCTTATCTCCAGTGTGGTTCCTTCCGTAAGGCCACCATCAGCGGTCGGCTTGATGGTGAGGGCGAGATAGTTCGCGCCGAACACGGGCTGCTCGAATCTGGAAGAGAGAATGGAGGACAAGGGTATAGTCAACGATGTAAAGGACGATTGGGTGTCAGGATTAGTCCAGACGAGCTGTGCGCCAAGATAGCATTCCATGAAATAGTCAATATCTTGATCAGGAGATACGCAATGAAGTTGTGCATACCCGTTGATCGGTGAGGGCCAGCGTTCCATTTGCCTCCAGTTTCTTCAGACCACCACTCCCTCCAGCGGAAGATGAGGTGGATGGGGGCGCGTCTGGTATTGTGAGATTGCATTTGACGTTGTCAACAATCTCGATGAGGTGTTCGCCCTGCAAAAGCAAGGGCTTGCCGTCAACGACTGTGACCCAGTTCAGCGCCATCAATGAGTCCAAGGTTAAAGATCTCGAGATCAGTAACCCTCAGTCATGGAGCCGGAGCTCCAAGAATCGAGGGCAGTGCCAAGCGGCTACGACTCGAAAGGTCTCGAAAAAGCCACTCAAGTACATGAATCTTCTGGAGGGTTCCTACTTCAAGGCTACCTAGCGCAATGGTAGCGCGTTTGGCTTCGATCGCCCAACGGCACCAAAAGGTTGCAGGTTCGAGTCCTGCGGTGGTCATTTTTGGTTGCTTTTTTCGACCATGACTTTCCTTAGATCAGTTGATGCACTCGAGTGCGATTAATGATGAATTGAGATCAACGAGACCTAGTCACCTATGATAGGTCCCAACAATATTGGCCGGCACTAATACAAACTTCGTACAACCATAACGTCAATCGTCCTCGTCCAGTCCAAATTCCTTCCTATGAAACTCGCACGGCCTACTCCCAATGGCCAGTCCTTCCCCAGCCACTAGCCTCCGAACTTTCTCTTCTTCATCGACATGTATCAATATACAAGGTTCGTCCGTAACATCATCTAGGAAATGATATTTCCGACAGACTCCTTCGCCGAAAGGATGCGGGAACAGCTCGTCGTCCTCGGGTTCCGAAGGGTCCGCGAGGAAGGGGTGATAAAGCGCACCGCGCGCAGTAATCCGACGCGTTGATTCCGGTTCCATCACTTGTGTGAGGAACGACAATGCATTTTCGACATCGGTATCATGTGATTCTTGGGTTGGATATGGATAGTCCATGTGCGCTGGGGTAGGAGAGCGTGACCGGGAGGAGTGGCGGTCGTGCCGGTAGGAATATGATGAGTAAGTGGACGATGATGAAGGGGGTGGGCGGCCCGGCGTGGACTGTTCTTGATAAATGTTGTATGGATAGTGTCGAATGTTCGGACGTTGTACATCCACCAGGTGGGGATTTTGTTTTAAAACGAACTCTCGCCAGCTGATACCTTCCGTGGTTATCGATGGCACATTCGTCGCGAACGTACGGCCTATAAGATAGGATTATGGACACGGTCACCCGAAGTGAAAAGACACTGACTGTGCAAAATGGCGGTCTTTTCCATTTTCTGCCGGCCAATGATTGTCGATATCTCCATGAGCGCCTCGATGTCATCAGTCGACTGGAGTAAGGGGAATTTCCCCGTTAGAAAGAAAAGTAGGATTATTCCTGCAGACCAAATATCGACAGCTTCGCAAACGAGTCAACACGCATGCCTATCCAACACAAGCAACCTCACCTCCTGTTTGCGATCCACATTTCAGCAAGACTTCCGGAGCTCGAAATCCTCGAGTACCTGCTCGGTTCGCCTTTGAATGTGGCCTACAACTCGCTGAGATCGAAGGTATGCGAAGAGGTCACGAAGCCTTACCGAGTGTCTTTGTCAGGATAGCCTACCCTCTCACTCGGCCATGAGCTTTTTTGTCGAGCTTCCTTTTGCATCTTTTTGAGGTGCTCAAGGTCGTACTCTTCTCGAGTTCGGACCTTCCCATGAGGATATTCTCGTGACGGCGGCGTGTGCAGGCACACGCCGTGAATCGGTGTTGACGAGTCCATCCGCTGAAATTTGAGACTAAGAAAGACAGCCCCGGAGACTATTGAAAAACCTACGCTAGCTAGCCCAAAATCACACAGGGTACCAATCCCAGTCCGAGGGTCAAAGAGAAAGTTGGCAGGTTTCACATCACGATGAATGATGCCCCTCGAATGAACGTCACGAAGGGCGCGGAACATACACCGGAAATATGCCTTTATACCTGCCATTGAAAGGTCTTTGTAGAACTCCTGCGAGGAGTTTAGAACTAAAGAACAAATGGCCCATCGGAATACATACCCGGAAATCCTCATTGCGATTGTATGGCATGATTGCGACCACTTGGTCGTGATGTCGAAAGGCGGTGATCAGTTGGCATATGTGGCGAGTTCCTCGACAGTCCTCCATGATAGAAATTTCATTTCGTATACGCTCGGGGTTGCTAGTCACGTAGATACGCTTAATGGCAACGAAGACTTTACTTCCCTTGGGGTATGGCGCGGATTGATAGTATGCGGAGGATGAAGGTGTGTGATAACCGTGCCAAGGCCTATTGTCCCACTTTGTATGATACCAAAGGTCGACCGCCTTGTACACGGAAGAGAAGGTTCCTGTGCCTAGTCTGTCGACGATTTTGTAGTCTTCTGAGAGCTGGGGTACAGCTGCCAGTAGATTGGCGATCTCGAGTTGGATCTCTTCCCGCTCTTCTGCGGGCTTAAGATATATTGTCATGGCCTCGTCCGTCTCTCCCGGTGCGTCTACATCTTCGCCTTCCTCTTCATCATCCTCGAGGTCGCACATATCCTGCGGGCAGTCCATTGAGCTCAGATCGTCCCCGCTTTCGTCAAGGTCAACCATAACAGGCAGCTCGTCGCCGTTTGCCTTCGACTTAGGCCTTATGTACAGCTGGGCGAGATGGTTGTGATATTCAGCCATCTCGTGGCGGCTAAAACTGCTGCCGCCATCTTCAGAGGTGAAGTTTTGGACACGGTTGATCTCCTGTGCGGATAGATACTCCTTGTGATATGCTCTGTTCCGTGCATCCGAGGAGCCAACTTCCAGTGGGTTAGAAGAGTGCTGGGAAAGTAATATGGTGGCCATGGTAGGAGGAGGTCTGGAAAGAACGAGTGACTAGCTCTAGGCCGAAGGCGCCTTTGTCAAATTGCGGATGCAACTGGTGGCGGGCGAATATGCCTTGCTCGACGCGACTTGTTCGTTTCACGCGCTGTTAACAAAAGTCACGTGGAACCAACTAATGTATTCTGGCAAAAAAAGATGACCACCGCAGGACTCGAACCTGCAACCTTTTGGTGCCGTTGGGCGATCGAAGCCAAACGCGCTACCATTGCGCTAGGTAGCCGTTGTTGGGTAAGGGGGCACAGCCAACAAGGACTCGTGTTAGCATTTTGGGTGACAGCATATTGAGCGAACTTGCACGAGCTACTTAGTACGCCTGTCAACGGTGCTCATGTCGTTAACAGCGTGAAAGTGTTCTCCCTCCATGTACCCCCAAGAGGAGTTTATAACCTGGTCCTTAACCGCCCTCAAAGAGCCGCTCTTGGTCCAAATCGCGCCTTTTGCCGTCATCATCCTCTTTTCTCTCACTTTCCTCCTTTGCGCACAAGAGGCTAGAAGGCTTTCGTCAGGAACCCGGTCGTTTACCATGGTTCTCGAAAGCATTGGCTTCGTCTTTCCTTGGAACTGGGGAGGCGGCCAGTCGAGCTCAGGGTCGCCTCACGAGACGAAAAAGCTAAGAAAAAAGCAAGTCCGTACTCGTTCTGAACAACTAGAGATGAACGGATATGCCAAACCAGGTACGCCAACGTACCAACTTGTATGCACGGAATCCACTCAACCGTAGATACAGATACTAGACACGAGTTCTCCGAAGGCTATTACCCTGGCCTCGTTAACATCTCCGGGACATACTGCTTCATGAACTCCACCATACAGGTCTATCTCCCCATGATATCTATGCGCGTCATTTCTCACAAAAGATGCTAGGCAATGGCTTCGTTATCCTACTTGCAACCTTATCTAGTCGCTGCCCACGACAAGGCCGTGCAGTTTGACGTTCCGTCACCTGTTATCGACGCCCTCCTCATGTTGCTACAAGGTCCGTATTACGCTGTCTCAAAGCTGTTCTTCCCACTGACAACGTGGATCCAGACCTGAACGCCCCACGCAGCTCTTATCATTCAATCCGGCCACTTGATATCATCGAGGCACTTGTGAACCATTCTCACGGGAAACACAATTCTCTTTTCTCTTCGCGGGAACACCAGGATGCCCAAGAACTATTCCAGCTCGTCTCCGAGTGCGTAAAGAAGGAGATTGCCGCTGTGAATAAGGAACATCAGCGAGATCGAGGCCTCGGCGGGTTCTCGCAGCTGAATGGGGCGGCCAGCCAAGAAATAGGGATGAGTGTGTTCGATGGGTTGACTGCCAATAGAAGGAGTTGCGTAGTGTGTGGCTACACAGAAGCTGTCATGCATTTCGCTTTTGACAGCTGGCAGCTGGCTGTCCCGAGATATACGGCAAGTCCACTTCGTTGGCTAAGTCCTGGGCTTCGCTAACCATGTGCTAGGCAAGTTGTCGACTCGAAGATTGTCTCGCTGAGTATACCAAACTCGAGATGCTGAACGATTGCATTTGTCGCAAGTGCTCAGTGATCGCAACCCGTGAGCGCCTTGCGCAGGAAGCGGATCGGCTGGAGAGAATTGTGCTTGCGGACCCCCAAGCCTCGGTTTCTAAGAAACGAAGAGCGAAGGAAGCTAGGAAGCTGGAGCTGAAAGTGAGGGCATCTTTGGAGCATGGCAGACTGGAGGAAGACATGAGGGGTATCAAATTGGAGAAGGTGTTTAGCAGAGCGTCGACGAAGCAAGCAATGATAGCAAGGGTATATCTCCTCCAGACCATCGTGTACACCACTCTGACATCCCGCCCAGCCTCCACACGTGCTCGCGCTCCATCTCAATCGCTCGCTCAGCTATGGCCAATTTGCGATGAAGAACTTAATACGAATTGTTTTTCCCGAGATACTGGACCTCACTCCATTCATGACTTCTGGTAGTCTTTCCACTGTCCCCTCGGTTCCTATCTCCGCACCTCCTCCGAACTTGCCTCGCTCAACAACACCCACCCAGGCCATGTACTCTACACCTCGGACGATCTATCGCTTATCTGCCGTCGTCTGCCATTACGGCCAACATTCCTTTGGTCATTACGTCTGCTTCCGACGTAAACCACGTCCTCCCTCATGTGGCACGAACCGTTACGCGCCACCCCGACTCGCTCATTTTCTAGGTTGCGAGTGCGAAAAGTGTCTCCACTATGGCAACATCAGGGACGACGACGACGCCGTCGACTCAATGTACCGACCAGGCCGCGGTTGGCTCCGTGTCAGCGACGACTCCGTCAGAGAATGCGGCCTCGAGTCTGTGCTACAGGAGGGGTCAGGAGCATTCATGCTCTATTACGAACGCGTGGTACAGTCACGCCCTGGCATCTACCCGTTACACAGCTCACCACGAAGCTCAGAGGAAACCCTCAGGCCGAAACATTCAATCGAGGGCGTCAATGGATCCACGGCGTCGTTAGTGAGTGTGATGGATTCGAGAGAGGGGAGGGAGAGGTCGGTGTATGGGGCGAGGATTGTGAGGAGCGTGGCTGCTGGAAGAGGAAGGAGTGCGTCGGCTGCCCCGTCTGAACGAGGCTCGAGCAAGGACCCCCTGCCAAATGGGAATGGATTCGCCTCGTCGTCTGTGATTCTTCTCAACGGAAATGCTAGTCACTCGTCGCTGATTCTGGAAGCGAGCACGTCAAAAACTGCTGCATCTAGCATCTCGGCCAAGTCATCGAAAGCGTCGAATCTGTCAGCGTCAGCCCCCGACCTCCGTGAACATTCTGTTTCTATTTCCTCTTCCCATTCGTCTTCGTCTCTGCCCCATCACAAGTCACCCCAGCCTGTGCAACCTTCGTCTGCAGTCGACCTGAGAGCATAACCAACATTATATCCTCCCATCATTACTCATGGTATTACATTCTCTTTATTGCCCCCCGCTGTATCTTTACCTTTACCGCTCTTCAGTCGTTGAGGAGCACTCTCGTAGTACCTACTTATACTGGTTCACGATATGAAATGTGAAAGAGGTCATCGTATATTCTGTGATCATCATGAGCATGCCAAAATATAATACTACCATGACCTATTGTCCCGCATCTCAAAACATCTAAAATCATCCCGTCAAGCCAAGCAACCTCCGCCAATGCCCTGCATCGCCGTCCACCCCGTGGACCGCCTATCCAAGAGGTTTCCAATCACAAGCATAGTATGATACGAGTGAGAGCGCTCCGCTCCCTGATGGAGCTTCGCGTGTCGTGATCGTGAAGGGCCGTGAAACGGAGGCTGTGACGGATATATAATAATACAAAATATTCGACGGTCCGAGCGAGGAGTGAAACGAGAAGAAGAAAAAGTGACGCTATTGGCTGGTCGAGGTGATCACCAGTAGATGCGTCGCTCGACGGTTCGTTGTTTCAAGGCCGGTCGGGTGTACGAAACCGTGCGCTTCACGCGGGTAACGGTGGGATACCTGTCCCCAGGGGGTAGCGTTGGTGAGCGGTTGTAATGACAGTGGATGAAGTGTGAGAGCCTACCATGCCTGGTAGATTTCGTTGGCTTCGAGCTGAACTTCGAGGATTTGACGGCCCTGTTTGGTGCTTTAGTTGGTGGAATTGTGATGATACATAGCAGGACGCACAGCGAAGTCAGTGAATGAGCCAACGACAAGGCCCTCCTTGCGACCGTAGCGATCGTGGTTGACGGCGACCAGGTCACCAGGCTGAGTGGATAATCATACTCCCAAGTCAGTACGACGCGAAACGACAAAGAACGAAGAAACGCGACTGACGGTGATTTCACCAGAAACAGATCTGTACTCCTCGATTTTCTCGTAGGTCGCCATTTGCGATTGAGGACGGGTGCGGGAGAGAGGAAAGGAAGGCGGGCGAGGAAATACAAAAAGATGGGAGAAAAAGGAGAGACAACGGCGGGGTTTTTATAGATCATATTTCCGGATAATAATGACCCCCAAAAGGTGAGGCAGGACACGAGGCAGCCGTCCATTGTCCGTGGAAATTATTCACCAACCAATCCGCCCTTTGTTCTCGCTGCCGAGCAAAGGCCGGCCTCACTTGACGACGATAGCAAGCAACCTTCATTGTTGTATCAGTTGGGTTCATCGTTGTCTGGCACGGAACTAGATACGATTATATTGTGTTCTGGGCGCACCAGAGACGATACCCTTCGTCTGCCATGGAAGTATTCGGGTTCTGATTACGTTCCTGCGACACGAGACTGCCTCACGTCCCATCAAATTCGAAAATGTGATAAAAATCGGCTACTGTGTCAAGGTGTCTGTAGGAAGGTGAGGCAGTACAACAGGAGGTGAAATCGTGATGCATCTACGACTTGAGGCCACATTCAAGGCGAGACAACAAAAATGGGAGCCATGCGTCAGCCACGAATTCTACCATACATGAGCGCTGAAATGGATACAGTAAGATGGATGGTCACCGAGTTCAACCAGCCTTGGCAAATATCCTGGTCAACCTCTGCAGCCATAGAAGAACGAGATCACGAAGTCTGAGCGGCATTCGAGCGCCAACGCCATCATTCCCCGGGCATAATTCCGCCTTGAGGCGTGGCAACGAATGACTAGACAATTCCTGGCTTCTCTCAGCTATCCCACGAAGGATCTCGTTCCCGAATTCTTGATAAGCCTTGGCTGTTCGTCGCCATTGCATTGTGTTTACGGACGAGCGAGTTCAGTTCGGCGATAGCGGTATCGCGACAAGACTCAGGCAAACGGGAAGTAGATAGGTGACGGCCGTGAGACCAAGGCCAGCAAGAGAAGCGAGACGCCACGCCGCGCTTCATAAGATCTACTCGTTTCTGCCTGTTATCCAACTCGTTGGCTCCAGGGCTCAATGGCCGCTTGAGGGGAGCCGAACCTGAAGCAGGCAAGGGACGACTACCTGATGTAGAGACAGACCCACGACGGGAGATGACCGGAGGTAGACGCTTGACAACGTCGGTGGTTGCATCGTTCCACCATGCCTATCGTGTGTGGGAACTACTGCGTCAGGTGTGCGGTATTGCGAAAGCACGGAGGTGCATCCGCGATCCCCTGGTCGTAATCCTCACCAGCGAGGAGTCACACTCGACGGGGAAGGCTGCAACGAGCTGTTGGCCACCAGGGTTGTTTGAAGTCTCACCAGGTGTGGATCCATCACGCTGCGGGTGTCCTTCCCCTTCCCCTGCTTCCTCCACATCAGGTACGGGTGTAGGATTGGGCGACTCCGACATGTAAATCTGCTGCTGGTACGATGAGCATGAATTCAGAGGCTCCTCCTTCGGGTGAAGTCGCCATGGGCATTGACTGCCTTTGCTAATACACTGTTGTGTCCCGTTCGATTGACTGGCCGTGGATCAAATCTCGCCAGGTCGTTCTCGGGAGCAGCTGAAAGTACCACTGGCGAACGAGCACGAAAAGGGTGAGGAGGCGACGTGGACGTGGACATGTTGAGGAACAGGATGGTGCAGGGGTAGGTCCACAAGTGCTGACGGTATGAGCCGCGGCTCTTCAGGCCTCAAGCACGACCTGTTAGCAAACAGAGATCTTCCCACAAGGCTTTCCATCCGTGGTCATGGATTCGTCCTCCGGTTCATCGTCTGGGTCCTTTTTGGGTCCTGGAAGCACCTCCTCGCTCGCGTACAACCGGACTATCTCATACAGGAAAATTGGATCCCCTTGGGCATGATTAATGATATCAATCTGGCTGAAAATAATGCACGAGTTCAGGACCTTGAACGTCGAGTCATCGAGAGCACGCGCAAGGACAACGTCCTTGAGGAACTGAAGGCGGTAGGTGTGGTGGACTTTCTTCCGAATGGCTTCGTCTTGTATGGGAATGGGTTGGTGAAAACGGAGGAATTCGCGATAGTTGGCCTTGTGTGGGGAACTCGGGGTCATCTGACACCGCGATGATCAAAATCAGTGAGAGGAATAATTCAAGAAGAACGCACATTCACGACTACTCCAAAGAAGAGTCGAGTATGTGCTCGTAAGTCCCATGGTCGTTCATCACCACTGCCAATGAAATCAGTGATGTCACCAAAGGTACCAGTGATGTCCCCCAGGCCATAGCACAGGTCCGGGAGGTTGAATGTAACTAGGCGATGTCGATTGTGTGACAACAACTTGAATGCTTGATCATGGGGGGCGGAACATCAGCTTAAATTCGCTCGGGTGGGTCATCCTCCACCCTTTGTGCCCCCGAAGATTCGTGCCTGTGGGTACTTGCGAGACGTTCAAGCAAACCATCCTCGTCGCCATCCTCCCTTCTCCGTTTTCTTCACTTACATATAGAGGGTTGTAGTGGAGTGCTGCTTTCCCTAACACCGCTGGAGTAGTGACCCAGTGATCACGTATGGTGGCACTGCACCCAAGGAGCTTCAGCCACCGATTTTTGCACTCCTTCCTCGTTGCACTACACAACAACACTGAAATTATGTGAAATGACTCGAGAGGCACTCCCAACATTGAACAACACATGGGTGAACAGTATGATGTATCACCTATCGATGTCGAATGGG
>KN819325.1:1879056-1916294 GCA_000827475.1 Paxillus involutus ATCC 200175
TGGATTACGTTCCTCGCTTAGCCAGGCAATTGGCTGAACTGACCTTCCAGCCGGGCCTTCTAGATCGACGGATATAAGACAAGTTGTTGTCGAGCGTACGAGACGCTGATGTACCTCTATACGGTCTTCAACGAGGCTCTGCCAGTCTTTCAGGCTGACAGGATTTATTTGGGTCGAGGAACGTTGTCCATCACCTCCACCATTGATGCCCAGCCGATGATCCAAAATCGACTCGCGAGCACGAGTCAAACGACTAGCTTGCTGTCTCCGCCTCACCAGCTTTCTCTGCGTTCGCCTTGTACGCTCGTCGGCGTCATCGGATCCAGTGGATGAGCGAGCAGAAGAAGGCGAAAAATTGCCCACTTTTATCGATGCAGATGTGTGCGAGGGCGCTTTGTAAGTCGCATACCAGGGTCTGTGGCCTTCGATACCTGGAAGTAACGGCTCGTTCGCGACGTTCGTTTTGCCATGGACGTATAGGAGTGGAAGCAAACTGCGGAAGGACAGGAGGCTGATGGATCTGCCAGCGCGGAGGCGATTCCTTCGATTTTTGATTGCGGTCCTGAGGGGCTTGTACTTGTCGACAAGCATTCGCAGGACCGCATCTTGCATCGGTTCTTCGCCTGTCCAGTTCTGGTGTTGACTTTCGAACTGAGTCAGTTTGCTGGTTCTGGTTTCCGCTACTAGTACGGCAGTCTTGGTCTTGGCCTCCGAGTCAGCCTCTTCTCGAACAGCATTTGCAAACAGTTTTGAGCTGGCGCTAGAGCCGCCGTGGATATAACGGAAACGAACTGTCTAGAAGAACAGGGTGTGGGGGAATGCCTCGCTGCCGGCTGGACGAAGCGTGACCAAAAAGATCTACTCGTCATATGCGGAGCTGGAAAGACAGTGCACCGCGACATTCCCAGAATCGGCTGTGAGCTCAAGGAAATCTGATTGGCTGAGATCCGCGGCAATTCCACGCCGCGGCGGTGCACCGTTCAGACCACAGTGCTGGTACGGAGATACAAGCAGGTTACATTTCTCGACCAATCCCTCGTTACATACATTCAAGTTCTCCACTTCTTTTCTTTCAGATCAGATTCGACGGGTATTGGAATTCGTCCAGCCCCACGAAGTTCTCCTTGACGCTTCTGGCGGACACGAAGCGATAGAAGATGCTAATACTTCCTGCTTTGTCGTTCGTCCCACTCCCACGTGCACCTCCGAAAGGCTGCTGTCCGACTACAGCACCTGTGCATTTATCGTTATAATACACGTTGCCGGCCGCATTGCGTAGTTTGTTCGTGGCAGTGATGAGCGCCTTTCGATCGGTGGCGAAGCTGAAAACAGGTGGTTCGTGAGTGTGTGGATCTTGTATGAACTAGGGTTGACCTACATAGCGCCGGTCAGTGCGTAGACAGACGTGTTATCGATGAGTTCGAGAGTCTTCTCGAAGTCTGCATCGTCATATACGTAGACCTGTGCGAACAGCGTCAGGCATGCAACCTATGCGATTCAAATCAAGTCCTTACCGTGATCACAGGACCGAAGATCTCCTCTGTCATGGTTATCGACTGAGGATCCTTTGTCAGGATGACGGTTGGCTCAACGAAGAAGCCCTTGGAGTCGTCCCCTGTACGACCTCCGTAAACTGTTTGGCGATGTCATCCGTGTTCTGACTTACCAGTTCCTCCGATCAGAACCTCACCACCAGCCGCTTTCGCCTTCTCGATATATCCTATAATCTTATCATACGATGGCCGACCGCTGTGGACAGCAGCTATCAGTAAAGGTCCGCGTTAGAAATCGAAACTAAAACTTCACATGACGGGACCCATGAAATGACCGAAATCTTGGACTGCCCCGACTCGAATCTTGGCGATCTCAGTTAACAGCTGACTCTTGAAGCCACCCGCCCAGACCGAGGATGAAACGTACAGCCTGGAGAGCGCAGAGCATTTTTGTCCTATTTCACAAGCCCAGCATCAAGATGTGTTCCCAATCCGAAATAGACCCTTGACTCTACCTTGGTATTCAAACCCAGCCCTGATGGTCTGAAGCACTGCGTTGCGAATTTCCGCCGACTTGTGGATGATATGGAAGTTCTTTCCACCGGTTTCTCCGACGATTCTTGGATAGCCCCTATACTTGTCAAGGTTCGCGGCAATGTCTTTCCAGAGCTTCTTGAACACGAATGTGCTTCCTGTGAAATGCAAGGCAGCGAAACTAGGGTGTCCGATTGCCTGCGCTACAACCTCAGGAGGTGGCCCAGGGACAAATTGGATGACGCCAGGGGGAACTCCGGCTTCTGCGAGAATTTGGTAAATGAGGTAATTGGAATACGTAGCCGCAGGCGAGGGTTTCCAAACTACGACGTTACCGACCAGAGCGGGTGCTAGATGTGATTATGTCCAGTCTACGAATGAGGGAGATAGGGAAATCGAAGACGTACTTCCAGGGAGGTTCCCCCCGATAGCCGTGAAGTTGAAAGGGGAGACAGCTAGCACAAAACCTTCGAGCGCTCTGTACTCAACACGGCTAGAAGCGTGTCAGGTATAACCCTAGGACACTAACCAATCTGGCTTACTTCCAAGTACCCTGAGAATTTCTTGGGGGTTGTTGAGCATAAAGTTCTTCCACATACTTCACACCAAAGCGGAAGAAATCGCTGAGCTACGATATAAAATTAGATCCGGACAGCTATCATGACGGTGGCCGGAAACCTAACGGACCTCTGCGGCAGCGTCAATCTCAGCTTGCCAGGCGTTCTTGCCTTGACCAAGCATAGTGGCTGCCATGAGCTTGTAGCGATACTTTCCACTGACGAGCTCAGCGGCACGCAAAAAGATGGCAGCCCTGTCGTTCCACGGCATGGCCTCCCATTCCGCCTTTGCAGCAAGGGCACCTTCGATTGCGCTGGCGACTGTGGCCTCATCGGCTTCATGGTAGACACACAGGTTCCTGGCATGGTCCGATGGGATGACTTGGTTTGCTAGATTTCCTGTCTTGACCTGTAGAACGATGGGACTCTATCGATCTTGATTTGGACGCTCAATGGAGCAGCCACATACCTGTCTCCCATTGACGATGCAGGGTACCTCAAAGGGTAGGTCCTGTTCCATCTGCTTCAAGGCGACTTCCAAGCCTCTCCGCTCCTGGGAACCCAGGGAGTAGCTCCTCTGTGGAGTGGTTAGACCGTGACGCATGAGTAGCAGGCAGGGGATTCACCATCGGCTCATTGTCAGTGGCGGGCACTTTGAACGACGCAAGCTGTGGTGTGGTCATGTTCGAATATCCTCCGTTTGGATAGAGTACGAGATGTAGCTACACCGGTGGTCGTTGGTGTTGCAATTGGGACTTGTTCGATGATCAGGCTGAGTGGGGAAAGTCACCTCGGATCTTACACCATGCTGATCCGTCTATAATTAGGTGATAAGATAAAAGCAGTAATGACATTCTCGTCCGACGAGGCTACTACCGATCACGACGTCGCGGACGTCGCGTATACTTACCCCGAAGCTGTCGAGGTCGAGATTAATCGCTATATATTAAATAACATGGGGAGAATGACTTCGGATCCAGGAACAAATGTGTAAACTTAATCAACGGTTCAGACGATACCGAGACAATCTGGATCATAATCAGACGCAATGTGCTCAGGTATCATAAAGGTATAGTCGTGATGTATAAGTAGAGTAGTGCGTAACATCAAGACGTGCCAGCTAAGTTATAATGGAAATAGAGCTACAGGGAAAATGCTATAGGAAGGATGGGAGAGGTAGTTGGTGGTCCGCAATTCGTCCGTAACCCCAAACCAGAGAAAACGCAGAGACCGTAAACGCAGAAGAGGAAATGCAGTGGCTGACGTGAAGATCGGAGAGCTGTCTCGCTCATATCGTGCAAGGAAGGTCATCAATCTGCTTCTTCAGATCCGCAAAGAACGCGTGGGCATCAATGATGCTCCCAGAACATCGGACACATGCAGATGCCTGCGCGACCCGTGCCAGGAATGGCATGCTGAAGATGACATCAGTGGTCGGCCGTATCGCCAGCTCCTCCTTCGCCAGCTTCTCAAACTCTTTCCACCACTTTGGCGGCACGAAGGCCCCATAGTATGGCCCAGAACACTGCATGCACTTGACATCCTGAGATATCTTGAGGAGTGCCTGCGCAGCCTCGGATCGTGTCCTATGGAGCACGAGAAGACGGTGGTAGGCGTGTGCGGAGATGAACTTGAGGTCGTCCGACAAAGGACAGTCAAGAATATTGCACGAGAGTGTGTGTCGCGACGCAACCTGTGCTTCGTACTCCAGGTCGAAGCGACTCGCGATGGCATACACGCGGGTAGGGCTTTCTTCCAGAAATCGGGGAGACAGCAACTCCTTGCGCAGCGCAGCTATGGGGCCCAAGAAGTCGTACTTGACGGATGTAGCAAGAAGTGTGACGAGTTCGTCTAACGACGCGACGATTGGGTCTGGCTCTGGGTAGATGAACTGGAGCAGAGTCCCCAACGTGGAGCTATGCTCAGACACGGGAACGACTGGACGGTGCTCTTTCACGTCTGATGGCGGTTGAGGGAGAGAAAACATATGTTCAAAGAAAGGAGAGGCTGAGGCCAAAATACAGCGATGGACGCAGAATTTGACATCGTCGCTAGATTCTAGGAGGATGTCAGCATCCTCGGAGTGCGAGTCGCGATCTGAGACTGTCATGATGGTTGTATGGTAGAGAGCGAACAAGTAGCAGAAACAGGTTGCTAGCTGTGCTAAGCAGAGACTTTATAGATTTCGCACGAACCGAGCTGGAGCCACTGCGGGGGGGTGTCAACGGAGTCAAGAGGTGTAGAAGACTGACTTAAAAGAGAACTTGACCACGCACGCACATACTGGGAACTTAGGCACAATGTAGTCCAAATTCCAAGACAGGGGTGAACTGATGGTGGTCTGCGACATTGTTGTACAAACAGGGGTAAATATACCTAACGATTGCGATGTGGGCGACGCTCCTGCGATGAGCGTCGAGTCCTTTCACGTGGCAAAGGCGAGCGGGACCGACGCTGGCGGCGTTCCGTAGAACGATCCCTTTCCCGGTGCCTACTGCGGCTTCTTTTCCGGCGGTGAGATGATCCAGTGTCGGGGACTTCGAACACCATTCCATAGTCACGACGATCATTTTCTCTGCCACTCGCTCGATATCTGCGTGTTTCCTCCAAATCATCCCGACCTCCGAAGCCGCCCGTCTCTCTGCGGCGCGGGCCCATTTTGGGATTGTTGGACCATGAGCCGTTGAGTCGAGACACGGACTGAGAGCTGAATAGGACGGATTTAGGAAGTGCAAACAACGAGTCAAGAACACGCACAAATCAACCCATATCCGTCGGTCGTCTACCAAAACATTTTGCATCTTGAAGTATGCCTGCAGATCTCATGAGGCTGTGCCACTTGAAAACGTCATGAAATTCTCACCTGTTCAGCCTCTTCGCGTTTATCGAATTCTATAAACGCGTATTGCAGCGAATCTCCTGTTTTCTTATCGCGGATTACCTGGCAACTCATAATGGTCCCGAAACGCGAGAATATCAGCTCGAGATCCTCGTCCCGGGTGACCGGATTCAGTTTGCAAACAAATAGGACGTTTTCTGGGGGCCGAACGTTGGCAAAGGGCAAGTCGCCAACCATTTCGAGTGTCAGTGCAGATGCTGCTGCTGCCTTTCTCCGCCGTTCACGCTCTTCTTCTTCCTCTGGCAAAGTGGCAAGTGGATCTTCATCTTCAGCGATCCTCCTGGAATCATCAGGCGGACGCACGGGCGATGATGGAGGCTTGACCAGACCTTCCGGGTCAGGAAATGGGTCATCTACGGATCTTTCAGCACGGCATGACGTGAAAATGTGGAATCCGTACCAAGGATGACGACATGGCGAATCCGAACGTCCTTGAAAGGGCGACCATCCTGGTCGGTGAAGATGTCATTGAGCTTATCCAGCGTTTCTAACCCTTCAACGACGTGACCGAAAACAGCATGCTTGCCGTCGAGATAGGCGATGTTGTCAGCTAGCGTGATAAAGAACTGACTGCCGCAGCCGCCCTTTTCACCGTTGATTGAAGGAGCTACAGCCATCGAGACCATCCCTTTATGTGTGTGCTTGAGTTTCGGTACGATTTCCGGTGTGAAGTATCGTGCTACTGATTTTTGTTCTCCTTGCGAACCGACATAAGACCAGATGGATTCCCCGCCCGTGCCCGTAGCTGTAGGATCCCCAGTCTGAGCAAGGAAGTCCTTCGACACTTGGGGATTTTTCCTATTTGAATATAAGTAGGTCAAACCGAGCAGCGGTGGGCTCACCATTGAAGAATGCGTTCATGTTGTAATAGTACACTTTGCAGAGTTTAAGGAAGTTCTCGCATGTCTTGGGGCATAGTTCTGTCTCCAGGTCGATAATAATATCCCCGACGGACGTCTCGAACAGGACGGACATGAAGGAGCGTGGATGCCAAGGCAAGAGTCACTTGGGCACTTGGTCCTTGCGGGCGTTACCCCAACGTCGTCCTTGGCGAAGCGGATTTTCCGAAGACAATAGTGCAAGTTTGGATGAGAGAATTCCAAGCAACAGATGAGCAACAGTCCTGGATGAACTGGGCTTTTTGGTCACTGTCACGGTCGAGTGTGTTGTGGAGGAGTCTGCGGGAGCAATTCATCGTGTGATATTAACCTTAGTAGTACGCGCTCCTACTGCTGCAATTACTACCACTTTCAAAGTAACCACCGAACGAAGCCCTGCAGTGATTACTTAGACGTACTCTTGTGTATGGGTGAAACCATCACCGACATTTGACCGACATCATCGAAAGATCTTATTTGTAGTGTTACTAACAATCCTGTGGACCGAGTCCCATATATACTCTTGTAGATCAAACGTACCGGCGAGGACGCGATCGATCTCCCCGGACACGAGGGCACCACGCCTTTCTTCGATATGCAATGGCCGTGGATCTGTGGGCATACCCTAACCAAATCTTTGAACCCGAATGCTCGAGAAATGGGTTACTTTTGCAAGCTTCAGGTATTGGTGATTGCCAGTGGATTGTATCTGATGAAGAAAAAAGCAAAACAATGACCACCGCAGGGGTCGAACCTGCAATCTCCTGATCACACGACATCGTAGTCAGACGCGATGCCATTTCGCCAGGCGGCCGATGGATTGTCGTGCTTAACTTTTCCTTCTGTCCACCGTGTGCCTACTTTCCGCGATACCTCTTGGTAGGTGGATCAGTTTGATCTAATCTGCAATCCTCGGCTGCGGTGCTTTGACTGAAGTCAAAATATACTAGGTACTCAATGGCTGTGCGCGAGCATCCAAGATTGCCAAAAAGCATGAGACCTTGAAGGTAAACCAACGCAGAAACGCCCATGTACCTTGGTGCCACAGCAGGGGAAAAAAAACTTGGCCAACATGGGGGTCGAACCCAGGACCTTCGCGTTATTAGCACGACGCTCTAACCAACTGAGCTAGCCGGCCATACAAACTTCATCGCGAAAGGGTAACAAGGACGCCTGATGACGAATATGAGGAGCAAGCTCAGGCTTGCATTATGGATAGTGCTAGGTACACGACATGACATCGATGAAAGAAAAGGACGGGCACATAGTGGGCACATAGCTAAAGGTTTTGCCTATCATACACGGTGTCACTCAAGGTCCATCTCTACATCTGCAAAATGAAAGGCTTCCAAACGGCCATGCATAAATTCCCCATCCAACATGTCGCACATACAGTACTCGCTGGTGTATGGGTCGTTGCACTGCGATTCCCAAAGTTACATACATTTCTCGCCTTACTGCTCCTGCTTCTGGTTCTGGCCTGCTGACTTGCCAAAGGAAAATGAGCCCGTCGAACCACCTGGACCGAACCCAAAGGCATTGGGGGTTGCATTCGCAGGCTTGCCGAATAATGGCTGCGTTGGGCGGTCACCCGACGCAGACGTCGATGTCTGTCCGAATGCTGAACTAGCAGGACCACCAAATGTGAAGCCGGCCGCAGGCTTCGTTTGTGCACCACCTGCAGAAGTAGATGCGGATGTGGCCGCATCGGTCTTGTTCCCAAACATGAACGTCGACGTCGGGGAGGATGTACCGAATGTGGTACTCCCAATGGCCGATGGTGGCTTAGCGGCATCTCCAGAGCCACCAAATACTGAAGTTGGGTTAACAGCACCTGCACCACCACCAAATATAGATGGCGGCTTGGAACCCTCAGTGAGCTTAGATCCAGAGCCAGCCGCACCAAACGAGAAAGCGCCTGTTGATGCGGGGCCAGATGCAGGCGATCCGGCGGGCGTAGTGGAAAATGGGTTGCTCGTACTGCTTCCAAATGTCGGGATAGACTTGGATGCTGACGCTTCTCCGCCAGCGGTCGCCGGCTTTCCAAAAATATTCGTCGATGACGACGAAGCAAACGTCGAGCCTCCAAAGGCAGCTGATGCTCCTCCGAACGGTGAAGGCTTGGCAGTTTCATTCTTCAAACCAGTCGTGGCACCGAAGACAGGGGCTGTGGCAGCAGATTTCTTGGATTCGTCTGCAGCTACAGGCACAGAGGTGGAAGCCCCATATGTTGGAGCTGTCGAGGATGGTTTCGCAGACCAAGTAGGAGCGTTTGCTGAAGTTGTGGATGACTGTCCAAACGAAAACTTAGGTGCCGAGGGTGCTGTGCCGGCAGGTGTAGTTGAAGATGTACCTGAGAATGAGAAAAGCGGGGTGGCTGGCTTCGAGCTATCAGAAGGCGCTGGTGTCTCGGTCTTGACAACCGCAGGTGTGGAGGCAAATACAGAAGTTGGTGCTGCGGAGGTAGGTGCAATATTTGAAGGTCCTGTACCGAAAATCGACAGTTGCGGCGTGGGTGCAGTAGCGGCTGACGGCGTGGAGGCCGATGTAGCGGTACTCGGCTTGGCAAAGGAGAAGGGGGCCGGTTTGGACGTCGCTTCCGTCGGGGGAGGTTGGGACTGGGTCGTTGCACCCAGGGTGAAAGACGAAGTACTAGCTGGCGTTGTTGTGGATGGGGTGGTCGCAGAGGCTTGTTTTGTGAAGAAGTTTGGTATTGACGGCGTTGAAGATGCTGTGAGGGCTGTGGAAGCAGTAGTCGTAGCTGATGGTGCTTGGGGTAGCTTCGGGAAAGAGAATGAAGGTACGGAAGGTGCAGAAGTCTGAATTTTCGGAGCGCCAGGGAAGAGAGATGACGGCGTAGCAGTGGGCGGAGTGGTGGAAGACAGTGAGAAGCTAGGGGAGGCAGTTGCAGTAGGGGCAGTGGTAGCCTTTGTCGAATCAGTGGTACCAAGAGGAGTCGCAAATGAGAATGTTGAGGTGGTTGACTTGCTCTCCGTAGCAGAAGGCTTCTCGTCCGACTTTGCCTCTGTGCGTGGAGAAGGCGCAGGGGTAAACGTAATGGTAGGGATGGTGAGCGGGTTAGCGCGAAGTTCCGGTGCAGTCACACTGGTTGGCATTTCACTTCGCTTTGGGGGTGGAGTCTGGGCCTTCTTCTGCTCTTCCATTTTCGCACGTATCTTGGCCAGTGCCTCGGCCTCGCGGTCCTGTTTTTCCCATTTCGAGAAACCGCGGAAACCAGGCCGCGTTGGGCTGCCAGTGACACTTGAGAGTATAGGAGTGACAACGATACCGGATGAGGCGACACGACGACCAAGCGTTGGCTGTGACTGTGACTGCTGGAATGGGTTGATGCGAATTGCAGTGTTGCCAGTCATGGACTGACGGAAGGGGCGACGAGCAGGGCTGCCTTTCACAGAGTCCCAGAGCAGGTCTTTACCGCTCTTCGTCGGAGACTCGAGAACATCAGAGCTCTTGGAATCATTCGGGCTTCTCGGCACGTCTTGCCAGGCCAATTCCTGTCTTTCTTCCGCCTCTTTGTACTGTTCCTCCGTCATCCACGTCTCTACGTAAATCTCTAGCGCGGCCGAGAGATCTGGGTGCTGGGAATCCTTAGGCTATGAAACAGGTTAGGTGGACGTCGAACTTTGACATGTATGAAAGAACCTACCATGTGGTATTTATTCCGAGCCTTCTTGAGCAAAGTGAGACGCAACCGCTCGCCTTTGTCGCCGACCTTGTATTGGACACCATCAACCTCCCACTCGTCGCCGATCCTGCGACCGCCGCATAGGGGATCCTTGGATACACGTGGGTCATCCGCCAACGTATCGTCATTTTCCCCAGAAGTAGCTTTCTTGCCCCTTTTCTTCCTGGAACTACGGTTGGAATGACGCCGAGAACTCTCGGAGCCATCGCCCTCACCTTCGCTCTGGGGCGACTCGGCATCACGATCCCGTTTCTTCCCGCGAGCTGTGATCTCTGACTTTCTCCGCGCGATCGTTCGACGTTTGCGATGATGTGTAGATTTTCCGTTCTGAACATCCTCTTCATCATCACCTCCAAAGGTTGATCCAGCTTCTACCCGATCTCGTTTCTTGCCGCGAGGCACAGTCCTGAGTTCTGTGGCCTCATCTTCGTCAACGTCTCCCATTGCTTCATCCGCGGACTCGTGGTCTTCATCTTGGAGGTCATTAATACGGCTAGATCTCATTTGTCCGTTCATATTTACACGATTGCTCTCAACCCGCAGGTCAGGGGAATCCCTCGACCCCCGTCGAGATCGCGTGTCGGTGTATTGGGCGTACCAGTCTGCCTGTTCGTCACCGTCGATGAGCTCTTCGCCATCGATGCGAGACTTTTTCAAGGTCTCGAATCCGACGTCACTTTCGTCAACGAATGACCGTTTTCTGGATTCCTCGGTGGCATCGTCATGGACGGAAAGGTCCTTTCTGGGACGACGGTTGGAAGGTTGTCTGATATGTGGAGGTTCTTGAACAGTTTCGATAACTTCACGATAGCGAGAATTAGGGTTGTGGCGGTCCGTGAAATTGTGCGAAATCACGTCGGGGCGTCTTTGCACAGCTACACGCGACCAAAACACGATAGGTGAAGGGTCGTCATAAATTAATGATGTCAAACACGTTCACCTGAAAATACGTCTTGATTGACTCACTGGTTTCGGGAATCCGTCTCCTCAGGCCATGCGCGTCTATTCGTGCATTGGTCCGCTGATCAACAGCCGGTAAAAAATGGTCCGGTACGTGATTGGTTGTCTTATTCCGTTCTTGGGCCTCGCGTTCGGTGCGAGCACGCCTGGCTGCGGCATATGCTACAGCAAATGGACGACAGTCCGAGTCTGGGATTCCGTGTTTTCTACGCATCGCTCTGAGGGAGTGTCAGAGGCTTTCAAGAAGCAGAAGAAACGGCATGCATACTTTCTGTAGCCCAATTCGCGACTTTTCTTGAGTTGTTCGTAGCCGCGTATGCAGGCGATCCATACCAGTAAACCGAGCCCCAGCAGGGCTGCTGCCTTGATGACGGTATAGTGCTGAGAGAAAGTAGAGAAGAAACCGGAAACCGGTTTTTGCAAGATGGGTCCACCTAGAATGTCGGCCTGCTCGTCTTGCAAGGCCATCTTGGATGTCGCTTGGTGGAGCTGGGATGCTGTCAAGAAAGGCAGTGTGCTGATGGAAGACTACTTCGGCGCGGCCCGTGGCGGAGAACCAACATTTAATCGGCGCTACTTTTGTTCCAGCGGAGACGCAAAGTTTGCCTGAAAAACTGACATGCATCCTCAACATCGACCTTGACGATGGCAAACGTGTTTGCGGCTTGATGGCATCGTATACACACACTCGGCGATGCCACCATGCTGCAGACACGAGACCACATGGTTGCCTTCGCAATCCGCACCCCACTCGCCATTGCCTAGGGACACAGCTCACAGTGCTTTCGTTTCTTACTGGTGATCGTGGCAGAATCAGCTCATTGATGAGCTTGCTTGGTCCACACTTGAATGTTTATCTGTACTTTGCTGCAGTATCTCCCGTGGTCATTCGAGTACTAAACCGACGCAGACATTTTCCGTCTCACTTGTAAAATAAACGCGTTATGTGTAATCCTCGGTGCACGAATAAAACTTGTTGACAATATTGAGCCCATTGTGGACGCAGTTCGTCGTTGACGATAAGAACTGTGACGAAGCTGATTTGTGTAAGCAAGGATTTGAAACACTCTGATTCGTGTGGGAAAATCGTGCGCTAGCACGGTTTTTATACGATCATAAGACCAACAGTACCCGAACAGGCCTTTTTCCATTTCGTTGCACCTCGTCGACCTGCTGTCCCCCTCACTTTCTCTCTCGTCGTCCTACGAGCTTTCTAGCCATGGTCAAGGTTATCACGCATGCTGAGCTCGAGGCAAACAACTCAAAGGACAGCCTCTACGTCCTCCTTCACGGAAAGGGTACGTATACGTGGCTTGCCACCTTTCCCCGCCACGAACTGAAAACTAACACGCATTGATTTCGGTCCAAAATAGTGTACGACGTCACGAAATTCATTGACGAGGTACGCCCTGTGTCATGTTTGGGATGTATGGACACGACATTCACACCTATTTTCCTTCTCTTAGCACCCAGGAGGTGACGAGGTGATACTGGCCGAGGCTGGTGCGTATCTGAGCTCCCCGTCGCAGGAGCTGGTCATCTTACGGTCACTTATCAACAGGCAAGGACGCGACGGAGGCCTTCGAGGATGTTGGCCACTCTGACGAAGCTCGTGAACTTCTCCCTGATATGTGTATTGGCGAGTTCGAGAACGACGGCGTAAGAATCGGGTTCCACGTCATATCCCATGGAACTTGCGATCTAACAATATCCTTCAGACCCTTAAGGTTAAGCAGACAAATGCGGGCGGCTCTGGTGGACCAATTTCCACTGCCGTTGAGCAAGGCTCAAAGTAAGGATCTTTGACGTCGACGTCGTTTTATTCACTCATTTGTTCATTGTTCATCCTTCAGCTTAATGTACTTCGTCCCTCTCACTCTCTTGGGTGCTTACTTCGCATGGCGTTTCTATGCATGAAGTGCTTTCCTTTCCCCAACTGGGACGACGGACGTGGTGTCAATGCTGCGTCTGATACATTTGTCACCAGTGCTAGTACCTACTCTGTTGCTGCTTTGTGTTCAAGTCGCTTATTATAATCTATCGCATGATCCCTTTGGGAATAGAATTTTCCCTCCCCGATGTTATTCCGAAGTTGGATAAGCATGAAATCTGCGCAAGTACATGGAAGAGGAAAAGGTGACACTCGTAAAGAGGTTGATATAGCGATACAGAAGGACGCTACAGTTTCAAATTCGATGAAGTCACTTCATGTCACGCCGCTCGTTTTTGAGGCCCTCAGCCTCGAGCTGAGACAGTCAGAGTCTGACGTAAATGGCTGGTCGAACGGACATACCACATGCAGCCAAGAATGGTCCCCTCCATGCTGTGGAGCATTAGCATGAGTGTCAGACCTAATCAGGTTAATCCATTGTACTCATACCTGTCTTGTTTCAACAGCGTCGACACGTTGGGCGTGAGTGAGCGCAGCGGTGGCAATCAGGACACCAATCGTTAGTCCCTGAGCCCACAAACGAGCTTGTACGACCTAGGCAGGAAAAAAAGTGTCATAACACGAACTATCGAACTCCATGACAATCGTCATTCCCCTCACCTTCTGCGGCATAGTCAACATCCTTCGGTTTCATGTCGAACAGCACATGTAGTATCACGTTAGGCCGATGCCTCACTGGAGACAAAAAGGTGGAAGGACATACGGGTCACGCAAAATAATGTTGCCAGCGATAGCCATCGTTGTAGCCCAGCTTCCCATGATGACGCTGAGCTGGTGTTTTGCTGCCCAGTACGCAACCTTATCCTTCAGGCCCATCGACGCCCACCTTTCGCGCTCCGCTTGCTCGCGCCTCTCGAGTTCAGTCTTGCCTACTCCAGTCCTGAGATACACAAAATGTGGATGTTTCAGAATTGACTCATCCCTGTAAATTGACTGGAGGTGTACCAATGCCGCCGGTCATACTCGAGACCTCTTTGCTCCGCCCTGATGCTAATAAGGGGAGTGATGACGATGACACCGCCAAGCACCTTGAGCGGGAAGGGCAAAGAGCGGTAGTACCTGGTTCGTTTATTCAGGAGGTAGAATGCGGGGAAGGCAATTCCAGTGCCAATGAGCGCGCCTTCGACGGCTCCTTGGATGGTCACCGCGCGGTGCTCCCTTATTTCTTCGTCAGAGAGTCCAATCTAGAGTTTGGATGAAAATTGATGTAGGGAGCTACAGAGGATAACACTCTACCTTCATGATGCAAGTTCATGTATGAAAGGAAGAGCTGGTGTATTGATTTCATGGCAATTCTAAGTACACTAGATCGTATTATGACGCACTTCAGTCGGGAGTTGCCGTCTTTGCAAGTACAGTCGAGGTTAAACGTTTAACGTTTATTGCTATTATCAAGGGCTTCCTACATAAAACTACTACTAAGTACTACATCAAAACCTTCCACTGAGCTTTCGAGTGGACACTTTCAATCCGTATGCGCAAGTAACAACATTATCCACCCTGCAGCCTCATCACAGACATCCGTCGTTCATAAAAATCAAGGAGAGTAAATGATGATGGGCATTGAGATTATGACATGATCGGGGGCACGAACACGAACGAACCGAGCCTAACACTGGGCTCAGAAGTGATCCACCGTGAACGTCCATTTCCCCTCCTTCACATCAAAGCTCTCAAAGTGTGTCTCCTTCATCCCCTTCAGCCTCTTCAAATGCTTGATCGCAGGAGGCGCCTTCTCGTCCTTGACAGGCTCTCTCGTCGCCTTATCCACAGCCCAGCACCCCAGTAGTATGATCTTCGCTCTGACGTTGAGACCTGACCCAGGAGCAGGTTTATCTGTGTCGTCGCCATCAGGGTACACACTGCATTCCTTGTCATCGAATCGCACGAGTTCGCCTAAGAGGGCACCGAGTTTTGGAAGCCCCGTTAGGTCGACGGGATCGAGGAAGTGGATCTCTCCGTACCCAACGCGACCGACGACGAGGTCCTTGAAGGAAGATAGCTCTTCGTATCCATATGTCTTGAGCTTGGCCAGGCCGGGTTTCACCCAATAATCGCCATCTTTGAGAGGTGCAGGGGCGGAAGACGCCTCAGTGGGATTGGCGGCTCTCGGCGAGGACGGTTGCCCAAGAGTGAGCGTGCTATGTGCCGTGAATCGACCTGGGGCTTTGCGACTCGCTGCTGCTGGTGACTCGGTAGGCTGCGAGGGTGACTTCGCTGCTGACGATGCAGCAGCCTCTGTCTCCCTTTCTACTTCTTTTTCTCGCGCAGCTTGGCTCAGCGCAGGGCTGAAGGTCACCTTTCCTAGGCTGCCGCGCATGCCAGGCGACCCAGACCTGCTGAACAAATCCAAAGGCTCGACTTTCTTATCCAGAATCAACTTCTTCACACTCTGCCTTCCTCCACTGCCCAACGCCGGACTCGCACTGCGTCCCAAGAGGCCCTCAGGAACGTCCACGCGGCTCATCGATAGAGAGCCCGTCATTCCATTGGCAAGAGATAGGTTCTGTCCTGGAACACCAAGTACAGAAGACGACGCCGACACACCGAACCCGCGAAGTTTTGATCCCGCCGGGGTGTAATTTAGTTGGTAACGCGGCACAGGTGAACGGGCGGGAGCGTCAACAAAAAACCCTGATTTTTTCTTCTGTTGTTGGTCGATAGGGACAGCACGGGGGCCCGGTGGAAGTATGGAGAAAATTGGTAGGTTGCTTGCAATGGGTTCGGCAATGGAGGCTGTGAATGTGCCCTGGATGCTTTGGGCGGTCGTCGAAGCACCCCCAGTGCTGGTACCAAATAGGGAGGCACCGAGTCCACCGGTGGATGGCGTGGTGCTAAGCGGGGGGGCAACCGGTTTTTGTTGGCCGAATAGTGAACCTCCGAAGGCGCCAGTGCCAGTGGGCGGTGGAGGCAATGCTTGTTGGCCCAATGGTTGTCCGAACATGTTGGTTTGTTGGGTTCCAGTCCCAGTAGTGGTCGTGCCCATCTGCCCGAAGTTTCCACCACCGAACAGACCCGTGCCAGTGATTGCGGGCTTCGGTGCACCAAACAGGCTCGCAGTCTGTGATGGTTGCTGGGTTTGAGTCTGTTGCGCTCCACCGAACATGTTTCCACCGCCGCCAAATAGTCCGCCACTAGAGGGTTGAGTGGCAGTGCCGCCAAACACTAAGAAAACAATTTTAGCGAAGAAGTATCATTAGAGACCATGAAGAACACTCACGTCCACCAGTCTGCTGAGGTTGTTGTGGCTGTTGAGGTTGTTGTGGCTGACCAAAAAGGCTAGGGCCTGTACTCGGGTTGGCCCCGAATAAACCAGTTGTTGGCTGCGTTTGCTGGGCCCCCTGTGCGAACTGATTGCCAAATATCCCAGTGCCAGGGCGTGCACCTGCTCCGGTTGGTTGATTGGGTTGACCAAAGATCGAAGGCTTTGCAGCGCCACTTAAACCTGCGAGGTAATGTCAGTGCACAGTTCCTGAATCAAACACTTCAGCATACCAAATGTGTTGCCTTGGCTTGGTTGCTGTTGAGGCTGGCCAAAGATACTGGATGTGCCAGTGGTAGGTTGGGTGGTGGGTTGACCGAAAGCACTAGTCCCACCAGTCCCACTAAACGCGCCGCTAGCTGTGTAGCGAGTTGAGTTAGACAAAAACCTAGGACGAACGCAAAAAGAGACACGTACTGGGCTGATTGAAAGCATTTCCAAATCCCGTCGTGGGCTTATTTTGCGTGAATGCACCTGTGCCACCGAAGATGCTGTTGCTAGTACCTCCAGCTGGCTGCTGAGGCTGAGGCTGACTAAAGGCATTAAATGCGGATGGTTGCTGTTGCTGCTGCTGCTGTTGTTGCTGCTGCTGCTGCTGCTGCTGCTGCTGCTGCTGGGGCTGGGGCTGGGGCTGCCCAAAGGCGGAACCACCACCAAAGATGCCGGTGCCTGTGCCGCTCGCAGGCTGACTTGGTTGCCCAAAAGTTCCAAACGCATTTGTTGGGGGCTGGGTTGAAGTATTCCCAAATCCGCTGGTGGTACCACCACCGAATATTGAGCCAGTGGCCGGTTGTTGTGTCGTTGCTGGTGCCCCAAAAAGACTGGTTGTTTGTGTTGCGGGGGCTGCGAATGATGTTTGACCAAAGGCACCAGCTGTTTTACGATTTTGTTGATAGTCTTGCCACCGCAGCTCCTAATTCATTCGCAGTCAGTATCTACTCCACCCTGGATACAACATAGGTTTATCAGCGCACCTCTAGTGACGTGCCCCTATAAACTGGCATCGCTGTGGTGGTCTGATATTGAAGCACGAGATTGGGATTCGAAGGATCCTTCTCGCTGAAGACGGAATACGCAGGTGTAGACGTCCCAGTCGTCACAGGAGGTGGGTTGGTATCTGTGCCAGTTGCTATCGACAAAAGGTATGAGTTCAATATACGAAGTCAAAGAAGCTGACCCCACTCACTCGGTGAGGTCGCGCCGAAGGTCGCTGCAGGCTTGTTTTGCCCAAAAATCGATCCACCGCCACCAAAAGCACTCCCTGCGGCTGGAGTGTTGGATGCGAAGAGATTCGTTCCAGGGGTCCCAGCAGTGCTGGTTCCGCCAAACGCATTCCCCCCGGCATTGAACGCAGATGTGCCCCCCCCGAATGCGCCAAAGCCGCTGGTGGGCTTGGGAGCGTTGAACGCGGAAGTGCTTGTGGACGGGGCGCCGCTTTGGCCAAATGCACCTACTCGGTGGAACTTGTCAACAACAGAAATACAAAGGCGCGAAGCGATAGTGAAACGCACCAAAGGCAGAAGTCCCAGTGTTGCTAGTACTAAGGTTTCCAAACATCGGGTTCGCTGCAGGCTGCTGCGGCTGCTGTGGTTGCTGCTGGCTGAATGCGTTGGTTGATCCAAAAGCTGTACTCGGTGGTTGGTGGTGCGAAAAAGACAGGGACTGTGAATGACTTGGCTTACCTCCTCCGCTTCCGAAGGCGCTGGGTTGACCAAAAGCGGAACCTTGGTTCTGCTGCTGGTTCTGCTGTGGATTAGTCCAAGAAGACTGTACTGGGTTCGATCCGAACATTGGAAAGGAATATATAACACTGGCCTGCTCGTCGTTGCTGCCATTGTCAACGCTGCGTCACTTGGTCCAAGGCGCGGTGTTTCAATATTTTAATGTCAGACAAAGGGGCGTATTTGGTATGTCATACCCACGGTCGTTGTAATGAAGACTGGCAGCAAGCGTCCAAAAATTTGGCTGTGGAACGTTGGTGGAACGTAGCGGAGGGTGCAGAGAACAAGGGCAGTCACGATGTCAAGCGGATCAGATAGACAGAAACGAAAACCAACATTTAACACTCTCGAACGCGAGGAATCCTTCAAAAACCCTTCAAAAAATGCATCAACTTATCCAATACTCAACGAATTCGTCACACCGCACATAGAATCGTTCAATGCGCTCTTTGACGATTCCGGACTGCCTAAGGGTGACGGCAGTGGAAAGGGGCTGCTATCGCTTGGCCTCAAGGATATTGGAGACCGTGTTGTGTTTGATGGCACGGGACAGGTTGGCACGGAGAGCGGTCAGACGGGGTGGGGTAATCGCTTGAGCAGTGAGTGAATCGCTCATACTCAGGGATCCACCTGATGACCTGCCATACTATCAGTCTGGATTGAGGAGGTCTCGATAGCGCCTCCAAGGGTCCCGGATCGTGATACATGGAGCACCGAACGACGAGTTTACCCTGCGGAGGTATGTGTCATATGTACAGCCAGTCCTTGCTTTACTTCCCAGTTCTCGTTTTAAGAGCAGATGCTAATGTTTTGGGGTGGTTACCCCGTTTTAATCAGGCTCGTGAACGACTAACTTCGTACAGGGGTCGCATGCAGGCCAAAGTATGCTGGAAAATAAACGAGGAAACACATCCTGATCAATGTATCATGCGAGACTGTGGTCTCATCCCAATCATGATCCGAGTAAGTACCACTCCCATCCCTATCGATTGGTTTCTTACGCGCGATTAGTCAATACGATGCAACTTGCGTGGTCTGCCATCTTCTGAACTCGTCCGGCGACACGAAGAACCCGAAGAGTTTGGCGGATACTTCATCATCAACGGGAACGAGAGGCTAATCCGCTACCTCATCCTGCCTCGCCGTAACCATGTCATATCCCTCCTCCGCCCCTCCTTCGCTAACCGTGGTCCGTCGTACACCCAATACGCCGTTCAAATCCGCTGCGTCCGACCCGACCAATCCAGCATCACTAATACCCTCCACTATCTTTCCAACGGAAGCGCCATGCTTCGCTTCAGCTTGCGAAAACAGGAATATGTTATCCCCATCATGCTGATTCTTAAAGCCCTTATTGGTGCTTCAGACAGAGAAATCTTCGAATATGTCATGATGCAAGATTATGAAAACACCTTCCTGACTGATCGCGTCGAACTGCTTCTACGCAGCTTTAAAATGTATAGTCTATATACTGGGGACCAGTGCCTTGAATATCTGGGTGACAAGTTTCGTGTTGTGTTGGGCATGCCAGAGGACTGGACAAACCAAGCACTTGGAGCGTGGTTGATCCAGAAGATGGTCTTGGTTCACCTTGAAGAGCCTCGTGATAAATTCCGGTTGCTCGTGTAAGTCTGTTCCTCCCTCTTTGGCGTTGATGGTCACTAACCTGGAACACAGTTTCATGCTACGAAAGTTATATAGCCTGGTGTCGGGATCATGTTGTGCAGACAACCCAGATTCACCGCAATACCAGGAAGTGCTCCTCCCAGGCTACTTTTACGGGATGATCATTAAAGAACGTCTCGAGGAGGCTCTCAACCAAGTCCGCAACCAGATCGCTACAGATGTGCGTCGAGCCGAACCCCCACCCGACTTCTTGGACAGTGCGTTTCTGTCTACCCTCCTGTTGTTTGAATCTCATTTATCGTTACAGAGCGCTACATCATGAAAGTGATCCAAAAGGTCAATTGGGATGTTGGCGCAAAGATGTCAAACTTCCTTGCGACTGGCAATCTCGTCTCTCCAACCGGTCTCGACCTGCAACAAGCATCAGGTTTCACGATCGTTGCGGAGAAGCTCAATTGGCTACGTTACATCAGCCATTTCAGATGTATCCACCGTGGTGCCTTCTTTGCAGAACTAAAAACGACCACCGTTCGAAAACTTCTCCCAGAAGCATGGGGTGAGCAGTCGTGTCGATATGTGTGGATGTCTGCATACTGATATCGTCTCAACCAGGTTTCCTTTGCCCTGTACACACGCCCGACGGTTCTCCTTGTGGTCTCCTCAACCATCTTTCCCGAACCTGCCGCATCGTCACAACCCCTCTTGCAGTCTCCCATATCCCCGCGCTCCTCGCCGCACACGGCATGACACAACCCTTCTCGTCCTCCATTGACGGACGCAGAAACTTCTGCGTCCAGCTTGACGGCCGTGTTATTGGATGGGCTCGGCCCGCTGTTGCGAAGCAGCTCGCGGATAACCTAAGGGTATGGAAGACGGAAGGCACACACAAGATACCACTTGACCTTGAGATTGGATACGTGTCGGAGTCGAAAGGGGGACAATACCCGGGCTTGTTCTTGTTCTCCACGAGGGCGCGAATGATGCGACCTGTCAGGTTCTTGGCCAATGGGAGGGACGATCAGGTTGGGTCATTCGAGCAGGTTTATATGAACATTGCGGTGAAGCCGGATGAAATCGAGTCTGGGGTAACGACACACGTGGAACATGCACCCACGAACTTCCTCTCGATCCTTGCCAACTTGACGCCGTTTTCCGATTTCAACCAAGTGAGTGGTGGTATGTATCAACTCACAAGTCGACTGACCACTCTGCAATGATAAGAGTCCTCGTAATATCTACCAATGTCAGGTGCGTGGCAGCCGGGGTCCCAACATTACAATCAGACGCTGACTATTCTCCAGATGGGTAAACAAACCATGGGAACGCCCTCCACTGCTCTTCAGCACCGAACCGACAATAAACTCTACCGACTTCAAACCGGTCAAAGTCCAGTTGTCCGACCCCGGCTGCACAATACCTATGCTATGGACTCCTTCCCCAATGGTACCAACGCCGTTGTTGCAGTCATTTCCTACACAGGATACGACATGGAAGATGCCATGATCCTTAACAAGTCTGCTCACGAACGCGGTTTCGGGTATGGGACAGTATACAAATCTCAAATCATCGACCTCAAGGACATGCGTGGCGCGTCAAAGTCGAATTCTGCACCGACAATCCATTTTGGGTTTGGTTATGATATCAGGACGGAAGAGGGAGATCGGCAGCATCCGTGCATGGGGCTCTTGGATAAGGACGGGTTGCCCTATACTGGGATGAAGTTGGACTCGGGAGACCCCATTGCAGCTTATGTCGATGACACGACGGGCCGCACCAAGTTCGTAAAGTACAAGGGCGACGAACAGGGCATCGTGGACGAAGTGCGATTGTTAGGTGCGTAGCGCCTCTGTCATTTACTGATAGAAGTGCTGAGTGACATTCAAAGGCTCTGACACGGGCGATACGGAACTTCAGAAATTGCATATAACGCTTCGAATCACGCGATCACCAGTCATAGGAGACAAGTTCTCCTCTCGTCACGGGCAAAAAGGTGTTTGTTCACAAAAGTGGCCTGCTGTTGACATGCCGTTCACGGAAAGTGGGATGCAACCCGACGTCATCATCAACCCACACGCGTTCCCTAGTCGTATGACTATTGGAATGTTGGTCGAGAGCATGGCCGGGAAAGCCGGTGCTATGCATGGTCTGGCACAGGACGCTACACCGTTCGAGTAAGATTGTTATTTACGGATGCTGTTTGACATGCGTTGACTCTGATTCTGCAAAGGTTTTCAGAAGAAGACAGGGCGATTGATTACTTTGGCGACCAACTCCTCGCCGCAGGGTATAACTATTATGGCAACGAGCCCATGTACTCTGGTATCACAGGCGAGGAATTTGCAGCGGACATCTACATCGGCGTCGTCTACTACCAGCGCCTACGTCACATGGTGTTGGACAAGTTCCAAGTACGAACAACAGGTCCCGTTGATGCCGTTACTCGTCAACCAGTAAAGGCAAGTCCCTTTATCCACCCATGATGACCGCAGCACACCTTGTTAACCACGCTATCGACACTGATGTTGATAGGGCCGTAAACGTGCTGGTGGTATCCGTTTCGGAGAGATGGAGCGTGACGCTCTGATCGCACACGGCACATCATTCCTGTTGCAAGACCGTCTGATGAACTGTTCGGACTATTCAACAGCGTGGGTCTGCCGGACATGCGGCAGCATCATATCACTGGGCTATGATGATCTAAGTCTGGGCGAGGTATCATCGTCTGGCACTATGAAAGCAGCTGGTCCTGGTGGCGAGTATTGTAGGGTATGCCGCACTACTGCGCAAGGAGAGGATGAGCGCGCAAGAAGAGCACTGGATAATGATCAAAATCAAAACAGAGGACCGCATCCTGAGGTAACGGTAGCAATACCTGCCTCACATGTATTAGGTTCTTCAAGAAAAGGCGGCGATATGGACGTGGTCGCGGTTCCATACGTATTCCGCTATCTTTGTGCAGAGCTGGCTGCCATGGGCATTGCGGTCTCCTTGGAGGTTCGATAGCTCATCACTGCATCTTATTCTTGACTTTGTTACTCTGGCCAATCACATTTCAATGTACACATAATTACAGCCAAGGAAGAAATCGACATAAGACTGAGAAATCACCGACAGCATGCCGGAGTGGCATAGACAAGAGGAGAGACTCGAACGAAGTAGTTGCCGATCAACCAAATAACTATAGTGAAGATAATCTGAAGGAGAAAGAAAGAGGAAGGAAGGAAGGCCGGGAAAAGGGTATCTTAATGGGTTTCCACAGAATCTACATCCCTGTTTGATAGAGTAGGGGAAGGAGACGAAATGCTGACGCAAATTTCGAGCTGTTGCTGAATTTGCTCTACGCAGTCGGGTTTTGACGTTGGTGTTGGTGGTTGAGATTCAGGTTGACTGTCTCCTAAGAACAGTTCAACGACGGTGCTCTCTAGGTGTGAGGTTGATTCCATGACACCAGAGTCTTGTGGAGAGGGTGTAGCAGCAAGCAATTTCAGCTCTGCCGCATCCGCGACTAGTTTGGTGGCGGTCAAGAACATGTCTACAAGGAGACGACATTCGTCTGCAGTCGTAGCATGTGCGAGCATCCTGCGCATATCATGAGCGCGTTCGAATGCGGATGAAGGTAGCGAAGGAGTTGGTGGAGCGGGCGGAGGTTTCGGACCCACGACGGAGGTGGCCTTGGGCGAGACACGTTCTAGCACGACTGGCAGGAGTGAGGGCGTAGAAACGGGTTGAACGACTGGCGGTGTTGGGGTGGGGGTGGGGGTAGGGTGATCGACACACATGGAAGTAGTTGGAGGTGGCGATGGTTTGACAACAGCTTGACTGATGTCACTCTCAGAAGCCTGTTTAGAAACCACTGCGTCTGGCGAGTCAGTCGTCAAAGGCACGCCTTCCATTCCAAGGGTAAGAGAGGGGATGGATGGGACTGGCGCGCCAGGTTCTCCAGGCTTGACATTCCAAGCAGGGGCGGGTTTTCGAGCCAAGGACTGTGCTCGCTGACGTACTTCCCGGTCCCCGGAACCACGTTCGGAAGAAGTTGAGGAAGGTGGCCCAGAAGTGTGATAACGAGGCGGTACAGGTTTGTTGGCAAGAGGAGAGAGGTTCGTCATGGATTTACTTGTTGAATCTTTGGATCCCAGGGTCAACTTTCGCGGACTCTTGGTTGATTCATTTGCACTAGTCAAAGTGATCCTGGATATCATCTTTCGCAGCCGCCCAGACTTTTCGCGCGTGGGGGAAAGGGAATTTTCGCTCGAAGGTGACTCTGGGGGACCTTCAGCGAGGAACTCAATCAACTCCTTGGCGCTGGCGGACAATCCTCGTTGCCGGTCGTGTTGCTTGGGTGCAGGAGGCTTCAATCCTGGCATCTCCTCATCATCTGAAACCCCCATGACATCATCCAGGTCGAGCGACTCCCGATGACGCGCAATGGTTCGCGTGCGAGGAGGCCGCGAGGAGTTGATGTCAAGTTCCTGTGGGGGTGCCTTTCTCCTTTGAATAGAACTAGGTGCCGAGCCCGGAGGTGCAGGGAACGGATTGGACTCGGAACGCGAGGACTGTTTTGGTGGGACCATGTCTGAGCTGGCGGTTGAGGGATTCGAGGTTGACGATGCCCGCACGCGGGTCAAGGAAGGAGCACTGTATCCTGATGCAGTTGCTGCACTGAGCTGTCGAGGCCGTGAGGTGGGTGGTGGTTTCTGCGGTATGGCGTCCTCTTCGATCACGGTGGAGCCGACGTGACGAAGAATCGGTTTACTTCCGCGCTTGGTTAGCTCTGGAGGAACAGTAGGCGGTGTTTCAACGCCGTTTAATTTTTCAGTTTTAGCAGCCTTTTGGCGCCCGTACGTCCGTGCTTTATCTTTGAGCACCTAAAAGTGTCCTGATATAATCACCGCCATCTTATGTGGCACGCTAAGGACGTACCTCCATCGTGCGCAGTCTATCTGGGGTAAGTGAGACCTTCATCGTCGAACCTGACCGCATCATATCGTCAAATTCTTGCGATCGGGTATCGTCCTTGACAGAAGTTTAGCAAATTTAGCGATGCAGGGACGATATAACGACATACGCTAAACGTCGAAGATATTGGAGACTTGTCACCCCTGCTAAGGGCTGATTGCCTCGTGTTGGCACTCGCAAATGAGTCCGTCTTTCGGTGTCCCACTTGAGGTTCGCTTCCATTGGGAAGATCTTGTGAAGCTCTATTGTTGAATAACATAATCGCTCGCGACTTGTCAATAGATGGTCTAGATGGATGGAGATTGGAAGTTGCGGCCGTAACCGGTGAAGTGTTTGACGATTCGGATGACATCCGGGGACGGGTTCCATTGAGCGAACAATCCCGGCGGAAGGACGCAGCGGGAGGTGACGTCGCCCCGCCGATATTCTCGCGCGAGAATGACTTACTACGTCTCGGTTTCGGCTGTTTCGAGAGTGTTTCGATCTGTTCGTAAACTAAACATACGCGAGTCAAGCAGCGTTCAACAAAAGCGATGCCAAACAATGCGAGGTTATCGGCAGTGACTTACCCTTCATGTTTTTAAAAAGGCCGTATATTGAACTGTCTTCGCAAAGAGCTATGAAAAGATCTTGGGAATTCGCAGTCGCCCGACTGCTGTCCCGAGCTGCAACCCGACCAACGTTAGAAAGGATGTGCCTTAGAAGTGTGATGGTCAGCAATGGAACCAGAAGCATGCGATGTGACATACTCGCAAATCGACCTAACATGCTGGGTTCAGTAATGATCAATGTAGTCCAGAAGACGTTACACCCACTCGATGATAGCAGTTAAATAGAGGGAGGCTGGGGCGAGGAGTGACTGATTAGGTGGAGGAGACCCCTCGGCGTTCATTTGCTCATACAACTGAGCTTCAGCTTCTGCGTTCTCGTCTGTATCGCTTAGCGTCGAATATGCTTCGCACTTGAGGCGGAGGAGCTATACACCATAACCAATCAGATGACGCCGGGTGGATGAATGGTCGGCCAGAAGCACTCACCTCGAACACCCACTGGAGATTGAAACCACTACCGTCGACGACCGTCTGGGACGAACCGGACCCGCCTGTGCGTTCCCAGAATGCTCTGAGTTCCATTTCTGCTTCTAACACGGCCTCCTTGCCCAATGTGGTGGGTAACACCTTGTGCAGGGCAGCTCTGAGCTGTGCGGTGGACAGCGCGCGTGCAGCACTGAGGATACTGTGCAGGAGCTCGTCAAGTAGTGCATTGATGGAGTTGAGGGCGTCACTTGAGAAATTCGTGGGCCGAATATCTGACAAAATAACGTCTGCAGAACGGGCAGAAATATAGTGGGGTGATTTTGGGTATTCCTCGCTGTCCAACGAGTGTTTGTTGTGATCGAGTTCACTGAATGAGCCAGGCATCCTGGAGGATGACAAGGAGTAGCTGTTTAGTAAACTGCAATGTACTTGTCAATGGTGGTCGAGGAAAGAGGATTGCCGTGATAACGTGAAGTCACAAGCGAACCCCAAGTGACAGCGTTTCACTGGTGCCCTGATCATCAAGTTCTCACTGGAATTTCTTGATTCCAGATTTTTCCAATTCAACTTGAACCAGATTCAACCGTGATCAACTGGACAGGTCACTCTGCAAATATTGACAGGTCTGATCACAAAGTTCTTGTCAAAAAGAAAACGTTCGCGTATCTCTCATTGCCCACATGGATATCTATCTACAAGAATTTGATTCTCTGTCCACTACTAGCCACTAGTACCCCTCACGCGAGCGTACCTCGATGCCACGCCAATCATAGGATCAGCATCCTTTCGACAGCTTCTTCTTCACCAGTCGCAGCTATCGATTGGCCAGGGAGCGGCTCCTCGGTCGCAATAGTCCTTGGCGGTGATGCCACGACATCACTGATGGCGGCGTTCCCGGTTTCTGTGGCAAGATCTGGCGTTACGGTGTGCAGTGCGGATTCATCTTGCATTTGTTCTGCAGGGGGTGGCGATTCTGCCGTGGTATTTAAAGGCAGTTCAGGTCCCCAAAGCGTAAGGCCACATGAGGCAAGCTGCGTAACCAGTCCAGAGTGGAGATCATCTAGTGATGAAATCTTTGAACGGGTTGTCAAAGGCACTAAAAAGTCGTAGTCGTCATGCAGTGCACCTGAATCTTTCTTGTCGTCGTAGGTGCCTCCTTGGCGTGTCGGGCGTCCACGCATCGTTGCATCCTGCTTTCTCGTGTTTAAGTCGACTGGGCTAAATATATTCCACAGAACCTGACAGGACACAATAGTGACAGAATCAGATTGAGAAAGTCTCTTAGACAGCGGGTAATACCCACCCATGGCCCCACAACGGCATGCCGATCAGCGGATATACGAGATTTAAGAACCCGTTTCGGCAACACATGGTGGGATGGAAGACGATGTGGAGGCCGTCCAAGTCGCGCTGGCATGGGAGGAACGAAAGGCTTGGAGGTTAGTTTGTGCACCAGCGAGCGGGGGTGGCCATCCTCCTGGTGTTGCACTTCGTGCTGCATCACTTCAATGGGCTTGTCAAACTCCTCGTTGCAGCCTGATGAGAGCGATAATCAGAAAGACAGATTCGATCCAAAGGATGACACATCACCTGCAAAAGGACAAGGAAGAGGAAGAACCGCATGTCTTTCTAAGTGTACGTCAAGTTCTTCATTTGTACGAAACTTTCTTCGGCACCTTGCCCAATGACAAAGGAGTGGCGCCTTAGAATTCCGAATCAGCTGAATCAATTTTATTTGCAATGGACACGATCCTACCTGCGAGGTCTCTTCAGATGCATGCTTCTTCAGATGCGCGAGCAGGTTGTTTGCACAATTCAAGATGGCTTTACAATACAACCAGCGACATCGTCTTTCCATCAATCGCGATTTGGATTCTTCAATCACAACTTGCTCTAGATGATTGTAATGAACTGCTGATAAGATGAGCTAAAGATCAGCAAAGGCAAGAAACGCTCTCATACGCTCTTCATCTTCCTCTCCAATTTCAGAACCTGATACCGTCTCCTCCGCCATCGCCCGTTCCCTCATCTTCATCTTCTCGATGATCTTCTTGACGGCGGGAGGTGGGGGAGGTGCGAGCACGTATACCTGCTGCTTCCGCCGCTTCTTCACCCGAGGTGGTGACACTGACACTGCGCTATCTTCCATACCATCAACGTCCATGGAACGGCGCTTGAGTGGCGGCTTGGTTTCATTGCCTCCAATGATAATCACGTCATTTTCTGATCCTGGCGGTTCGGTAGCCAGAGAATGGTGTGACAACACTGGCGAGGATGGCGGAGAAGGCAAGAAAAGTGGTAGCCTACTGCTAGACGCGTGCTCGCTCGCTTCTCGTGATGGCGCGTGAGAAGACCCCGAAATCCCAGGTGCAGGATATACGAGTTCAACCTCAAAATCTTCAACCACGCCACCCGGTGCAAGAGGCGGGCTTTCCATACGCACGTCTACGTCTGGAGTACCGATTTCAGCCTCGACATGTGTTTCGGCCAAGGACAGACTCTCCAGTTGGGGCGTATGGGTGGTTATGTTGATGGGAGAAGCTGGGCGTGACATGACGAATGCAGCAGCTGTCCGGATTGGGAAGGTGGGGTTTGGTCCCTGCTGGTCCACGGATTCGTCCGAATCATCTAGCGTGAGGTCGATTGTGATTGGTGCTTCGGCCGTGACAGAAGCTGGCTGACTCTGCTTCGGGGGGACTAATTCCGCTTTTGAAACCGATAGTTTGGCGGGGGAGACAGGCGCTGTCCCAAGGACGGACGAAGAAGTGGCGGGAACAGAAATCGCGGCAGGCGTCGAAGGTTTCGAAGACACAGAGGGAACCTTCAACGGCACTGCTTCTAAGGGCACTGCTTCTGAGCGTGACTGTACTGCTGCCTTTTCATTTTCATCCCGCTGTTTGTTTGCTTCATTCATAGGCTGTCCTGCATTATTTGGATCAAGTTTTGGAACTGCCCTCCCAAGCGAGCGCAAAATATCTCTCGCCAATCTCTTCTTGTCCGCCTGAAGGGGCGTCCTTGGATTAACGTTGGTCCGTGATGGATCCCGTTCAGGAGTCGTGGGTACAGGGGGAGTAGTTCCTGGCTGCGTTGTAGGAATCTTCACGCCTTGAGCAGCGAGCGCCATTCTGGTTGCCTCATCTGCATAGAACTTCATATGTGCAGCCATGGCGTACGGCATCATGGGTTGCCCTTGCACGGAGTGGGTGATCCCCAGTGGTACAGTTGTCTGTTTGCCTTTAACCCCAGCATTTGTCGTTTCGACGGGAGGATTTGTGGAAGGAAGTGGCGGGCTCGAAACAACTGGAGCAGTTGGCGTGGATATTGCTGATGTGCTTGGTTTGGATGCAACAGGTTGTGGTTGCGAATCAGGAGGGGGTCCCGTCTGCCTAATTTGTGCCAGGATAGATTGCCATATTGATTGGGGGATAGTATCGATGGCCGCTTCGAGCCATTCTCTCGTTATGCCAGCGGCGCACGCTTTATTGCAAAAGTCCTTCACGGATCGAGCTCCGAGCTATGTATTACCACATGTCAGCAAAGACCAACAAGGTTCAAAAGAGGTACGAACTTGAACGCATTTCTGGAACCCTTCTATGAATGCCGCTTTTGACACGAACGATTGATGGCCAGCTTGTGCGGCCTGCTGTGACAGCTGGTCTTGTGAACTGGTGGACTGGGGATGTAGCTTCGTTTGAGGAACTTGAGATGGTGCATTGGTGGGTTGGGTCTTGCGACCTTGTGAGGGCTGAGTCTGAGGTGGATGGGAAACAGGGGTGGGTTTCAGGGTGGATGGGCCACCAGTTGACGGTTGAGGCAAGGCCTGTGGATGTTGTTGTGGCGGTTGGCGAGGAGGCTGAGCAACAGCTGCTGGTTGTGGAGCCCCAGTATGAGCGTGTGGTCGCGAGTGGGGCTCAGTTAGGTTTGGCTGCCCAGAAGGCTGCCCAACTCTATGTTGCCGAGGTGGTGGCTGAACTTGAGCCTGTTGAGAAGAGGGAACACGCGGTGGTAGGTTCCGAGACTGGTTCTGGGCGTTGGTGGATGGCGCTTGGGGGGGATTGGTGTGAGTGGGAAAGTGTGGCGCTGGTTGCGGTGGCCAAGCGCTAAATTCACTGCCACTAGGTAGAGTTCCCGGTATGGCCTGCTGAGGGTTATGCAATTCCGGTGCTTGGGCTGGATACCCAGGCCCTAAATTACCATTCGTCAACAATTGTTGGTGGCGCCTCGCAAGCGAGCAGAGCACCAGACGCACCATAAAAAGCTGCCGGATTCTGTTGGCTCATGCCCTGGCGTGCCTGGTCATAGCGAATCCAGGGCTGCGACGATTGCTGGACGTGTGTTGTCGCTGTAGACCATGTTGGGGGATTATAGAAGGGTTGCCCATGAGGACCTGGGGGATTTTGGTGAGCATACCCGTCGATTCTGAGTACGTTCTGCGCCCGCTGAATATCAACAGGTATTTGTCTCTGAGGAGGCACTGTGCTGTGATGAGACGGCGGGCGGTTGACAGGGGGCACGCGACTCTGGAAGGCGCCGTTTGGAATTGAATGTGCCTGAGGGTGCTGCGGTTGGACCGTCCACTGGTGCTGTTGTGGAGCGCGCTGTTGCACTGTTCGAGGAGGCGGGTGGAAGGTGCTCGTTTGGGCTGGCGAAGGGTACTGTTGAATCGATGAGCGATATGAACCGAGCTAGGCATGCGAATGAAGCAAGGTAGTTACCGAAGGAGAAGCCTCGGGCACTTCGACCAGCGTAGCAGTACTCGGCAGGATGACATCTTGGTTTGCGTTTGGATAGTGGTTGGTAAACTGCACATTATCTGGCCTATTAAGGTGCTCGGTCAGCCGACCTCTGATACAACTTTGATGAAAAGATCCCTACAGCCTAGGTGTGTTCTGCATTCGCAGCAACATTTCTCTAGATAATACATAACGCCACGTTAGTTTTCATGACACTGACATTCGTCGGGCCATGGTCATGGCGAGTGGCTCGCGACTTACTCAGCTTCACGTCCCTCCTGAGCGCGTTTCTCCAGTTCACTCATGACAAAGTTCTTGTGGGCGACTTCATTGTTCACCTCAAGGTTCCGTACGACGTCCTTCAACTCCTGTATTCGTCGCAAGTTGGCTTGGTACGCTTCGCCAGAGATCATGTCTGAAGCACTGATCATCGAGGAAGCGGTAACCGCAACGGTCAAAGCAGTCTGATTTTGATCAGTGGGGGATATGCTCTGTTCGTTCCTGCTCATAACGCCCCAGGCTGTTGAAACCAAAAGTGTAGTCAAGACGGAGAGCCACTACCGCTGTGCGGTCAGCGACTCGGAAGTTATGGGATAGAGGGACCACGGTCACGGCTGTGACTAGCATTAGGAGTGCGTTAGGTAACGCGTTTGGATGTCACACACTCCCACCATGTCCTTTCTTCGATTTGCTCAAGCAGTTCCCAGAAATTATGCCGCCCGTGCATTTGCTTCGTCGTTCGCATCGCCCACCACTGCGGCGTACCAGGTGTTTGACCGTGCAGTGAAGCAAAAACAGAGGGATTGTGCGGCACGCAGAGATGGTGGAGAGCGGAGTAAAACGGTTGACTATGTCCGAGATGAAGTTGCGGACAGGATGATGGAGCGGTTATTGGTGAAGTGGCTACGCGGTTCGTGTTCGGGATAGTTCAGGCTGACTTGTGCGTTGAATAGGATATCAAAAGGAAGTTTAATACCATCGTTGAACTTGGTTCTGGATCAGGACACTTCTCGAAATTGTTAGAGCCCGACAAGACCGGCAAGGTCCTCATGATAGACTCGAGCAGTTCGTACACGTCGTGAGGTCATGTTGTGTCTCTAAGCGCACACTATTGCAGAGAAAACACTTAACCGTGACCCAGACGAGGAATTTGAAGGTACTACTACAGAGTTGTCCTGTCCCCGTGGTGCTCATGTCAACAACTTGCTAGTTGAAGTTGAGCGTGTTCAAGCAGACGAAGAAAAGCTGCTAGAAATACTCCCGCGTAATTCTCAAGAAGCCATTGTCTCATGCCTGAGCCTCCATTGGGTCAACGACCTTCCGGGTTAGTTTTTGGTTCGATACCTCATAGTAAACTCTTACTCACAAGCCTATCTCACTAGGTGTGCTTGTGCAGATAAAAGAGGCATTGCTGCCTGATGGCCTTTTCCTTGGTGCCATGTTTGGTGGAGATACTCTTTTCGAGCTTAGGACAGCACTTCAACTGGCTGAAACAGACCGCGAAGGGGGTATATCTCCACACGTGTCACCCATGACAGGTTTACTCAATTTCATTGCCTGAAACTCCCTTTCTCACCTACATATTCACAGACACCAAAGACATTTCAAACCTTCTCGGCCGCGCTGGATTTACTTTACTCACGGTAGACACAGATGATGTGCGCGTCGGATATCCCTCCATGTGGGAACTCATCGAGGACCTGCAGGACATGGGCGAGGGCAATGCCATCGTTGGGAGGTGCGTGCCAAAACCTAGTTCCATGAAGGCACGAGACTTAGCGTTGCTGGTTAGGCGGCATTTCATGCACCGTGACACATTGGCAGCTGCATCTGCCATCTATAAAGGTGATGTTGACCTGTCACTTTGGTTGTCAGTCATATTCACGAGTACATATCCAGAGCTGTACGGGAACGAAGATGGCTCGATCCCAGCAACGTTTCAAATAATATATATGGTATGTACCCATCGGGTTTCTTCATGCAATGCGCCTTGCTCATCTAACACTCGCTAAGATTGGATGGAAGCCTTCATCGTCACAGCCCAAGCCGCTTGAACGCGGGTCTGCAAAGACCAATCTCAAAGATGTTCTCTAATATAGGAACAGTCCTACCAACTCCGCGATCTTGCCTCATTGGACTTATGTAGCCTTTCCTCGACGCACACCATTGGGTATGATGGCTGCCCGTGGACGCCTCGTTTTCGCTATGATGTGACTTATTGAAATTTCCGATACGTGGCTATTGTGCGGGTTGTGGACATGAACCTTGCGCAGACGACCTTCGCATTGATGCCCTCGAGCTCGATCAAAGAAGTTAACGTACATGTGGAGATACACCTCCCAATACTTGAGTTCCTGGGTAAGTACTTATGAAGATCTGGAAATCTCGTTGGCAATGCGGATTCAAAGTGGACCCACAGACCGGAGTCAATCCACAATTCAGGGGTTAATTTCCACCACTTCAAATCTCGCTCTCAGTGCTTCCAGATTCCAAGTGATGCATGTGGAAGTGACAAAGGAGAACCCATTCAGATTTTTGGCAGGCAAGGTGGCATGAGACATGGAATATGTGGCAGTAGGGAATCCTCCACTCAGCTTCTCGTAGCAGGTCAATATCAGAGTAGGCAAGAAAATCAAGAGGGGAGAGTGATTTTGGTAAACAAGGAAATGTCCGACATCACGAATTTTCAAAAATGTAGCTGCAAGATAAGCATGTGTTCATTCCTTTCGTAATTCCTTCCATCCTTCGGAGACTGCGGGAAATTTTCGCGTTCTGCACTCACTGAGGGAGAACCCGTTTCAAAAATTCTTTCAAGTCTTCCTGGGTCCGCTCGCATGCCTCGTGGCCCGACGATCTGTACGACCTGAAACTCAAACCTGCTATGCCCATTTTGCCTTCCTCAAGCAAGTAACCGCTCGGCGGGACTTGCATCGAAAGCGTAAGATTTTCAAGCGCTGGCATATTGAGTTGGTTTGTGAGGATTTTTGCGGTTTTCTGGCTCAGAGTGTGGGGTACGACGTTGTCGGCAGTGCCATGACACATGAGCACTGGTGTACTAGTCAAGTGCGGAGAAACCATCTGTGCAAAAGGGGTCAAAATGGTGTCGAGTTGCGCAAGACCTGAGGAAACCTTTGAGAAGTCATTTTGGAGTAGCGTCCATCCACTTAGGATGGCCACACCACCAAGCTTCCAGCCTTCCTTGCCGCCAGCCATACCGTTGTCCCCGCGAGCGGTGAGCGCAGTCAAGAGCGACATCGCCCCGCCCTGGCTGAACCCGCCAACGACAATTCGTCCAGGGGGTACACCAGCGTCAACCTCGCCTTGGATGTACTGGTCAATTGTGCGGGCGGACTCAAGCATTCCAGCGCGGTCCTCATTCTGGTCCTGTAAATCCCAGGAGCGCAGGTCAAACCAGCCTGGCATCACAAAGCCCAGATTGGCTGTTATGCTGCGGCTCGGGGCATTGGGGAGCAGCCACTTGACGTGGGGAAGCTGGTCTTTGAATTGGTTGATTATTCCAAGCCAGCCCTTGCCACTATCACCAAGGCCCTAGCAGGGGGGGGAATGATTCAACACAAAAGTTGGCGAAATGATCAGGATAGTGTGACCGAGAAAATAGCGAACATACATGCAGGAAGATGACTGTTGCAGTGTGTTTTGCCAACGGCCTGACGACCTCGAAGGGTCCAGATACAGAGGCTGCCATGTTCTTTCCAGGAGGGGTGACTTTTACCACGAAGAGAGTCTGTAGATATTACAGACGAAGTCGTATAATGTGAGGAGAGAAACGAGGGGGGATATGAAGTGAAAAAGGGAGAATAAATACCGTAATAATGACACCCTGAACACAGATCACGGCCTCGGTGGACAAAGGACAAGCACCGAGCCACGTCGAGCTCATAAACTCGATTCATGAAATCGATATACCTTTCGGCCCAAGCCGGACCGGCAGTCCGTGACTCAGATCAGGCAATCGTGCTTGGTCCAATTTCAAGTTGCCAAGTACTCCCGTAGCTCTATGGCCGCGCTCCCAATAGCAGACACTGGAAGTAAGCCAGAAGGAGAACCCGAATCAGAGACCTCTCACCCTCAGGGTCTCTCCAAGAACGCACAAAAACGTGCTGCAAAAGCCGCGAGGCTCCATGAACTTAAGCTTGAACGCAGGGCACGTGAAAAGGAGGCCAAGAAGCGCAAACGCCGCGAACGCGCTGAGGCCATCGCAAACGGTGACTCGAGCCTTGCTCAAAAGAGGCCCAGAACCAATGCTGCTGGTGAGGTAAAGGTGTTTAACGCAAGAGTAGTTATCGATCTGGGTTTTGATGAACTGATGTCAGACAAAGTGGGTGTTGTCTCGCTTCGCTCTTGTATTCACCACGTGCTGATGGTTAGAGTATAGGAGATCAACTCTCTGACTTCACAGCTTGCATATACGTACAGCGCGAACAGACGCGCTGCGCATTCATTTTCGTCCCTGCTGTTCACCTCCCTTAATGGCAGAACCAAGGAAAGATTAGATGCCATGAACGAAGCTGGTTACAGGAGATGGTCAAGGACAGAGTGGTGGGAGGAGGGTTACGATCGGTTGTGGACGGACTTGGAGCCCTCCCCTTCTGACCAGTCGTCAACCAAAAAAATTAATCACCAACACGACCTTCAGTCGGCGGCTGATGGAATCCGTTCAACCGCCGTATATCTAACTGCCGATTCCGAGGAAGAGTTACTGGAACTCCAGGAAGGCGAAACTTATATTATTGGCGGAATATGCGACCACAATCGTTATAAGGTCAGTGCAAATAATTTTTTAAAATACGCCAAACTTATCGTTGGTCATAGAATCTCTGCTTAGACAAAGCTATCAACTCAAGTATCCGCCATGCCCGCCTCCCAATCGGTCGCTACATCGCCCTTGCGACACGCAAGGTACTCACCGTCAACCAGGTGTGTTTTCTGATTGAAATTTCCTAGTTGATATCGCCTGCTGGTTCAGGTGTTAAATCCACGTGAAACCGTAACGTGGATTATTCCCCATTCATTTCTTCGTCTGTTCTTAGCCTCGTCTTGATATTAATTCCGTCACGTCCTTCATCTCCGTCATTGACCGCTGTGACGAACAGGTCTTTGAAATTCTTCTGAAATGGGTCGACACCCGCAACTGGGAAGAAGCTTTCTGGGCCGTCATACCAAAGCGGAAGTTCCGGGGTGGGGATCGGGGTGAAGGCGGTGGGGAGGATTTTTCAGGTGAAGACGACGAGAATGCGGATCAGTCCAGGGAACATGGCCATTCAGATGATGATAATGCGGAGATCATAAAAGTTGAAGACGCAGAGGGGGGTGGTGGGGGCAAGGACAAAGAAGCTGTAGGCGAGGTCCGATGATCAATGGATCAGAAAGTCGACGAGAAGGAGTGTGGCATTACTTCCATCCCATGAATCAATGGGTGTATGTTCGCTCTATGGTCGTGGAGACTTTGCCCAGGTTGGTCAGAACGCCTCTATCAAACTTGTGGACAGAGATGACCATATGCCCCATGGCTGAGTTGGTTACAGCGTCCGACTGTTAAAGCCTATATAGGTTTCGCCATCGGAAGGTCGTGAGTTCGAGCCTCACTGGGGCAGTTGACTTTTTGGTTCTAATTTTTGGACTGAAACAAACCTTCGTCCATAGGTTTCACTCCAGAGTCCCGACTCGGAATCCATCCCACACAGTACTGCCTCGACGGATCCTCTGTCCATGTCTGTGGAAAGTTTGACTTGGCCAGGCTGCTTTGCCGTACCAGCTGAAAATATTTTTTCAAGTTGCCTCTGTCTATCACAGAAGGATAAATTGGACGCTCTTAGGCTGTAGGGTCTAATCAGGGGTGCCCAAACGTGAGTCTTGAGGCCTCTGTGTCAAGATCTGAGGGATCGCCGGGTCGAGGATTGGTCATGGGTTCTTACGGCTCTGTACGCGTGTTGTTCTTCAAACGTTCATGCCACGGTCAGTTCCAAGAACTCTGCACACGTCTCGTGTTTTACTAATTCCAAGCGTTGATGATAGTGGGTGGTCAGGCGAATATTGGACCAGCCCACATCGTGGAATATACCTTTCTCCTCCAAAAACTTGCAGCCAGGCCCACTATCCCCATCGATCGTCGATGTGTACATCTGGGGGGTCATATTCAAGTCATAGTTACAGCAAACAAGGTACAGCGGAGTGCCCTGGTCGAGCTGCAACTATTCATGAGAGCTACTTGTACAAGGTCTACGGGAACAATGTCAAACAAAGCTAATATCTAACCAGTCATGTCCTCATAGCACAGGTCACAGTCCAGGAGGTTGTACAGGCGATGTCGTCTGTGTGACAGCAATATGGGGGGCGGAATGTCAGCTTAAATTTGCTTGGGTGGGTCATCCCCTGGTTTCATCGTCGCGCGGGGCTCGACCACTGACGGGTCCATCCCCCCTTTGTGCCCCCAAAGATTCGTGCGTTTGAGTTTACACTTGGGAGACGTTCAAGCAAACCATCCTCCTCCTCCCTTCTCCGCTTTCTCCGCTTTCTCCACTTATGGAGGGTTGTAGTGGGGTGCTGTTTTTCCTAACATCGCTGGAGTACTGACCTGCCAGTGATCACGTTTAGGCAATCATTAATCACAGCGATCAAGTCATGGTGTGGGTGGTTCAGTGGCACAAAAACCGTACCTTACCTTTGGCGACTTTGTCACAGCCACTTGCACGCAGCAACAGCCTGAGGGATCTCACTCACGATTACAACAACAGCACCGAAATGGCTCGAGACCAACATTGAACGACGCATGGAATGGGTGAACACTATACGACGTACCTTGGTTCTCAAACAGTGTGTGTATCACTTGTCGATGATCTCTGTTGGCTAACCGGTCGTGCTTGAGGCCTGAGGAACTGCGGCACGTACCGTCTCAACACTCATG
>KN819325.1:1916888-1931823 GCA_000827475.1 Paxillus involutus ATCC 200175
ATCCTGTTCCTCAACATGTCCACGTCCATGTCGCCTCCTCCCCCTGTTCGTGCTCGTTCGCCAGTGGTACCTGGGCCCCTCATCCTCTCCAGGACCTTCGGCTGCTCCCAAGAACGACTCAGCGAGCTTTGATGCGGGAGGATCCACAGCCAATCAATTGAACGGGACACAACAATATTTGTATCAGCGAAGGCAGTCAATGCCCGTGGCGATTTCATTTGAAGGAGGAGCCTCTCGAATTCATGCCTATCATACCAGCAGCAGCATTCACATGTCGGACTCGCCAAATCCTACACCTGTGCCCGACGAAGAATAGGCGGAGGAAGCAGGCCAAGGGGAAGGACCCCGGAGTGCAACGGATACACATCTAGTGAGACTTCAAACAACCCTAGTGGCCAATAGTTCGTTGCAGCCTTTCCCGATGAGTGCGATCCCTCGCCCGCCATCACGTATTGTTGGAACGACGAGGATGCACTTGTTGAATATTTGTCATGTGAAATTTATCTTTCCTTCATTGTATGATACGACTCTATGGCAGCAAAACCGCAGACAACTTGCAACTGGCAGTGACTATCATCAATTCTGAGCAGTCCTGTTCAAGTCATAGTTGCAGTGAACAAAGACATGTAGAGGTACAGCGCCCTGCTACAGCTATTCATAAGAGTTGCTCATAAAAGCACATATGAACAAAGGTCTAGGCGAACAATGTCAAACATAAATTAATATCTAACCAGTGTCCCCATCTTTAGCACCAGGTTCTGAAGGTACAGGCGATGTCGGTTGTGTGACAGTAATACTTGAGGGGCGGAACGTCAACTTCATTCGCTTGGGTGGGTCGTCCCCTGGTTTCATCGCCGCGGCTCGACCACTGACGGGTTCATCCCCTCTTGGTGCCCCAAGATCCGTGCGTTTGGGTTTACTTGCGAGACGTTCAAGTAAACCGTCCTCGTCGTCGTCCTCCCTTCTCCGTTTTCCAGATAGGCGTATTGGAAGTAACTGGGCTTTAGGGGGCCTCGCAGGATCTTCGCTTATCGAGGGTGATAGAACACCTTTCGTGCGCACCAGCGACTCTAGAACGCTGTGGTCCTCTTCGGACGAGCGCCGGCGGGGAAGTGAAGATGGCCGAGATATTTGACGATGAGCCAGCCGCGGGCTTGGCGGTATGCCTGTGGAAGGGGGGAGTGGTGTTGAGGAATTTTCCTTCAGGAGAGTTTTCGAAACAGGAACGAGGGGAGATGTTTCGGGAGGAGGCGGCGGCGGACCGATGTCTTCGTCATCGTCGTCGTCGCCGTAGTCCAAGAGGGAGGGGAGGGGAGGTGTGCGAGGGGGCACGAGGCCCCACAAACTCGAATGAGCCATCGTACCACGTTGTTTGCGCTGCATGACGCTCAGTGGAGAAGCGGCACGACCTCCAAGCTTTGTTGAGCTGATGAAAGGGGGCGGTGTGTCGGCCTCATCATCGTCCCCATTGAAGTACTCTTCTTCTTCGGCATCGCTATTCCGGCCAATACGGCGCGAGTCCGTGGAAGCCCTGTGACAAGTTTAGTTAGCCACGTTCATCGTGCCAAGTTGTAACCTACCGCTCGTTCTTGGCTTCCTCCTGAGGTGGAGGCTCGACGTTGATCTCCCAGCGGCGTATGAATGCAGAGAAGCGTGGTCCGCCCAGCGTTGTGTGGCTAAGCTTCCGGACTACGTCTCCATGGTTGGTCATGCAGTGATTGATGAGCTCTTTGATATTTTCCTACAAATTCCGAATAAGCTTGGTCATCGTGAGTAGTAGTAGGGATGAGGATTTACCCGTCGCATGTGCTCGAAGAACTCTTGATATGACGCACTTAATAGGCTATCACGATGTGACTCTTGCAGAGTAAGTTCAAGTATGGGCTTAAAAACATCGAGTTTGATGAGGTGGCCGAGAAAGTTTTTATTGTTGATCTTGAGGCATATTCGAAAGAATCGGAAGGCGGCTATAATAAGGATAGAGTAGGAGGCATCAGATTGGAGGAGCTCCCCCGGAAATGTGGCGACACGGACCCAGTCGGAGGTGCTTGTCTCGCGCGCTCATTAGCGTGGCCACACGAGCGGATATGTTCGAAGAAAGCATGTAAAAATGGCTTCTGAATGCATGTTGTTGGGCGAAATTGCATAGTAAATCGGATAAGTATAGGAAAAGATTAGTTTTCTCTCGTGATAGCCTCAAAACTGGTTCTAGAATGATCGCATTTAGACCGGATTGGTGGCATCAACAAGGTAGATGCGCACCTGTTTGCTTCCTAAAATCTGGTATGTCACTGTATGGTCTAAACAGGACCTCCAGGCAGTTCTTGTAGAAGTAGTCCAGAAACCTCTCGGTTCCTGGGTCGTCTTTAGGGCGAGCCAACATCTTCGCATTGATGGCAGCCTAACCGCAAAATTAACAAAACCCTCGCAACTCTGGACTCGGAGAGATCACTTACAGGTGTGGCGCCCGGACCGACAGCGTTTTGCGAAACGTCTAGCAGAGCTTTCAGCGCGTCGCCGAGTTGACATTGCTCAGCCACGTCCCGACTCTGCGCCATGACTCTGCACATCAGCTTCAGAAGCGTCTCCGCCTTGTCGACACCTAGGCGACCAGCCTCTTTTTCTCTTTCAAGCGCGGCCGCCTGTTTGTACACGTGCCCGCGAACACCGTGCAAATCATGATCAAGCAAGATGGCCATGACTTCACCCGCAGCACTGACCACACCTTTCGATGTTTCTTCTTTCTCTGGTAGAGAAAATGCCCATTGGACAGCGAAAAGTATCCCTCGGTCAACCAGTGTTCGGAAGAGCGACAGTCGGGCAGGAAGCTGAACATTCTTGCCCATTGCGCAGAGTTGCTGGATGAGCATGACGACCTCGCGACGAAATGCGAGGTCGTGTTCGGTGAGGTCATCTGCAGGCCCAAATGAGAATGGCGCAACAGTTGTCCGCACTCCGTGTCCATTCGACATCTTTGCACGAGGCTTTCCATCCGTGGTCATGGATTCGACCTCCGCTTCATCGTCCGGGTCCTTTTTGGGTCCTGAAAGCACCTCCTCGCTCACGTACAACCGGACTATCTCATGCAGGAAAATCGGATCCCCTTGGACATGATTGATGATATCAATCTGGTTGAAAATGATACACGAGTTCAGGACATTGAACGTCGAGTCGTCGAGAGCACGCGCAAGGACAACGTCCTTGAGGAACTGAAGGCGGTAGGTGTGGTGGACTTTCTTCCGAATGGCTTCGTCTTGTATGGGAATGGGTTGGTGAAAGCGGGTATTAATATGGAGGAATTCGCGATAGTTGGCCTTATGTGTGGGGAACTCGGGGTCATCTGACACCGCGATGATCAAAATCACTGAGAAGAGTAATTCAAGGAAAACGCACATTCAAGCATTCCGACTACTCCAAAGAAGATATCGTCGTCGAGTATGTGCTCGTAAATCCCATGGTCGTTCATCACCACTGCCAATGAAATCAGTCATGTCACCAAAGGATAGAAGACTAAGCCCTACAAATGGTTTGCATGAGACTACACAGAGCGTGAAGGTTATCAAGACTCTCGAGGTCTTCTGCCATATTCAGGACATCGATGAGGGCCTTGATATATTTCTGTCATCCTCGTCAGCATATTCACCAAAAGCGAATCGCGCATGAGACGTCAGGAACACAGCTCACCTCACGTTGTATGTACTCGCATATCTTCTCCTTAACTGCCTGACCCCTTGCAAGTGCCTTAATTGCGCCCTCAATGTCTTGGATGTTGCCTAACTGTGGGGTAGGCAGATGACCAGTGCGAATGATATTTGCCGTAGTCGCAGAATGATCGCCGCCAGGAGAGGATGAACCGATGCCTTGATCTTCTAGGCGAGTAGTATCCATGTTAAGAGAAGAATGTGGGTGCGGAGCGTGGGTGGAGGGTTGGATGGTACTGACCTCCAGAATTCAAGTGACGTTGCACCTCTATGATAAAGTTCCATACCTCTGCACATCCTTCCGCATCCTGAAAGCTCAAGGCGTAGTCAGCTCCGTCGGGTTCCGTCCATACGATCAGACTCTCTGCAGGTCGCGTGAGTAACGAAGAGATGAATTAACCGTAGAAGATCACAAAGGGGCCGTAGAGATGGAGGGATGCCGCGCACCTTGTTGCCGTTGGTAGACGTCATTCGAACGGATGGCCGTTGAAAGGATAATTTTCTCAAAATCCGCCTCTGACCGTGCGACAAGGTATGCTTGGTTGGCGTCATCAAGTTGTCCAGAGCAGTATGCAGTGCCTTGATCAACCCATCGTGAGCCAATGAGTTCGTAAACCTTTGAAGAACATGACAAGTGTCGGTCAGAGTAGGCCCTTGATGAGGTCATGCAAAGGCGAGGAGACAAATGAACAGGAGCAAGATGTTGGGTTGTGGGATGGAGAGGAGACGGGTGTTCCAACAAGGTTCAACACGTTGTAGGTATGATGGCCCTGCCGTTACGAAGGTGACAAAGGAGCGGACGCCGATGGTGCCACGGATGATATGAAAAGCATGCGAAGCTCACCTTGACACGTTTTAGCTCCAATGACGATTCAGGCGACTGCTGCTGGGGGTCCTGCTGAATAACAGCTGGGTCCACGGCCTCGACCATTGTGATGTGGTTATCCTTGACGTGGTCGCCAACGTGGCCCATGTCGCCAAAAAGGTGGTCACGAGAGTGAAGTGCCATAAGGCCAGAAGGGTCTTCCAAGGCAGGGTCTGACCGCGCAAGACAGGCGAGGTCGAGGTCGATAGCCTGGTGGTCGTGTGTAGGCAGCAAGGCGTGGTGTGGGGCTGATAATGAATCATGGTCGAGGATGTCGTTGGCAGAGTCGTTATGGGACGTAAGAGAAGATACAGGCGCAGCGTCCACGCTGCTCATGACAATCCAGGTCGACCTTTCCCAATATTTCTCGTCTCCTAATCCCTCCAGAAACAGACAAAAGAAATAAGAAATAGACTCCAAGGGTGCTTATGAGGCACTTCTGGTGCAAAGTTGAGTGATCTGAAATTCCAACGTCCGTGTCAACAGTCAAACGTCGTGAGAAAGACGTCCATCAAGTCCGAAACTGACCGGTTACATCCGGCGACATTGTCGACAATCCTCGTTATCGTTATCAACGATAACGACGAACGATATGCCACTGGATGGCGGTCTACGGCGACAGTCTACGACAGTCCAGCGTTTCAAGCACTCAACATCCGTAGTCCAGGAGACGTACTGCGCCGTGCTATGAAGTTACGTTATTTCCAGAACACTTGGAAAAGATCTCAGCGATGCGACAGATACAGGGCAAACTGCACCACTAGTCAATAATTTGTGACGTTTCTTGAATTCGCACACGGAGGTTCATCGATCTCGCGTCCAGACAGGCTACATCGTCCGGGCTCCACCCCCGTCGTGTCCTGCGCAACGAATGTATGTTCTCAAAGACTCGCCAGCCTCGTTTCTGTGAATCCAAAGGGATCCAGTCACTCGTGTGTACTTTTTCCTTGCCTCTTTTCTCCATGGTCACAGTTACTCTGCCTTTTGTCCTTGCATTATTTGTTGGCTTGTCACAGGGTTCGTCGACCAAGTCCGTTAACCAGGATCTCTTATCATCCCTTCGCTGTCAGGGTGTCTGTGCAAAATACGACTTGTTGGGAATTCTGGTGACGGCGCCATCCAATCTCTGGTGCAATATCAAAGTTCGGAGAACATCACAGTCGACAACGTACTCGTGTCTAATTTTAACGACGTCATGCCAATCTCATCCCGCCACTGCATTGGCCGGTGCACTGACCTTCCTAGGTGCCTTGGTTCGGCTAAGGGCGGGAGCACACTTTGATTTAATGGCCAGGTTCCTTCACGATAAACCCCAGCCTCTCCAGCAACGCGTTCGAGAAAAACAACACGAACTGAAGTGTGAAGTGTGAAAGCTTTCATACTTCATACTTCAACCGCACAATGGCTCTTCGATTATTTACTCCCCGTAGACCACCCAAAGGACTGCGAGGTATCTAAGAAATGCTTCCTCCCCAAGCTCCCCAGCAGATCACTTGGGACATGGGCACGATCATTTCTGACTCTCAGCTTTTACATTTTTACACGTCAATCCAACCATTCACTTCCTGCACCTTCAAAAACGGGATCATATCGGCCGGAGAGCGCTTCCTATGTACCATGCGCCCGGTGATGTCCCAAAACACTTCATACCTGCCCCGGAAATCGTCAGTCTGGCTCAATCACCTATGCTTTCACGCTTCCCAGATACTCCAGAGCCCGAGCCGTTCCCTGCAGAGCAGGTCAGAGTCATATGCGTCCAATATCTAGTCGCACTAGCCCAAACCCGAAGCAAAGCCCTATAGAGACGGGTCAAAACCAGCACCTGCGAGACTGCCCCAGAGGCAACGACTCGGGGGAGAAGATGTTTCACCGTTACTTGGCTGCTGGTGTTTATTGCCTACTGCAAGACTCCACAACGCTGAATACAGTGAAGCTGGTATGTGAAGTTGGCAGAACATAAAGCGACACAGTAAGTTCTTGGTACCTAGACAATGCTCCTGCAGTGCTGCACTCTCGTGGCAGTGGAGATTGCAACGCCGAGAAAGCGGTGACTACAACTTGGAGATGGTGAGGTTATGTCGGTGGCAACGGGGAAACGGATCTAGGCTAGGATTTATTCTTCCTCGACGAAGGGGGAACATAAAACAACTTGAAGGAAAAAGCAGCTTTTCCTCATTCTGTGTTCCTCATATTTGGTCTGCGGCGGCGACTACTGTAGAACTAGTCTCCCGTTGGAAGACCGTTGGCAGAATGAAGACAGTTTGTTCCTTCTGTAGTTGTAAAATTGTGGACTGTTTAGTATTTTACGTAATTTCCCACTGAAGTTCCAATTTTCGTTCACCCACAGAGTAAGCACTACCTTCAAGAGTCCTAGTTCCTTTCGTCTCCTCCGTGTCGATTTCCTTCGCTTCAAAATGACCAGGTCAACGACAGTGCTAACCGTCGCCGGCATTGCCCTTGGCGGTATCGCCGCCTATGCTGTTTACTTTGACTACAAGCGGAGAACGGACGCCACCTTTCGTCGACAGCTCCGTATGTTCTGTTTTTGTTTTCCCGTGCTGCAACAGGCACTAAGGGGTTCGATTAAACAATCTAGGGAAGGAGAAAAAGCGCGTCGCTAAGAGTCAGACGCCTTCCGAGGCATCAGCAAGTATCGGGGGTGTCGACGCGAATGACCTGAAAAGCGCATTGGAGAAAGTTCGGGAAGAGGAGGTTCCCGTTGGGCCAGAGGATAAAGAAAAGTACTTCATGTCGCAGGTTGGTATGGGCGAGCAGCTGTGTTCGCAAGGTACGTCGAGTAGAACTGGCTGTTAGAGAGAGTGCAAACACCTACACGTCACCAGGACCTGCATTCCACCTACCTGCCGCAATGTGCTTCTTCCGCGCACTCCGTGTGTACCCTTCACCGGTTGAGTTGATCGTCATCTACGAGAAGACGGTTCCAGCACCCGTATTTGCTGTCAGTTGTCATATTTCTGAAATCGCGACATGCGCTAACGAACTACTCTGCTACCGCAGCTCGTAATGCAACTGACTAACTTGGACGTGAGTGCGACTACTTCACCTGCAGCGATGAGTGGTGCTTCACTTGCCGACGATGACGACGACGAGACGAGCCCCACGGGCCCGCCGTCAGAAGCGTCTTCGCAGGAGTGGGACAAGGTCACCGACCCAGGTACCCAGACGCCTGCCCTATGACTATGAGTCGCCGTACACACAACTTATGAACGCACAACACACGCTGCTGTGCGCTGTGTAGTCGTCAGGATCCATGTATTGCAGAGTCCCTTCTCCGCACGTACTATCTCCCTCTCACTCCCTCTATCCAAATTGCATCTTTGTTTTTCTTTTTGCTTTTTATTCGCTGGTTGTGCAATGATCTGATATGAATGCATCTTGCCTTTCCGGTTTTTCCTGCTGCTGCTCTTGGCTGCGCTCGTAATCCTCGTGCTACAGGTCAAAGACCGCGTTGAAGGTACGTATTATTAGTTGAGGCGCGAAAGGCACTTGAGCTGAAGGATGAGATAGGTTACTACAACTTTTTCCCACCGAAGGCGATGAATGTCGCTGTTAAGGTCATTGACGTACCTCAGAGCACTGCTGAGCAACCTAGTGGTGCTACGATGCGCAAGAAAGTCCTAGTTTGCACGAAAGATTTCCAACCGGGCGACCTTATTTACAAGGTTCTTATCTATTTCTTCCCGCTTTCACTTGATCTCCATATTTTAAACCTCTAGGAAGCCGCCGTCGTTACTGCCCTCGACACAGACCTCCAAGGCAAGGGCACGCATTGTAGTTACTGTCTCCGCGGCATCGAAAAGGGCATGGCCATCTGGCCCGAGTCTGACCGTTTCAGCTCAGTGTACTGCTCCAAAGATTGTCAGATCAAAGCCAAGACGTCTTCACAGGGTTTGCTTTTTACACTCGAATCAGCCCTGCCACAAGATATGGCCACTGGACTGTCAGGCTCGTCCGATGAAGCGAGGAATCGTGCCCAAGCTGCGTTCGCAGAGTACCTCACAAAGACGGGAAGGGCCGCCCCAGAGCTCGTTGCACGGTTCATCGCACGCCAAGTAGCAGTTGAGACAGCGAAAATGATGCCTCAGCTGCTCACTACTCCGGGAGCCAGTGGCAACCCGGTGGCGACGGACGGTGGTGAATATACCTTATACGACCATCTCGAGCGGTTGCGTTACCTTGAAGTGACTGCGCCTGCGGAGGAGACAGACCTGCTGAAAGCCGTTCTACGAATGGCACTGCCAGGACTTGAGCAGTTCGTGACGGAGGAGAGACATGCGTCGTACCTCGGTGGGATGGCGTACAATGCGTTTGGAGTGTGTTATGGAGGTGGAAGGGATGATAAGGTGAGTGCACAGCATGTTGATATGTAAACACGTGCCAATGGTGTCTATGTTTTGTTTGGTAGCCTTCACCGACGGCGCGCCCTGAGGACGTGGAGAAGACGCGGACACCCTATGGTACCCAAAGGCAGGTCGGAGCAGGGTTCTACGTCGTATCTTCCTACGTATGTGTTTCCATGTCTGCACCTTCTGTTCCCATCGCAATGCCGCTCACGTCGTGTCTCCTCGATTTACAGCTCGCGCACTCATGTGAACCTTCTGCCCGCCCATCGTTCAGCAATGGCACATCCGAACTGCATCTTATCGCCAACCGTGCTCTCAAGGCAGGCGATGAGCTCACCGTCGCATATGTCGACGTCACCCAACACGATGGCGAGAGCGCTCAGGACTGCCGGAAAAGGAGGAGGGTGGAGCTGGTGAGAGGTTGGCGCTTCGCCTGTACCTGCTCTCGGTGTGCCGAGGAAGCTGGCTCCGGGGATGCGACCGAGGAACAACCAAAAGACGAATCAAGAGTGTCGGACGTCGTGATGCGGGTGGAGGGAGCTTAAAAAGGTCCTTGCATCCATAGACGAGGGAGCAAGGCGAGATACAGCGCCTCAACGTTCAACACGAACCCTGAGACCTGAACTCGTATGCTCCGTTCACATCATTATATATAATTTACGAACCACATGTCGACTGGTTTGATCACTGCAGATTTCCTTTCTTAATTCTTCTTATGTTTGCTTGTTTCATGATATACACGTCGCACGTCACACTTGCTTGCATATCCACACTCACTCTGCATCATGGGCTTCGCGAACCAGAACCCTGCGAGAAAACCGCCCACTGCGTTGTCAATCCCTCGGGGAAAGCTTGGGAAGGTTTGAGGGCTGGATTATTCGCATCGGAGAGCTTGAAAACCAGCCATGAGGACTGACACCTGAGACAAGGTCGGATTGGAGGGGTTGACATATTGGTGACAGAGTGGTAAACAAATTGAACCTGGGTTATTAGAATATTATTACCCAAATGTGCACCTAAGACAAATTTCCTACATAATAAAAATATTTAATTCAATATGTTGTGACGAAATATCTGTAATCCTAGGTGCAATATGTTTATGACTCTGTTCCCAATATGTCAACACTTCCCATCCGACCTTGTCTGTGATTATCACGTGTGTGTCAGGGGTTGATTGACCTTATTGGGAAGCTGGGCCAGCAAGAGGAGGGTTCCAACTCTACTTCACAACTCCTGGGTGGACTTCGACACCATGAACACCCTCACAGTTCTCCGTGCTCTCCGGCATCCATGTCGTTTTCCACACAAGCCCTTCCATACCTACACTTCTTTCTCAGCGACAACATTATTGGCCCAGCTTCGGCCTCTACAATTAGCACGCCCAATACATTCCACACACCCTGTGCGTAGCCCAGACAGCCCCACAGCCCTCACAAACATACTCGCTTCGGATATCCCTCCCCCCGTGCAAGTTTCCTCAGTGGGACCCGCAGGTATAAAACTTGTGGATGGGTTATTACTAGAGGGCCCTGTGGTATTTCTGGAGGGAAAGGTGTTTTTGTGGGATGTCCCAGGTTTGGTGATGGGAAAGGGGGGAATAAGTGATTGGGAGGGGTGGAAGAGGGAACATTGGGCCATTTTCGAGGTTGTTGTTCCCAAGCCCGGCAAGTTTTCATTCGTATTCTTGATACGGGAGCCGGCTGACTGACTTGGTTCGGCTGGACAATCGCACAGAAATCCTTATTTTTGGGACTGGCACGAGAATGGAGCTTGTGCCGAGTAGTATCAAAGCGCATATGAAGGAGTTTGGGATACAGATAGACGTTATGGATACCGTAAGTTCCTCATCTCCGTGTCCGGTCGTCCTCTTTGCTCGGTCGTGGCCGGCTCACAAACACCTCGATGTCCATCTAGAAAAATGCGTCCTCGACGTATAACTTGTTAGCGGAGGAGGGTCGACGCGTAGCTGCTGCACTGCTTCCGATTGTGCCCAAGAAATGGACAAGAAAAGAAGGGTGGTGATGAAGATCTCTTATTACGAACCGCTGAGGACGACAAAGATCTACCTCATCTATGCGAGGCATTGCGAGTGGCCCATGCGATCCAATCATTCAAAATTCATCATCACTCGCCTTTCACTCACTCACACGAGCTCTACAAATACACCAAAAGTGCAGCACCTATATCTCAGTGCTTGGATAATACACGACGCGCCTCTCCAGTATCCTTTCAGCCGGTCAGGTACATGTTTATAGGTTTCGCAGGACTCTGCATATCACGTAGAAGGTATGCATGAATAAAGGGCGTGCATGACATTCACTCGGGTGGTGCCTTTCGTTTGCCCTTTCCGACCGCTATAGGCGATTCCGGGACTGCCGGTGCTCGCCGTGGATCCTCGTCTTCGTCATCCAGTAGAGATGCATGGGAAACATTCACGGGCATGAGGTTACCTGCGTGGTGACGCCCAGGTCAGTAAACATGTTACATGTAGGGTCACTGGTCGCTACCTTCCCCATCTCTGAACTGCACATATAGGACCTCCCAGTTGCTCAGCAGCCCTTTTATCGGATTTGATGGATCCAAGGTCTCGTATGACGTGGCGTTAGATTTACCCTTATCTTTTACACCCCGGCACAGTTCAAAGTCTTCCGTTGACTTTACGCGTGGAACTTCTTCTTCACCACTTGCCTCTTCGTCCGACATCTCGAGATCCTCCCCAGGGGCAGTCGGAATACGTGGAACACCTGACGAAGATGAGAGGAGAACATCAGATGTGAGTGCTGAGAATGCTTCGTCCTTAATTGTTTCGATCGTCGAGGATTGAGGGGCTGTGAGGAAGATGGTAAGTTTGTGGGTCTTGAGGAGGAGCTGATAGGCTTTTGGAGGTGCGCGTGTGGGCTGCGTGCAAAAGGGTTCGGCGCAGTGCCGAGATCTAGTTAGCGGTTTCTTATACGCAGTACACTTGATACAAACCTACCATGTTATATGTACGTCTCTATATGCAGATGAGGAGACCTCCAATGGTAGAGGAACAACTGTAAGGCGGTAGTGTAGCTTTGGAATTGCTTTTGGAAAGTTAAGCATCGTGAGAACAAGCTTCCGTTCTCATTCTGGGCCATTGACAGCGACTCCCGATCTCCTCCAACACAACCACCGTTCACCACTGCCAGGACCTATTAAGACTACCTCACCGTCGTCCTCGGCCGCAAAGCGTGGAAAAATAACAGGATGAGTGTCTTCCACAACAGTTCCTCTTCATCGACCCCCTACAAAGACCCCACTCCACTTCCTGACTCCGTACCAAAGGTGCAGGAGTTGGGTGTCACCAGTGCGCCTCTCAAGAGTGCTGCTTTCTTCATTGGAGCTTATTGTAAGGACTACAATGGTGAGTATCTGCGTGTTTTGCGCTTGCTCTATTGTGAAGGTGTGCTGAATGACTTGTACCTTGTACATTGCTCTGGTCTCGCTGTGTATGCTCGTGTCCTGGTTGGGTGCGGTGGAAATATGTCGGGTTGCGGGGATGCATAAATTGTGGATGTTAATCGGCGTTCGGTGACCTCGTATGACGCACAGAGGACTTCATGCTATGCAAGAATGAAGCTGGTGGTGATCCTGCACGGTGTTTGAAGGAAGGCCGACGAGTGACGCGATGCGCTACTGACCTGTAAGTTCGTCTCTTCGATCTACTCGCGGGAAACTTGCCCTTCTGACCCGTGTCTTTGTAGGATTACCAAGATGCGCGAAAACTGCTTGGAACAATTTGAGACGCACTGGAACTGTCTGGAGATGAACAACCAAGTGCCCTTCATCTCCTTCCGCTCCAGGTCCTGCCACCTAACCTCATCCACAGGAATATTATGCTTGCCGGAAACCAGAACGTACACTGAACAAGTGTATGTTCGAGAAACTCGTACGTTTTCGCACTGCCCCATTTTCGCGATGTTTGCCTCTAATTCATATGATTTACAGGGCCTCACAAAAACGATTCCTGGAGCTCCTGCTGGTCAAAAACCGATACACGAAGTCGAGAAGCCTATATATACCACTCTTCAGCGGTGAGGGCCTCAAGGTCTTATCCACCTACCCACCCTGCTCGCCTCCAAGTTATGTATGCTATGTAGAGTAGAATACGCGGGCTTGGGGGGGTGGAACATATATCCGAAGCATGTGCTAGATCACCATACCTGAATCGACTCGCTCAGCTGTGTCACAGCCATGAACTCGGAATGTACTGAAATGTCTCGGCCTCTGCGCTTGGGTGCGCGTACCCAATTAGTACCCAATTCGATTGTGTTTGAGTACGTCGGGACGTTCTGCAGTGGTTTGCCGACGGCCGACGGACCTCTGCTTCTGTTCCGACTCCCGAGTGCGTCGAATGTTCTCCCCGTTCCGCCATGTTGCGCGGACACTTGCCCCCATCAGTTCACTGTCTCTCATTTCTTGCCCGAGTTCGTGTATCATAACACGGCATGCCTGGCAACGGCAAACCCGCACATACGCAGCGATTCCTCCCACAGCTTTGAAGCCAACACACTCTATCTACGTCTCAAGCTCTACGAATCCGTACTTTAACCTAACTCTCGAGGATTGGTGTGTACTTCTCTTCTTTCTAGGGTGCCCGTCTCAGCGCGAAGGAATGCTCACTCGTGCAACCGTGCCATCGTCTCTCGTTCAGGCTCTTCCGCTACCACCCTCCGCGAGCCCCGCTCCTGCTTCTGTACAGAGACTCATCCTGTGTCGTCATTGGGCGCAACCAGAACCCTTGGAAAGAAGTTAATCTTACGGAAGCGAAGTCGAGAGGTGTTCCTTGGATCAGGCGGAGGAGTGGAGGGGGGACTGTTTATCATGTGAGTTTAGTTGTGGATTTCTGCGTGTAGGAGCTGTTGGACGTTCGGACCCTTGTTTCCGGTGCGATGGTGCTTGAGCGGGACATTTTACTAGCCAGACTCTCTTAGTTTCTTCTTCAGGCTTCTTTCCCAACCATGCATCCATTATTCATTCCATCATCTTCTTGGATAGGACCTTGGGAATACCAACTACTCCATCCATGTTCCCCGCACAACATTTGACAGGAGCGCAACGGCGCAAGTCGTCCTGCGCGCTGTACGTGCGCTTAGTGTGGATGCCTATGTGAATGAGCGAAACGATATCTGTGTTGCTGGGGAAAAGATGAGTATAGCCATCGTGTCCTCCGTATGCTCATGGCTTCTGTACTTATTGTATCCTACCGTTTGGTGTTGGTTATAGCCACGTTTCAGGCTCGGCATACAAGATTGTGAGCAACCGAGCGTACCACCATGGTACTATGCTTATCTCGACGAGGCTCGATACACTTGGGGATTTGTTGCGCACCAACAAGGTAAGGAAATCTTTTGAAGTTGCAGCTGGGCATGTCTATATTACGCGGACAGCAACGCATATCGCCTGCCATCCAGCCCTCTGGTTCACTTTCTGCCCCACGTTTTCATAACTAAACTGTACTTCACCAGCCAACGATGAACACAAAAGGTGTCGCCTCCGTCCGTTCTCCTGTCCGGAATCTTGTTCAGTCCAGCACAATCGCGACACACCAATCCTTTGTTGATGCTGTGGTGAAATCATTCAGGGAGAAATATGGTATTGATGAGGAGGTGAGCATCTTCACCTTCGGATTCACCTCGTCAGTCAAGATACCGATGAGGATTTCGCATAGCCGTGCTTTGTTGATGAGGCGCCCGAGTTTCTGGAGGATGAGTATTTTAAAGTCGGAATGACCGAGTTACGGGTACGTCCGTCGCAGTGTATGCGGGTTCGTGCACAGGATCTTCCTCAATACTGTTCGTTTAGAGTTGGGGCTGGGCCTATGGTCAAACACCCGAATTTGAATATGTCATCCAGAAAACGTTTGAGTGGGGCACAGTGGTGAGGCCGCCGTTGCTTTCTATGTTAGCGTATACGCTGAGCTTAACCTTTCCGTGACTCGGTCGTCTGGTCTTTCATGACACATAACATTATCAGACATCTAC
>KN819325.1:1931843-1942144 GCA_000827475.1 Paxillus involutus ATCC 200175
CTCCACGTTTTCATAGCTAAATTGTACTTTACCAGCCAACGATGAACACAAAAGGTGTCGCCTCCGTCCGTTCTCCTGTCCGGAATCTTGTCCAGTCCAGCACAATCGCGACACACCAATCCTTTGTTGATGCTGTGGTGAAATCGTTCAGGGAGGAATATGGTATTGATGAGGAGGTGAGCATCTTCACCTTGGGATTCACCTCGTCAGTCAAGATACCGATGAGGATTTTGCATAGCCGTGCTTTGTCGATGAGGCGCCCGAGTTTTTGGAGGATGAGTATTTTAAAGTCGGAATGACCGAGTTACGGGTACGTCTGTCGCGTTCGTGCACAGGAACTTCCCTCAATACTGTTCGTTTAGAGTTGGGGCTGGGCCTATGGTCAAACGCCCGAATTTGAATATATCGTCCAGAAAACGTTCCAGTGGGGCACAGTGGTGAGGCCGCCGTTGCTTTCTATGTTAGCGTATACGCTGAGCTTAAACCTTCCGTGACTCGGTCGTCTGGTCTTTCATGACACGTAACATTAACAGACATCTACGATCTCCTCGAAACATGGGCTCATACTCTCATGTCGCTTCTCGTTCTCCGACGGTACTAATATATCCCAAACCACCCGTTCAGCGCTGGACAGCCTGAGCCAGAACCTAGTCGGGAAACGATACGCGTTCGTCGATGAAAGCGAGATGTTGGGACGTGACGACGCAAGAGAGGTGGAGGGCGTAGAGGAGGTGTGGAGGTGGCTGAAGGGAGAGATGAGTAGCTGATCTAGAATGCCGAATGACTACGAAGAACTGGGTAGCATCCTGCGTAAGCGACTCACTCGAAATCGACCCTCCTTCTCAACCATTCCCTCAGAAATACCGCAGATTAGAGAATCTGAGCCCGTTGACTCGTCTCATGACCGCACAATCGCCCGATGAGCGACCGACGGCGGAAGATGCTCTGAAGTCGTTTGAGAGAATTCTCAACATATACTCGGTCTCATCACAACAAAGACTTCGCGGGATTGACGAATCGGAGGTGGGGAGTATTGCCCAAGATTTCGCGTTCGCTACCAAGCATTCAATCAACCATATCTGGTCGTTTACATTCCCATCGCCCAAACCTTCACATGGGGAAGAGACAAATCAATCGGAAAATGGGGCAACAGAGCAAGCGGGTGAGGGGATGGATCTTCCGATAACACTGAGAAGTAGATGAAACTATTGTGAGTACGATTTAATCGAGGTAAATGGATGATGTAGAGTCACAGACAGACGCGCGACACAGTGAAAAAAATTGGGGTATGGCAACCGTGGATATGTCAGTGAAAGGATACAAGTGGTGCCCAAAGACAGATGTTAGGTCTCTACGCTTAGGGTGACCCGGAGTTTGGCAGAGTTGATGCTAGCGGTCAGCGACGTCAGGCTCTCACAACTCTTCTCTATAGGAGCCTTTTGTCGAGCCAGCGAGCGTAGTCTGCGTGAGGAATTCTGTTTGAAACATGTGTCCAAGGATGAATATATCAGCTTTGAACGGATCGTAGGGCACCTCTAATTTGAATTCTGGGACTGTTCTATCTCTGGCGGTACCACCAGTGACGAATTGCGTTTGTCCTTCGGGATGCCGAGTGGAAAGACCGAAATCAATGAAGTAGTAGGCCACCTCAACATCGCTCCGCTTCCTATGTTGAAGGATGCCCTTGAGGTCCGGAGTCTCCTCGATCGCTATAGGATGCCATCCATTGGGGCAAAGGTATTTCGCGTCCATCATAATGTTTACTGCAACACAGTCCCTGTTCCAGCCTATTGTTGGTTTGGAACGGCGCTATACGAACAAAACACCTACCCATGACTGACACGGTTGTCGTGCATAAATTTGAGTCCCTATCACTTGGTATGAGCTGAGTGCATGAGCAGGTGAGAGGCTAACACCGACCTGAAGAACCTGCTTCATGAAGTCGAGAGCCTCAGCGACGGTTTCAAACACTGGGTGATTGAAAGGTCGCAAGAGTGGCATAACAATGTAGTGAATATCCTCCTCTTCATCGTCTTCGAAGTGGTCGATGATGGGAACGCAGTGGTTCGCGGGATCCTTGCGAAGCCGTTCAGAGGAGAGATACAACGCAATGTCTTCTTCAAAAGGGTGTTCATCGCGGTAAATTCTCTTGATAAACACAACTGTGCCGTCGTGACGTGTGGCATCTAGTGCGTCCGAATTCTGTTCATCGGCAAAAGTGATCAGCAGAACACCCGCCGAGCGAACCGTCAACGTCGTACCGCAATCTTCACATGGTCCTCATGTAACCATGAAATTGCCTCCGTCCCGACCTTGCCATGCCATGACGGGACCCAACTGGGGCTATAGCGAACGCGTAGAGTGTACCCTTTACTCACAAAGAAATTGTACCTCTTACTCCAGAATAATTCATTATCTAACAGATCATGAGCCATGCACTAGGGTTTGTTTAGCTACGAAGTCACAGAGTTCGAAAGGCGAGAACAGTCCTACCTAGATCGCAATGAGAAGAAAACCAGTGTGCAGACTTTCAGTGGCAGCGCTCAGCCTGAGAGTGTGAGACTTGCTCAAAGTAGTACCCATTATTCAGTGGCGATGCACCACTGCGATCCATGATATAATAGTACGATTGATCTTGTTAGTTTCAGTGGGCGCACTTGCTGTCTTGCAATGCAACATCCTCGAGGCAGCCTTCATAGGGTTGTATAAAGCCTGTTGCACCCATGCCCTCATCACTCCTGTTCAAACTGATCGCCCGATAGTTCGATTTCAAGGCAACCCTGGTCCCTCTCAAATTCTAGTCAATGAGCAGCGCATTCTCATTCTACTCCAATGTGTTTGGTCTCGTCGTGGGTGGCGTTTCCCTGATCGTCCTGGTCTTTGCTTTCTGTCGGTCTCAACTCCCGAGCAATAAAATCAAAGTCCTGGATGAGCTGCTCGACGAAACTCAAGCTCTTGTCAGTTCATATGTAGAAAAAGGTTACTTGCCAGAAGAAGTCAGGGCCAATATTGAGAGGCGTCTCGTTAGGTGGTTTGTTTCAACTTCAGTAGGCGTGTTCATTCTCATGTCATGCGCAGATTGGGAGAAGATACTTTCGACTTGCGGTCCCAAGCTTATAGGGCGACGACTTTTACGGAGGATTACACTGGTTTTTTCGCCGGCTTATCACTTGCCATTGGGCGCGCCTGCTTGGAGGTTAAACGCCTGCGCGCTGAAGTTATCGTGAGTAGCACTTTAACAACCTCATCCCGGCTCAGAGCCAAAACTCGAGTTATTAGACAAAAAGTGAGAAAGAGCGGCGCAGGCATCGCGACAATGTCGATTTGTTGCGAGAGCTTCCATTCTGTGAACGAGGGCGTCCTCACCAGTCTGATGCTTTATCGCACCAGGCTAATCTGCGCCCTGATGGAATTCTAAACCAAAGAGAGGCGAACTTAGGTACGGCAACCTTCATCCAACCCGTGTAGTCTCTGACGATATGAATTATTGAATAGATCCCTTTGTGGAATCCACCAACGATATTTGAGTGACGGTGTCCAGACGCGATCCTGCTGACAACAGTTGCTGTGCGGTGGATTCATGCACCGAAGAGTCTGCCCATCATTTGGCTAGGCAGCAAACCCCTCCAGCCAGCCCTCTCGGAACATCGCATTTGGGATCAAATCCCACCCTCAACCACGAGGCTGAAGTTGCTACCCCGATTGCAGTGTTTCAGATGCGATGTTCTTTTTTTTGTTTTTTTGTTCGGCCATCTATTTCTCTGATCGATTGATCACTCATGCTATCTGTTCCAGTCTCCGGTTCTTATCGTGTAATTTACTCCCAGCCAACTTGAATCTGGTTATGGATTTGTTTCCACTCGCAGGATTGATGTACATACAGTGGAATATTGAACAGTTACTCATATAACCTATACCCCTTGATAACCCATAGGATTTTCAATTTCCCAAGTCGCTTTGCACCACTGTACAACCTCGGCAGACTGCGAGCATTGATGCGCAGAACCTATGTATGATAACATCAGTGCTCGTGCCCGACTCGTGCCTCGCAACCCACCAATATGATCCCGTCGCCCCCGTGTCTGGTCAGTACTTGTCTAGTCTGCAAGCCAACACGATGATATTAAACTGTGATACTTTCTCCGTATGTGCTGGAAGGCCTCCTAGTTATTTGCTAAGTCTTTGCAAGCTGATATACGCGGGATTGTTATCAATTAGTCTGGTGACCAGCCCGCCTATGAGGCAAGCAGCACGTCGATGGACGACTCTGAATACCACTAATATGCCTATCATGCATACCCAGCTAGCTATGTAGCTCCTAAGAGGGACGCTGAGGACGCAGGCTGAAAAGATCCCCTAATCATGCCGCTGACGTATCATTATTATCTAGTCACAGTACTTGACCGGAGTACTGAGTATCGATGCTGCCCTTCTCAGTGATAGCAAGTGGATCGGCGGTGATGCGGCCCGCGAACACCGACTATGAGCTCAACCTCTCTCAAAGTGAATCGCACTTTTGTTGGCCTTTCAAGGGTCGAGCCAGACACTAATTGGGAAGCGATACACGTTAAACCGTCGATGAAAGTGAGATGTTGGGACGTGACGGCGCAAGAGAGGTGGAGGTCGTAGAGGAGGTATGGAGGTGGGTGAAAGGGGAGATGTATGGTTGATCCAGAATGCCGAATGAACGTGAAGACCTGGGTAGCACAGATGCCATCCTAGGCTCGTTCGCTCGACAAACGGCCCCTGTAGAGAAGAGAGTCAGTGTCATCTGTCTTTTGGTACCACTTCAAGTTGTACCAGCTCTTGTACCCTTTCACTACTTGCCATATCCGATTTCTTTCGCACGTTTGTCTGTTGACTCCACACATAATCGAATCCGTTTACCTTGATTTAATCGTACACACAGTGTCATCTACTGCTCAGTATTATCGGAAGATCCATCCCCTCACCCGCTTGTTCTGTCGTCCCATTTTCCGATTGACCTCTCTTCCCCTAGGCATATGAAGGGTAACGTGCTCTGGGAGATGGGAATGTAGATACCACCCATGACCATGCATTGTTGATTGAATGCTTGGTAGCGAACGCGAAATCTTTGGCAATACTCTCCGCCTCCGATTCATCAATTCCGCGAAGTCTTTGTTGTCCCCGTGACGAGGCCGAGAATACATTGAGAGTTCTCTCAAACAACTGAAGAGCATCTTCCGCCGTCGGTCGCTCATCGGGCGATGGTGCGGTCATGAGACGAGTCAGCGGGTCCAGATTCTCTAATCTGCGGTATTTCTGAGGGAATGGTTGAGAAGGAGGGTCAACTTCGAGTGAGCCGCTTACCGTGAGGAACTCTGTTTGAAACATGTGTCCAAGGATGAATATATCAGCTTTGAACGGATCGTAAGGTACCTCTGATTTGAATTCTGGGACTGTTTCATCCCTGGCAGTACCACCGATGACGAATAGCGTGTCTCCTTGGGGGTGCAGAGTGGAAAGACCGAAATCAATGAAGTAGTAGACCACTTCAACATCGCTCCGATTCTTGTGGTAGAGTTTGCCAATGAGGTTCGGAGTCTCCTCGATCGCTATAGGATGCCATCCGTAGGGGCAAAGATATTTCGCGTCCATCATGATGTTTGCTGCAACACAGTCTCTGTTGCCGCCTGTTGATTTGGAACGGCACTATACAAGCGAATCGCCTACCCATGACTGACACGGTTCTCGTGCATAAATTTGAGTCCCTATCACTCGGTATGAGCTGAGAGCATGAGGACCTGAGAACTGGTACTGACCTGAAGAACTTGCTTCATGAAGTCGAGGACCTCAGCGACGGTCTCAAACACTGGGTGGTTGAAACGTCGCAAGAGTGGCATGACAATATAGTGAATATCCTGCTCTTCGTCGTCTTGGAAGTTGTCGATGATGGGAACACAATGATTCGCAGGATCCATACGAAGCTGTTCAGAGGAGAGATATAAAGCAATTTGTTTCTCAAAAAGGTGTTCATGACTGTAAATTTTCTTGATAAACACAACTGTGCCGTCGTGACTTGTGGCATCTAGCGCGTCCAAATTCTGTTCATTGGCAAAAGTGATCAGCAGAACACCCGCCGAGCGAAACGCCAAAGCCGTACCGCAACTACCACATGGTCTTCGTAAAACTGTGGGAGTGCGTCCATCCCATGCCTCCCTTGCCATGATGGGACCCAGCTGGGGCTATAGCGAACACGTAGAGTGTACCCTTTGCTCAGAAAGAAATTGTACCTCTTACTCCAAAATAATTCACCAGGTAATAGGCAGTTAGCCATGCGATAGGGTTTAGCTAGGAGCTGAAAGCTGAGTACTGAACGTCGAAGAAAAGTTTGGCACAACAGCCACTAGTAGCCAGTGACCTTCAGTGTATCAGGCACTGAGTAGACTATCGTGCGTTCGTGATAGACTCTCAATCGCTCGTGCAAGCGGGAAATATTCATGACGGCCACATCGGACAGGCTGTTCAGGGCGGAACTTTTTGAAAGCAACTCCTCTATCCAATCTCATCTTATCTACACAACGTCACGTGACAGATCAACAACAAACAACGCCAATTACTTGAACCTTCCTCCGCTATTCACCGCTGAGAGTACTCGAAAGCACAAAGTCAAGATGCCCGTACCATGGGAAGCCCTCATTCCGTTCGGTATGGACCACCTTGAATAAATGTAGTGTGGATATGTGTGAGGTGACTGACTAAATCCTGCACACTTCCCTAGGTTTGCTCACGTCCATGTTCGCGACGGCCGGAACGCTATTGAAGACCTCTAAAATGGCGCAGAACCAAGGGAAGGTACGTCTTTCATGATTTCGCTGCGGCATGAGCCTGTTCTTAGGCGGAGGCGCGTGTGTATCTTAGCCCGTCCGATACAACTTAGACTCGTGGGAGGAAATGATGATGGACCGCGACAACCGTTTAACGGGGCACCCGCGTGGACAGAAGGTGTGTTTTTTTTGTGGGTGGGTTTGGTGGTTTACTTAAATGCTTGTTCGTAGTCAGACACCACGCCTCCAGAAGGCTTTGAGACAAGTAGCGCTTGGTACACACAGCAGGCTTCGTGATACCCGTCTGCTGTTGCACCCACCATCGCCAACGACGTACAATACAGAGTAATGATCTTGTATGCCATTCGGAGGTACTTAAATTTAATATGGGGCCTCAGATTAGAATCAACTATCCTGACCATGAAAGACGTAGTTGCCTTGAACTCTGGTAAGTAGAGCCTTATTAGTACAGCGATGCTCTGGCTGAATTTCGGCAGGGTACGCGATGCCCACTATCGGGCTTGGGGTGTTTGAGAACCCAGAATGCGCCGAAGCATGTGAAGCTGCATTGAAGGTTGGATACAGGTGTGGTCTTTTTTTTTTTGTTCTCAACCTGTATTCATTGTGGATGGCACCGCGTCGGAAGGATGATTGATTCTGCGCGGTATTATCAGAATGAAGCGCAGGTCGGTGAAGCGGTGCGAAAGTCTAATGTTCCGCGAGAGGACATCTTCATCAGTACGTGACATTGAGAATACTGTACTTTCCTGCAGAGTAATCGGCCCTGGGAGACAGCCTCGAAGATATATCACCCAGACTTTGGGTACGAGAAGACACTCGACAGTGTTAGGGAGTCGGTTGAACAGCTCGGCTGTGGCAAGTCTTCCTTTCATAACATGGCGCGGTATGAATTCTCATGGGCCCAGGTTACTTTGATCTCTATCTCATCCACTCCCCACACGGCGGACCGGAGAAGAGGCTTGCAACATACAGAGCCCTTCTGAAAGCTAAGAGTGACAGCCTCATACGCAGCGTGGGGGTGTCGAACTAGTATGGTCGCGGCTTGTTCCACTCGCTCGAGACTAAACACAAGTGTCCCAGCGGGCCGACGCATATTGCTGAGATCGAGAACGCTGGCCTAGAGCTTCCTGCCGTGAACCAGATCGAGGTCAGACAATTTTGACAGGGGTATTTCTGACGTTGACATCACGCTCTCACCGTGCACTATGACAGCTTCATCCGTTCTGCCAACAACGCCCAATCGTGTCATTCTGCAACACGAAAGGTATCATCGTGCAAGCCTACTCACCACTCATTCGCGGTGATGTGGCTGGAAAAGGGAATGGAATGGATAACGTGGTTGTGTCTGAAATTGCAAAGAAGGTATGCACAGACCGCGGGGAGAGAACGCGAAACGTCTCGAATTGGGTTGCTTTTCCAGCAGGCGAAATCCCCTGCCCAGGTTCTAATCCGATGGTCGTTACAAAAAGGACTCGTACCGCTTCCAAAATCCTCTTCTCATTCGCGGATTGAGGAAAACTTCAAGGTGTTCGATTTCCACCTCGATGAAGAGGATATGGCGGCACTTGATGCTCTGGATGAGGGTGCGGACGGTGCGGTGACATGGAACCCTGTTGATCAGCGGTGAACATTCCGAACCCTTTGCATCGGGCTCAGAACAGGATCCCAAGAATAATTGTCATGTTGCGAAGAGACCTTTACCCTTAGTGAAGGAGATAAATAGATTCATGGTGGACCAATGAATTGGTTGATGACCCAATCATCACTCAAGTTCTGGCCTTGCCCCATCAGCCCCAGTCCAGCGACTACAAGGACGCGCACTACGTGACTGCGGGTGCTTTATGATAGGGATCCCGCTCTTGTGAGAATGATACCCATACAAGTCGCTAACAGGTTTCTGTAATTCCATCCAAACTGATGAGACCTAGGGCTTCGCAGGCTTTTCTGCATTGCAAGTAAGTTCCCCCGAGTTCTCTGCCTAGCTGATGCAGCACAACGGTTCGCCAAGAGCGAGGGGGCGCCCAGGGGTGCTTCACGTGGGAAATGCTATCGGAGGCAACCTAGAAAAAGTCCACCGTACGGGTCGAGTTGCATCGAGCATCTCACTTTTGCTGATCTGTGGAGGTTGTCGATGCGTAAAACGTTTGTGCGAAAGCCTGATGACCACAGTTATTTATCAGATCATACATATACGATGGCTTCCCAGACGCTGGCCGATCTTTGTGTGCAGCACAAAGGTTCGCGCGGTAATCAAGAGTTGTTCCTGAGGCCTGAAGGCCTCATTGACATAAGGGATTGACATCATAACACGTTCTAGAGTGCAGGAACAATAACTTTAAGTTGTCAAGCCTCCGGTGCACATGGGCTGGATATGTATCATAATGTATGGGGAGGCAAATTGCAGACAACGCACCAGAACGCATCCTACGACTGTTCTCGCGAAATCACATCAGAGGGGAATCATGTACATGTCTGACAAGCGATTAGGCGAAGCAGTCCCAGAACTTTGGCCGTGCACATGCCAGTGTGGCAGGTTCGCAATGATCCCGTCATCAAGATCGTGACAGCGATGTCTCACGAACGCTCATCGGCGCATGTATTTCTGGATCCAAACCGTTCGGTGGGTCCTCGGGCCTCAGGGATCCTCTGACACGGAGGACTAGTAGCTACACGACTCTGGCAGTCTCAATGGCGTTGCGAAGGCCGCGGAATCGGCGCGGATGACCTGGCTGTGAAAGCGGTGGCGTGGTAATCGATGCTGCGTGTGATCACACACAAGGGAAGCACTTGCCGCGCACAGTGCGTTGATGAGCGCACTGCTGGCACCATCCCCAACCGTTCGTGCTCGCCGTTCACAACGATGACTTCGCCAGCCTCGTCGTCGGGCACTGCGCTGTCGAGGTGCCTCTTAATATCTCTACTCCTTCTGCTATGCCTTGCCCCCCGTCCGTCTCTCTCACAGCCTGCAACACTCCCATTCAATGACTGTTTCTCCGGTGATGGATCCATAAAAATGACTGTTGAAACTGTGTACTCGCAGATAATAGACGACCAGACCCTGAACATCACCGTGCTTGGCCAGGCAGCCTCAGAAATCCTTGGCACTGGCACAAATCTCGGTATGTTTGGTGCAGTAGAACTCACGTCAAGCCCTGCTTAAAGTCGTATCTATTCGCCTAGCAGCTACGCTCTTCACGGAAGCCACGACACTTACAATCAACACCTTCAATAACAACTCTTATTTGTGCGACTCCATCCGCCCACCTTCGCCACTCCCTACCCTTTCGTCTCCGAATGCGACCTATTGTCCCATCCCTGCTGGGCCATACGCACTTTCAGTTTCATTGCCATTCAACACCAAGAACACCCTTACCACTATGAATACACAGCTTCGCGCACTTGACCCTTCTGAACAAGAGATGTTGTGTCTCAGTGTCGCAACTACGCCCCTTCATCCTGGACCACTCCGTTCCCCGTATGGACATGCACGCA